>CM031238.1:149011660-149026660 GCA_018340775.1 Taxus wallichiana var. yunnanensis | reverse complement strand
TAATTAAACACACAACTATACAACAAATTAAAAATTATTAAAGTGACAAAGATTTTTGGCTTAAACTTAAAACATGTATGCATTAACTAAAATGATGGAAATAACATATTTTATGTCTCTAACATCATGAGTGTTGACAAATGTTTACAATTCTTAAAAATAGGAACACAACTATGAAGCTCCCACATAAAGAGTCATCCCTCATTTGTATCATTCTCTGAATATTCACCATCTGATATCTCATCATCACCACTACTTACATCTGCATAGTACTCTGCATCATAGTTCAAATTTGCATCAGGATTCAAAGAATGAGGAGTAGAGGTGGAAGAGTATTGCTTTGCAATATTGGCACTTAGGACTCGCATGTTGCTATGGACAAAAACTAGATCTGATAGTTGTTGAGTCCCTAATTTATTCCTCCACTTTGAATGAATGAGTTCAAATGTACTCCAATTCCTTTCACAACTAGATGCACTGCATACTTGACTTAGAATACGAATAGCAAACTTTTGTAACTCTGGAGTTGAACCACCATAAGATTCCCACCATTGCACAGGTGTGATATCTGGATTAGTTCTATTCTCTCTTGCTTTTTGTCGAGAGAAGAGGAGCCCAATCTCATCCCTATATGCATTTTTTTGAACATCTAACTTGCTTCAAATATCAGGATCTAAGCACATTCTATCCATGCATTGATACAAACCATCCATAGTCTCCTCATCACTTTCATGTTTCATCCCAAACAAGCGAGGATTCAAGTAACATGTTGCTGAATGTAACAGAGAGTGCATCATATACCACCTCTCATCTATCATATCCCATAAATAATTCCATTCTGGCTTACAAGAATCTCCACCAAAGGATTGTTTGATTGCCTCTTTTGCCGTGTCCATTGCCTCAATAATATCTCCCATGCAAGGAATGTCACCATCAACCATTCTAAGCACTCTTACAATAGGCTCAAATATTTTATTGGCCTTTATTGCTCCCTCCCAAAATTGTTCCCCTAGAATGATAGCTGCAATTTCTTTGTTTTTTTGAATAGATGAAAGTTTACTATTTGCCCAATCTCGACCAACCACCACACTTCTAATTGCTTCCTTCTCTTCAATTTCTCTTTGCAAGGTAATAAATTGAGTTGCAAATCTTGTGTCCCCTGGCATCAATAATTCCCTCTTACACTCTTTTTTGTATTTGCTTAGTGTAAATTGGTGGTTTGTAATAAACTTGGCAATCAATTTGCCTTCTTCCACAACTATTGATACCCAATGTAACTTTCCAAAATCTTCCAAAAGAAGATCCAAGACATGAGCAACACAAGGACTCCAGAATATAGTTGGATATTTTTCCATAAAAAGTTTTCTGCTCCAACACGGTTTATAGAATTGTCGAGTACCACAATTTGAACTACATTTTCCACTCCAACATGTAAAATATCTTGTTCAAGGACATTAACAATATATTTTGAAGTTTTTGTTTCATTTGAAGCATCCACAGCCTTTAAAAACACAGCTCCACGAGGACAACAAGAAAGAGTATTGACAAGAGTTCTACGCCTCCTATCTGACCAACCATCACTAACAATTGTGCATCCATTTTTCTCCAAGAATCTATAATAGGTTTCAGCTCCTTTATTATTTCATCCTTCTCTTTCTTGAGACCCGATGTCCTCAAACTCTCATAAGAAGGGCTAATATACCCTTTCCCAAATTCTGAAATTGCACGCACCATTCCGCAAAAATATGGAGATCTAGCATGATTAAAAGGTACTGCATCACCATAAAAATACCTGCCCACTACCCTATCAACATCTTCCTTAGACTTTTGATTCCAAAATGTCTTCAATGTTTGTTTTTGTTTTCCTTGTGAAATTTGCAGATGAGACTGAACTGATCCAACTTCAATGTGTATTTTATGTTTCCTTGCAGCATTCTCCAGTTTGGATTCAAATTGTTTTAATATATTTTGTTTTGTATCCTTATCAATATGTAGGCAACTAGAAACTTGGTTTGAATTTCCAAGAAGATGACCTCGAATCCTAGTTAAATTATCTTGCATTCTAGATTTACAAAATGTGCATTTATGCACCTTTTCTGTATCATCCCATTCTATGTATTTCCATTCAGGTGTTGTGGACCTTTTTTGTGCCATATCCACCCTGTTTTGAAATAAAAGTATAAGATCTTAAGATGAATTTCAATCTGATTTTGAATTTGATATATTGTGTTTGTTTTTAAAATATATGAATGAAATCTTCTTTGGATAAAATAAATTATAACAGTGATGAATAAACCATTAAAAAAAAATTAAAAATTACACTTGAAATAAATTTTAACTAACTGAACATGTTATTTCGCCTTACGAAATATTTTTTAACTCTGTTGTTAAAAGCTCTAGAAAGTTATTATTTTTACCTTTGTTGTTCACTATACACTTTCACTCTTTAACTGCCTTTAATTAATATGGTACGGGCTATTATAAAAATAGCAAATTCCAAACAAATGCCCTCAATTCTAGGTAATTCTGCAATTTTTGGCTTTTACTGTTTGGTAAATAGATTTGATAAATTTGTAATTATTCACACTGATTTTTAGCTTTTTCTCGAATTTTTAACAATCAAAGCCCGATATTTTCAGAGGTCCATATGATGGACTAGACGAGTAACAAAAATACGGTAAATTTTTAAAAATGGTCGTATTTGGTAAGCGTGGTAACTTGATAATTTGACATTTTTAACAGATAGTAAAGTTAAATAAATTTATTTTGCCCATTTAAAAAAAGAAATAAGTATTTCACTTTCAAAGAGAGTAGGGGTAAAGTACAATATGAGCGGGCATTTTTAATCATTGTCCAGGACAAGGTAAAGTGCCCACTCATAGCATTATAGCCACACATCCATTATTGATGGCTCGATTCTCATGTTCGCGTGCTAAGAGTATTTGCGTAAAGTCTTGGAGAAGAGTGTGGATGGCATGGATTCATTTGAGGTCGTTGATACGACTTATCATATGGACGACTGAGATAGCTCTATATTGATACGGTTGTCAACGCCCTCCGAATTTCCACTTGAGCAAACGCCTTGGCATAATTATCTCCATTCATCATAGAATAGAAGCCCATATCGATTTCCTATTTAAAAAACAATTATAAGGGGCATCGATATTACCCTATGGGCCAAACTATGTTGATGCACTAACAAACGGGTGAGGGTTATTCTCCCACAAAATGCACCACATACATAAAAGGGACCATCATGCCCATCTGCTTTGCCATGTGGCGGCCGATTCAACACTTAGTTTTTTTGTGATTTCAACAGTGTTGAAAAACATAGTGGCGAGGGCTATTCTTCCCACAAAATGCACCACATACATAAAAGCGACCATCATGCCCATCTCTCACGCCATGTGGTAGGCGGTTTAACTCTTTATTTATTTTTTTGTGATTTTAACAAGTATAACCTGTGTGTTAACTATTAACATGCGGGTCCCACCCATGCATGTCTATATGGTACGTTTTATGGGTTTTATTTTAATGTATGATGGTGCATTAAGTATGTGGGGAGAACAACCTCCATCCAGGTGATAAAAATTGAGCTGTCACTGACCCATCCAAGGGCTCTGAACCCATCAGAGAAGTGTAGTAAATAATTTGGCTGTAAAAAAATTAAATGCGTAAATTGCTTGACAATACAAAAGTGTAAATTATTAATAAAAATGTCAAAGGAAGGGTTAAATTAAAAAATACCCGTCAACAATGTTATGAGGAAACTGTCAATTCGGTTTACAAATCCCAAAGTAGATGTTTGATTGCCACCACTGGCCGGGAATTTGAGATTAGATATACTAGAGTCTACTTCATAATCATAATCATCCATATCTAAAAGAAAATGTTTCATGACTTTTTGCATACTAAATATAAATAAAAGAAATCAAATTATGGTAAGCAAGGATGGCTGAGCGGTAGATTAAAACAACAAAATCCTACATAGCATTTAATTCTTTATCCTACATAGGTGCGTGCGTGCGAGTCTTATCAATCCTTCCCTGCCCAACACATTGGCCAAAGATGTAGTGTACAACTTATGACTGTATTTTGTGAAAGTCAAGTTTTTAATGTAATATCATTAAATGAATCACTTAACTCGCTAGTGGCCATTTGTGGATGTCATCACACATAAAGTAGAAACTGTAAAAGAAAGGAAGCTTTCTGTTTTTAAGGAATATGGATGCATGTTACGAGTGGAGAACTTATTGTTACGATCATGGTGTTCAAGCACGAATCTTCTTTTTCATGGTTGGGATTCTTTCAGTGATACTCATGGTATGGAGCAAGGTTTGAGTTTGGGGGAAATAGAACTAGTTGGCCTCTTGGCAGTTTGGAATTTAGGACAAATCTTAATTGGGGAAACGTTGAGTTCATTTTCTATTCTTTTAATTGACTAAAGAAGGCTACTATCAGGTGATGAAAAAAAAATCTTTAAAATTTGCGTGATTTAATGAATCTAATCCTACTTGCTTTATTAATAAATCCATTGTTGTTTGCATTATTACCTATGATCTATGTATACCAGGAAACAAGTTTTAATGTTGATTTGATCACACCTTGGATCAAGATGATTTTATCCCCTTATCTCACTTCGAGGATTAGAGTGCCCAAGATTTTCATGAAATATGTCTATCATCAGTTATAATTTGTTTGTATTCATTCTATTTCCTTGAATGCTATTACTCAGGCCTTCTTTATTTCAAATTAGAGCTGCTATAAATATTAAGATTTATTTTCCAATTCCTGATATATTAAAATTAAACCCCTCTATCATATCTTATGTTGATCTTCTGCTCTCTCTTTCTTTTTCTTTTTTGACAATTGCTATACAAAATATTTCTTAGATTATTTGATTATTTTATTCTAATTAACAAACCATAAGAAACTACAAATGATTTATTTATTTGCTTTCGGAACAATGTGGATACCATCAATTCTATCTCATTAAGTGATTCTACAAGGAAATCTATACACATAAATTATCTTTTATCTTCTTGAAACATGAAAGGGATATAATCTTTGATATTAGACCCCTGTTTTGTTTATAAGCGATGCATGGAAGTATATAAAAGTTTGAGTTTTTGGGTTTTACCAATGTAAAACATATTTTTGTATTGTATTTACATATAAAAGTTTTCTATTCAAAATAATTAATGAATATTTGTCATAAACATTAGACATGGTCTAAATTGAGGTCTAAAAGTTCAATATTTTCTTTTCACAATATGACTTACCTTTTGTTTTGTGTTACGACTATTTACTTTTAGGAGAGGGGCCTTGAAAATGTGTTGGGGATATGTTTGTTACATTTAAGAACGCAAGAACTAAATCTTATCATCATAACTCACTTACCAATCTCAATTCATTAATCATACCTTTGACCTTATTTATGACATTATTTTCGAAATACATATAAGTGGAAGACCCATATCATATTTCCATATTGGCATGTTTTTAGGGCAATTATAGCTAAGGGGATTTAATTTTGAACCTTTTGTTGGGGTTTCACCCATAAATGAATGTGTAAATGTATATATGAAATTTTGAATACGTGATTAGAAGAAATAAAATTTGTTGTATTGGAAAACACTCTAGATATGTCATAGGGGTTTAGACTTAATGCTTAATGTAGTTTGTAATTGGTTTGGACAATACTTAATTTGTATGACGTGTGTATTATATTTATTCATGTCATATGAAGTGTAAACATTTTTTACAACTTTTCATCATGGAAGGGCCGGTCTAATATATACACTTGAGACAAATTTGATCATTGCGTCCGGTCTAACAAAACGTAGCCGAAAGAATTGACCACCAAATTCCGAAGTTCTAGAAGCTAAAATGGGTATGTTTAAACTGAAGGTAAACATTTATTTTACACTTATACCGTTATCCGGATTTTGATATTAATATTGTCGTTTTCGTAAGTTCCAACGAGCCACTTGCAGTTGTACGGGCTTTACTTTTTCAAGCCTCCCTTGAACACTGGTTTACATGGAATTTGGCGGCCACTCTGCATGTCAAATAACATTTTATAAAGGGTGGATTGTTTTAGGGGTATTTAAGTAAAATTAACATGTTATTTATTCTATTTTTTTGAACAGGAGAATTTCTTTGTAAATTGTGAGCAAAGTCTAAAGTTTGTTAAATACTTAACCTTTATTTTAATCACTAACGAAATTGTTGTGTAGACAAAAGACGGGTCCAAAATACAAGAAAAGATGCGAGATACCGTCAAATTCTAAGCCGTTAGTTTTTGTTGATTTGGATGAGGTTTTAAGGAGTGTAGACCATGGCGGCTGGTCCGATCAGACAGACGGAAATTGGAATTCCTTGACCCTCTTTTGAGTTTGAGGACTCAATTTAGACACGCAATAGCAATCAATGGAATGCGACCAATCGTACTCGATACAGCTGGAACTCGCTGGTACACGTTTAATGGAATACAGTTTTCATTTTAATGGCTCTTATCCAAATATCACTGTAGTCCGCACCACTCGCCATAAATACAGAGTTGCATTTGCATGCCAGATAAGTAAGTGTAGTATACCCAGTCTTTGTGCAACCATGGATTCCAAAGCAGTAGCATTATTATTACTGGTTTTCATATGCGTAATCGTGAAAGCAGTAGAGGCCGAGGGGCCCTTCTCCTATGTCAACGAGGGAGAGATGGGATACTACGTTGTAGAATACAAGGCCGACTACAGACCCATCCCGTTAGCTTCTCGGCCTGGTTCCATTTTCCAGATGATCTTCTTCAACACCACGCCCAATGCCTACACCCTCGCCATCCGCATGGGCAACCACAACAAAGCCGAGACCATGCGAATCATCTGGTCCGCCAACAGAAATCACCCCGTCCCTGAGAAGAGCACTCTCAATTTCACAGCCGACGGAAATCTGGCGCTCATCCACGCAGACGGCACCTTGGTTTGGTCTACCAACACTTTCAACAAGGGCGTCGCGGGGATCGAACTCCGAACCAACGGAAACCTGGTGCTGTACGACAAAAACAACAGAAGCGTGTGGCAGAGCTTCGATCATCCCACAGACACTCTTCTGGTGGGGCAGTCGTTAAAGATAGACACTGTGAAGAAGCTGGTCAGCCGGGCCTCCGAGAAGGACGGGTCGGAGGGGCCTTACAGTCTTGTAATGGAAGCGGGAGGATTTGCGATGTACGCCAGTTTCCCGACGCCTCTGCCCTACAACACTCTCAGCTACTACGACAACAAAATAAAGGACATGTTCTCCATCACGCGCGTCTGCAAGCGGCCATTGACGAGCATCACCTTTCTCAGCGATCCCGAAGCGGAAAACGGCTTCCGTCAGATGATAGAAATGCGCCTCGCCAATTTCACCACTCCGTCAAAAATGAGGGCACCGGAGCTCTGCAAATTCACTTCCGACGAAACCTCGACCGCTCTCTACGCCTTCACCTTTCCCAGATTCAATACTACCCTGTCCTTCGTAAGGCTGGACTGGGACGGAAATCTGAGAATGTATACTTACTCTCCCGATATTGAATACAATACGTGGGACATCACATACGAGCGGTTTAAATCTGGAATTTACGGGTGCGCGCTGCCAAGGAAATGCGGGGCCTTAGGAATCTGCGAAGACAGTCAATGCGTGGCCTGTCCTCAGCCTCAGGGTCTCAAAGGGTGGACTAACAACTGCTCTCCTCCTCAGCTCCCCGGCTGCACCCAGACCAATGCCCGTCTTGATTTTTATAAGATTGTGGGAGCCGAGCATTTCACCACCAAATTTGTTGCAGGAGTTGGGAAAATAAAGGTTGAAGAATGCAGAAAAAGGTGTTTGGGTGACTGTAAATGCGCCGCCTTCTTTTATTACGAGGAGTCGTCGACATGCTTCCTCACGCAGAGTCTGGACACTCTGCAACAACTTGGTAACACCACGCATCTTGCCTTTATTAAGTACACAAAGAATGTTTACTTAATCATACCAATTACAGTAATGTGAAGCATTGCATTATTTGCCACAGGCTCGCAACCTGCACTAATGTCTCTCTCTCCAAACAGTAGCAATTGTAGTTCTGTTTTTATGTTGTAACGAAGCTCTTGCTTTATGTGAGCAAGTGTTTCGCAAATGATGGAACTCAGTATTTATGAAATAAAATCGCTTTTCTTGTAATTTGGAAAAAAATATATCTTTTCTTCCGATGGATACTTCGATTTTATGTCTCAATCGATCTACACTATTTGTTTTTAAGATCTCACAATCAACTACTCAATTACTTTCAATAGTGTAGATTGTGAGTAGTTGATTGTGAGTATAGTCTTTATGCTCAGATGTTGAAATCCACAAAATGAATCATCTATTGAAAGTAATTGAGGGCATACTAAGCGGATTTTCCTTACATTTGACATGGTAATCATGTCATGAAGCAGGATTTCCATCTGTGTGAGTTTCAAGGTCAAAGACTCCATTTCCTTCATGCTTTCTAACATTCCTTGTTGAATTGTTTCGCCATTGTTTTCAAGCTCCAACCTTTTGAGTTGTTTTAAGGTGCCCAAATCATTTATTGAGAGTAGCCGTCCTCTGCACTTATTCCTTCCCGTCTCTACACCAAAACCATTCGGACAACCATTGACACTCAGGTATTCCAGAGACGAAAGCTGTGAAATCCCATAAGGTATGGACTGCAGATGCTCACAATCATTGATGTCCAAAAGTTATAGGGAAGTCAACTTAGAAATGTTGGATGGGAGTTCTGTAATATGGGAGCTATTAAGATCAAGTATTTGAAGGTTTGTAAGAGCAGGGATAGAGTTGGGGAGTCTCTTGATGGTGGTAGAGCCTAACCTGAGGCAAACTAAATGCTTCAAACATCGTATGCTTTTTGGCATAAAGGACGATAGTCTGGACAAATCCAGAACCCTCAGAGAGATCATACTCCCAATCACTTATTGGGGAATTTTTGTCAAATCAGGATTGTTACGCATTAACCAGGAGTGGTTATGAGAAGATTCAAAAGTATTTGGAACATTAGTTAAACTGTTACCCATCCAAGAAAGAGAGCGAACTTATTCTCAATCAACCTCTCATTTAACCATATTTTCACCTCATCTTCCTCTTTACCATCCAATCTTTTATTTATTCGAAGAGCTATTTGTTTGACAAGATCATTTCTGAGAGCATTGAAAGAGGGAGTTTTGAAACAATAATGTTGATGTGAGCAATAATCTGGTTTGTTGCAACCTGAATGGCATATCCAACCATTCCAGAGATGATACCAGGATCCACCATTATTACACCACAAATTACTCAAAAATATAATTTCATTTTTAATTCACAAACAACGAGGAGCTATAATATTCTTCACCGCATTATTCTCAAACGCCGCGGGCTCTAAGCCCTTTGGAGCTCATCTATACGAACATTCCAACGGGCTCAACTGCGAAGTTTCTCACAATTTTCTGACATGTACTTAATAATAATAATTTAACTACAGCTGCTTCAATATCCCCACGTGAGGAGGCATCGGAGGATTGTATGTCGCCGTATTCCTCTCAATCTCTGGCTCCATCTCTTTCTCGCACCTGACCCATTTCCCATTTCACGCATTTCTTCACCCATTCCCTCAAATAGGGATCAGAAGCATTTTTAGGAACAACCATGTTCTGGACCTGTCTAGAGGAGTTGTCCCATCCTGTATAAAGAATCACAAGCTTCTCTCCAGAGAGAAATGTAGCAGATCCAAACCAGCACCCCTTTATATCATACCATTTGCTTGGGGAAATCGCGGTTTCCAGCGACTCCCAGTTTACAAGATCCTTAGACACCGCATGCTCCCACACAATGCTCCCCCATACCGCTGCTCTAGGATTGTACTGGTAAAATAAATGATACAATCCTTTGTAAAACATGGGTCCTGAAAAAACCTCACAACATCAAACACAAATAATTGTAATGTTATCATTGCTCCCAATCATCCTGAATATGATAAGCTTTTAAAACATAGAAAGTTGCAAAATGGAGAAATCAAAAATTTGAAATGTAGCAGATCCAAACCAGCACCCCTTTATATCATACCATTTGCTTGGGGAAATCAAGTGAGAATGACTTTAATTTAGACATATGCTTTAACACAATGCTACATAAATAGGAGATAGTAAAATAAATGATACAACTTTGTAAAACATGGGTGAAAAAACTCACAACATCAAACACAAATAATAAATGTTAACATTGCTAATCATCCCGAATATGATAATTTTAAAACATAGAAATGCAAAATGGAGAAATCAAAAATTTGAAATGTACAAATAATCAACACCCTTTATATCATACCATTTACTTGGGAAATTGTGGTTTGACTTATAAGATTTATTCATTCCCACACAATGCTCCCCATACCCCGTAATCTTGGTAAAATAAATGATACAATTTTGTAAAACATGGGTCCCTGAAAAAACCTCACAACATCAAACACAAATAATTGTAATGTTATCATTGCTCCCAATCATCGAATATGATAAGCTTTTAAAACAGAAATGAAATGGAGAAATCACGAACTTGAAAGTCAAAGGAAATTATGTTTAAGAGGTAGTTTAATATCATAAGAAACGGGGGTGACTTTTATAAACTACAAAGATTTTCAATCTACAAAAAGGATTGAACATGAAGTACCAACAAATGATTACTTAAGACCTATTGAAAACTTTAAACTTGAGCCGAGCTTGGAGATATGACATTCTTTTTCCCATGGAAGGAAGATATTTAATTGAATCCGAAAGGTGCTTTCAGGATAAAATCTTATGAGGTGAGCTGTAAACATTGTTTAGATCTAATTTCTAAAAAATTCGGGCGAGATGGGTTATGTAGCTTAGGACATTCACATAAAATACAAAGGTGGAACAATTAAATCATAGCATTCTATACGAACATTTGTTATGGAGACATTACTTTAGTGTGTGATTGTACAATAGTGTAAACTATGATATAAAGAGACTTTGTGTAAACTTTCATGACCATTTAGAGATGCAGTTCACGGGCCACTAAAGGAGAAGAAACATCAGTCAGAGGGAAACATGAGCTTGGGCTTCCATAACAATTGCTCTAGAGATATACTCTAGAGAGGATGTGAGAGCAAGTGTTGGCTACTTGGGAAGGCACTGGATATTGTTAAAAAGTTTTCCCCAAGTCTCACGTATGTTAACATATTAAATTAAATTCAATTTTTTCAAATTATGAACCGTCAAATACGTATAATGCAGTGGTAAAATTTTGGATTAACACCATGCAAGTCGCGGGTTCCCTTCTGGTAGACCCCATCACGATGATGGTTAGGGTTTAGTGGGCTCGCAATCGGGCGTGCTGGATGAGAGTTTAATGCAATGGTAATGTAAATAGGGACTACATTGGGGAGAGCTATGGTCATTTATTTATCATCTTTACCCAAATTGGTTCTGTTGCTCTAAAATATGTGTTTTGAGGTTCATGTTCGCAAGTATATATCAAATTTTGAACAAGGTAGATGTCAAACGAAAGTCAAGGGGAGCAAAACGGTTACAATGGGCAACAAGAAGAAAATATGAAGAAACTTTAAGGCATGTAAAACCATATAATAATTAGGCTTGCTTCAGGCGCCTTCACAGAAACATTGCAGAACTGTCTCCTAAGAAGAGGACCAAAATTCATTTGAAATTCATGGGTCCCCTTATGGTCGTAATATGCTTCCCACCAAAAGAAGAGATATGTATGAAGAAATATCGAAAGCTCTAAATCCAGATTAAGGGTGACCATAAATCTTCGAAAAGAAATTTCATCGAGAGAGGCATTTAAACCAGAAGAGTGGATAAACCCATCTTGATACAAATGCGATTTTCCTTTCCCTGGTAGGCATTCCATGTCTAATTCAAGGGAAGACTACGTAGTGGTGGAGAGCTATTCAATCGCATTGAAGATGGAGGAACATTTTATAGTTAAAAATAGTAGGAAATGTCCAAATGTGGAAGCAAACTTAACACCATCGCAGTAAAAAGGCCTTTCCCATGTGAACTATTTGACAAAATAGAGTAATTTTTATTTATTAAAAAGTTTTTAGTATATGATTATTAATATAATGGAATTTTAATTTAAATATTTATCAAATAAGATCTTAGGCATAAAATTAAACAACATGTAATCTATATTTTTATATTTTTCACTCAGTCAATTTAATCAACCCATTCAAGACTCAATTTTAAAATTCAATACAAATTTTAACTTCTCATAAGTATTGGCTATACTGGAACATAACAAATATTACTTGCCTATTATTTCAATGACAGCTATTTATTATTAACAAATAGAAAAGTATGAACATCATTAATTGGAAAATTGAATATTTTATATATAAAAATAAAAAAATCAATATATTACAATTGTTCTAATAATTCTTTTATTAGGAGAGAATGTACATAAAGTATAATATAATTTTGTTTTTTGTTTTCTAAGATTATGGATTGTGTCATATTATCCTTTACAAATTAAAAGAGAAGAGAGGTGGAAGTCGAGGAGAAGAAAATATGCTAGCATGAAAACCGTAGAATAATTACAGGCAAAGAACCCACAAGATTCATTCCCCTTATGGTCGTAATATGTAAGAGATATATGAAAATATCAATGATTCAAAGTAGAGGATATAAAAGAAAGTGATAAAATTAAAGTTTTGAAGATTTGGTGGAGAGACTCTTGAAGTTTTAGGGATATTCCAAATGTGGAAGCATACCAAGGCATGTGAACTATTTGACAAAATGTTTATAGGGTGATCTTGGATTATTTATCAATTCTTGCAATCAAAAATTTCAAACAAGACTCAAATCTTGTTTATACTGTAACCTTGCCAAAATGGGAGCTTTATGAAAAGAGTAAACATTTAATTAAGCACAAAATAAATTTAGTTGCGTAAATAGAATTTCTAAGTTATAGTGTCATATTTCCATTTAGAGATTTCGAGTAAAATCAAGAGGATTGGGCCTCCTAGGGTTTAAAGTGATATTAAAGTTTTGTTTGGCTAGATTAGTGAGTCCAATGTGACAAAAATTGTCAAGTCATTATCAGAATCAATGGAGAAACGTGCACAATTTATATGGTGGTAGTGATTATATTTCTCTATGTTGGATTGGGTCCATGTGATGCAACATCGGATGAATTGCTTGAGAAAACTGTTGCATTGAAGTTGTTGCATTGGTTATTTGAACCATGCTCAAAGAATGTGAATTGTTAAATTATGCATTGCAATAAGGGAAATATTACTTGTTAATTTATGTTTTGCTTGTATAAAATTGTATATTTTTTCTTCAGCAACACTTGGAGAGTAGCAATAGATTTGACCAAATATTATTCACCCATTTCATTCTACATTTCCATTACATCTCAAAGATTGATATGGGTTGTGGATTGTAATCGGGTTAGAGATCAAAGGCATTTGAAACATTCAAGCAATCTGCGTTTGGTAGGTGTAAAACCGTATTCTACAACCTTTATCAAGATACTTCTAACCCATGCCAAATGAGAGCTTTAGAATAGGATATGGACATCCATCAAAATATAATGGAAAGTATTAGATTTTTATGTGATCTCATAGAATGAATTTTTTTAATCGAAATCAAAATAAAATCATAAGCTAACTGCAACTTCATATCACTTTTGGTGTAATTTGCAACTCATGTGTAATTGCAAGTTCATATTCAAGTGGGATTATACCAAAGCTCAAGAATAAGATGATGTTCAAATATTTGTATATTGTTGACATTAATCTTTTCATTGTCCTATCACAAAGTCCATAGACATCAACTTTAAATATTCGACTAACAAAATTTTCGAAGAGAATGTTTTCTAAGATCACACAAATTTTGGTATAAGACGATTTGTCACACAAAACCTTCCCCACGTAATATAGCCTATTCAGTTAGTTATAATATACATTTCATATATCACTATTTCTAATAACTAGTATAGATATCTTAAATACATCTATCTAAAATACGTCAAGAGATATCAATCACGAGGCACCTATCTAATTATGTAAGTGTAGTATAAGTATACCAAAAAAATAACAATTAAAAATAAATATAATATAATAAGTATATTATAATAAATGTATCTATATGAAATACATCAATAGATATCAATTTCAAGGTTCTTAAGTTTGTTTTTACATACCTCTTTAATCAACAACTTCATTAAATTTTCTATCAATTTCCTATTGATTTGTGGCAAATGTAATAAGTTGGTTACGTAATTGTGTCAGTTTCAAAAAAATTATTTAAGGAAAAAGACCATTAAACATTGCTTCATGGCTAAGATATTAATATTTTTTGATATACTTCTCCAAAAAAAAGAAACAAAATTATTTAAGTGACATTGGAATAGAAATCAAATTTATGAATGTAGTTTCACTTGATTATCAAATGAATATCAAATTTAATATCGAGAATTAAAAAATAATACATTCCATTACAACCTTACTTCCTGCAACTCACATGGAAACATGTCAATTGCTTAGTAATTGTTTGGTACCACAATGAAGTTAGTGGGCATAAATTAAATTTCATTAATTAGTAGGATCGGTGAAAGATGACTAAAAGCCATAAATACATGGAACAATGAAAACCGAGTATATTATAAAATGACGAGTGTTTAATCGTTGTGGAAACCAAATAAATGAAAACCTACACTATAAAATACTTTAAAGCTTGTAAATAATCATTAGTGTAAAATTAATAAATTCATTGAGTATTAATTTATTAATAAAGCGTCAAACTCAAGGCCTTTTTGTTTTTTTGGAGTAGTGTTGACCATGGTGGCGTGGCGGCACACAAAGTGAATTGGCGTAAGTCAACACCATTTGCCCGATTGCACAATGTTGAATGGAATGAAATATCTCTTTTAGAATCTTTCTTGGTCTTTTGTGGACATTAATATTTGAATTGCATTAAATTAAAT
>CM031238.1:148679160-149006660 GCA_018340775.1 Taxus wallichiana var. yunnanensis | reverse complement strand
TTATTAACTTCAAACCTACTACAATTGGTGTTGGTGTTGGCTTGCAATTTAACATGTTAAATCTCTTCAAAACATCATTAGCATACTTTTCTTGTGAAATAAAAACTCCAGCTTCTAATTGTTGAACTTCAATGCCCAAAAAATAGTGCATGAGACCTAGATCTGTCATCTCAAATTATTTCTTCATTGTTGATTTGAATGAATCTGTAGATAGGTTTCTAGTAATGATTAAATCATCCACATACAAACAAATAATCATAATCTTACCTTGTTCATTTATCTTGATGTATAAGGTAGGCTCAATGTTGCTCATCTATTGAAACCATTATGAATCAAATAAGAATCAATTTTGTCGCACCATGCTCTGGTGCTTGCTTGAGACCATATAACGTGTTTCTCAACATGTACACCTTTCCTTCGTGACCTTAAATCTCATAACCTTCTTGATGATTCACATAAACTTCCTCTTCAATATATCCATTCAAGAATGTTGATTTGACATTCATCAGAAAAATAGGCCATTTGTTTTGAGCTACAATTGCTAAAATTGTTCTTATCGTGTCCAAATGTGCTACTAGTGCAAACATTTCATTGTAATCTACTCCATATTGATATGAAAAACATCTTGCAACCATACTGTTTTATTTTATGTATTTTACCATCAGCGAGTCTATTTGGTCTTGTAGATGGGTAAGTGCACCAAGTTGGGGGCCAAAGGGGCTCTTAAGTGGACACATTTTTCTACCAAAAAAAAATCAACTTGTATGAGTTTTTCGAAATAGTTACACTCAAAATTGGAAGATGTTGTAGAAATATGAATCATAGAATTTTGAGTCTAGTTTCTAAGCTACTAAATTTTATTGAAAACGGATAAGTTTAAGTGGGTGAAACAACTAAAATACCAATAGATACTCATGTTTTTGTTTAAAAACATAATAGAGTGACTTTCGTGTCCCCCACCATTTTTGAGCACCATTTAGTATTTTTGAAAACCCTTTGGTAGAAAGATATCTAGGAGCATCTAGTTTGGGCTCCATTTTTTTAGATTTTTTTAGCGAATATTTTTTTATTTATGATTTTTCTAGTACAAAATTTTATGTTTTGAAAAATAATGGAGCTCTGACCATGCCCCCCAATCTACATCAAAAAAATCAAAAATTAGATTTTTTTTTTGAATATGTATATAATTAGGCTTAGTGTGGGCTAGTATAATTTTTTTAAAATTTCAATCACCCAAAAAAAAAGATACACCATGAAAGATAGACATATTTACACTTCAAAAAATAACTATAAAAAGGCATAGTTAGAAAATAAATAATATGGAAACCTTATATTAGTAGAAAAATTGAAAAATTATATTTTTAGAAAGAAGAGACTCTTCTCTACGTTGTGGTATAATTTTTTAAAAATGGATCAATTGTTTTATTTTGATTTATCATAGAGGAAGTGGCATTTTTACATTTTCTTGTAAAAACACGTTGTTTGATGTGTTTGTGCAGGTCCATGCCTCAGGCTTGGGGATCCAAACCAGATCCCAAGCCTTGAGGCATGGCTTGGGAAAAGATAAAATGTAAAACGCGTACGCATTCTATGTAATATAAACATAACACGTACACGTTCTGTGTAGTATAAGCATTATGTATGCTTTTGACATGCTTCTATTTACATAAATAAATGTTTAAGTATAAGAAATAATAATTTCTTATACTTTAAATTTATTTATGTAAATATAAGAAATTAGGGTCACTCGAACCTTATGGAATTAGTCTCATAGCTCCATGAGTCATGGTTTAGGAGATAGTTTTTTAAAGTATAATTTGGTCAGTACATAGGTAATTTTTCAAGATTTTAGCATTCAACCTAAATCTTTTAGCATTTAACTTCTACAATCGAAACCCTAAACCATAGGCCATAAACCTAAACACTAAACTGTAAACCTTGAGCCCTAAACCCTAAACCCTAAACCTTTAACCATGATCCCTAGACCCTAAAACCTAAACCCTAAACCCTAAACCTTAAACATTCAGCCCTTACCCGTGAGCCCTAAACCCTGAGCCTTAAGCCCTAAACCCTAAGCCATAAGCCCTAAACCCTAAGCCATAAGCCCTAAACCCTAAACCCTAAACCATGAACCATGAGCCCTAAATGCTAAACCCTAAACCCTAAACCGTAAAAACTAAATCCTAAACCCTAAACCTTGACCCTTAAACCCTAAACCCTAAGCCTTGAACCCTACACCCTTATCCCTGAGCCCTAAAATCTAAACCCTAAACCCTAGACCATATACCCTAAGCCCTAATCCCTAAACCCTAAACCCTAAATTTAACCCTAAACCCTAAAACCCTGAGCCCTAAACCATAAACCCTAAACCTTAATCCCTAAACATTAAATCCTAAACCCTGAACCCTGAACCCTGAACCATAAACCCTAAAACCTGAACCGTAAACCATAAACCCTTATCCCTAAACACTAAATCCTTAACCCTAAACCCTAAACCTTAAACCCTAAATCCTTAACCTCGATCCGTAAACCCTAACCATAAACACTAAACCCTAAACCCTAAATCCTAAACCATAACCCTAAACCTTGAACCTTGAACCCTAAACCCTAAACCTTAAACCTTGAACCATGAGCCCTAAACCTAAACCCTAAACCCCAAACCATATTTCATCAATATTTCCTAGTCTCGTGCCTAGAACCATCATTGAGTTTTCTTATAGAACTACCTTGTTTATGAGAGGTGGGACAAGTAACTAAATGGATATGACATCTACCTTGTGCCTTGTAATGCATATATTACACATCTCTTCCAAACTTGTTTCTCCCCACATATACTTGCGCTCTTGAATGTAAATTTATTCACACTCTGAAATAAATTTCACATTTCTCATATTTCCATGTATGGTATTATGCAAGCCAGGATGACCCATTGGAAGTTGGAAAAAATAACCATCACAACAACAAAAAAAATCTTAAAGGAAACAAAAGAAACATAGAGAATATATCAATGCAGAGGTGTAGGATCATAATTGAATTTCCTGTAGTATCCTCTCCTCCGGAGAAAGATAAAGTTCAAGTGTTCTACTGGAATGGATAGTAAATTTGACAAAACTTCCTAAAGTGTTCAAAATAAGCATAGAAATAGGGGAATGGATAAGAACACTAAGGGGTTATCAATCGCCTAGTAAATCTTTCTTGTTTAGTTCTAAATGGGAGTTACCTGGCCTATGACTTAGTGACCTTCCATTCATTGATAATTCCTTATATGATAAACCCATGGATGTTTTCAAAATCCCCTGAACAAAAAGATAGGGGTATTCATCAATCCTAGTGAAGGGTGTGATGTGATTTCTAAGCAACTTGAAATTCATATAGATTTAGAGGTCATAACACGAATTTACAAATATCTCTATCATTATAAATGGAAGCCAAGTAACAATGTCTCCATGTACATCCAAGGATTGAGGACTACTGGGGTCTTTGGAAGGATTGGACAGTTAGGAATATGACATTTCCCTCCTTCAAAATATCAACAGATGAAAAACATCAAATTTTGATGACTCTCTTTGAATGTTCTGCCTACAAATTCGATGAACTCTGAACTCTGTGACCTAAACCCTTAACCCTCAACCATGAGATCTAAACCCTAAAATATAAACCCTAAACACTAAATATTAAACCCTAAAACCTAAACCCTAAACCCTTGACCCTAGACCCTAAACCCTGAGCCCTAAGCCCTAAACCCTAAATACTAAATCCAGAGCCCCAAGCTCTAACCCCCAAACCTTAAACCAATAACTCTGAACCCCGAACCTTAAGCCATAAACCATGAACCATGAACCCTAAACCCTAATCCCTAAACCATAAACCCTAAACCTTAAGCCTTGAACCCTACACCCTAATCCTTGAGCCCTAAACCCTAAACCTTAAACCCTAAGCCCTAAACCCTAAATCTAGAGCCCTGATCTCTAACCCCTAAACCTTAAACCCATAACTAACCCCTAAACCTTAAACCCATAACTCTGAACCCCGAACCTTGAGTCATAAACCTTAAACCATGCACCCTAACCCCTAAACCCTAAACCCTGAGCCCTGAGCCCTAAATCGTAAACCCTAAACCCTAAATACTAAATCATAAACCCTAAACCCTGACCCCTAAACCCTAAACTCTAAACCCCAAGCACTAAACCCTAAACCCTAAGCCCTAAACCCTAAACCCTAAACCCTAAGCCCTAAACACTAAACCCTAAACCCGAACTCTGCAACCTAAACCCTTAACCCTAAAACCCTAAACCTCGAGCCTTAAACCCTAAACCTTGACCCCTAAACCCTAAACCTTGAACCTTGAACCTTGAGCCCTAAACCCTAAACCTCACCCTAAACCCTAAACCCTAAGCCCACTAAACCCCAAAACCTAACCCTAAAACCTAAATCCTAAACCTCGAACCATAAACCCTAAACCTTGACCCCTAAAACCTAAACCTAAACCTTGAGCCCTAAACCCTAAACCCTAACCCTTAAAACCTAAACCCTAAACCATGAGCCCTAAACGAACCATAAACCTAAACCCTTAAACCCTAAACCTCTAAACCCTAAACCCTAAAATCTAAACTATGAGCCTTAAACCCTTAAACCCTAAACCCTAAACTTGAGCCCCTAAAGCCCTAAACCCTAAACCCTAAACCCTAAATCATAAACCCTCACCCAAAGGAAAGTCCTAAAAAGATCATTCAAAGCATGTTTCAATGTGTAGGGAATAGTGTTTAAGGTGATCGATCGACTCATTTAGTTTTTATGAGAGACTACTTCCTTTGAAGGCCTAAAAAGGCATTTTTGGCCATTTTGTAGTTAATTGAACACCCTTCAGAACAAGCTAAAATGAGCTAGTCATGTCACCGAGTTATCAAGGACCATTATTTGTGAAGTATTAAGGCATCGTTTGTCTCCATAAGAGACATATGAGAAAAAGCATGTATGAGAATCATGAATTTGATTCCATGAAAGGATGCTTTTAGAGCTAGGAAAGGTGAGGGGATGATCTTTATATGGAGCACCATGTTTCTAAGAATGAGCAATCATCTAAGTTCACTTGATGCAATTCACTTGGTACTATTCGTAACAACTCATTCAACACCTAGTAGTGTTATCACACCTTAAGGAGGAGGCACATTAAAATCACCTCATTTTGGCCATAGGACAGAATCCCATTCAGAGGAACAATCCTCTATCTACAAAGTGAGGATCTCTTTTTAGTAAGAAGTAGACAAACATCATAGAGTTAATTCATGGTCACTAAAGTGAATTATGGACCAAATTTAAAAATTAGTACCAATTCAAGCAGTGGTATGGCCAAAATCCATTTTAGAAGGTCAAAAACCTATAAAATGGCTATATGCTTTCCCAAAACAAAGACCGACTACAATATATATGCCTTGGAAGTTTTAGGTCGTTTCTTTGAAATCTTGAAAATGAGTAAGTACTTGACCAAATTAGATTTTGAAAAAATATCTTCTAGATTATAACTATTGGAGCTATGAGACCACTTCCATAAGGTGCAGAGTGACCCTAATTTCTTATATTTACTAAAATAAATTTAAAGTATAAGATTTCTTTTATTATTTCTTATACTTAAACATTTATTTTTGTAAGTATAACCCACCAAAACACATATGTCTAGTCCATACTACACAAAACATGTGCGTACACGTTATAACATGTACGTGCACAAGCGTTATAACACGTACGTGTTTTGACTTGTACAAAACGCGTACGTGTTACAAAATATGCACGCGTTATAATGTGTACTCATTATGGTTCGAGTGCTTCCAGAGCTAAAAATTACAACAAACGAGCGTGTTTTAGAAAAAACGCGTACGCGTTTTACTTTTTTTAGATTCTTGTCCGCTTTTTGGCCCCCCAACTTCATGCACTTACCCAAACCCAGGTTCACTCCTATCACGTCCTTCCCTTTTGGAAGATCTACCAATTCCCATGTCTAATTCTTCTCTATGGCATCTATCTCATCATCCAAGGCTTGAGCCCAAACTTCATTGTTTATAGCCTCTTCATAGTATACAAGATCTCAGAACTTGAGAAAACAATGAAAAAAGCGAAAAAGGGTCGATTGCATCAACATCATAAATCTCACTAAGACTCCTTGTTTTCTGCTGTAAAGGGCTATCTAATGATGGATTTTTTTGTACTAAAGGATATGTTTTTGGTGTTCTATATGGTGTCTATCATGGTTGAATATGACAGAAATCTTGGAGACCTCATAGTTGTAGATGGAGGTGTAGTTTGTGCTACAAATTTTTATGCATGTATAAGATTGAAACATATATAAATACCTTGTTGTTATATAGTTTCATTCACCATATCATCATGAGGAATAGTTGTTGCTATGTTAATTTCTCTCAATACATCCATTCCATGCCTCATTTTCAACAAATTGTACATCTCTGTTGATTATGACTTTTGTAGTTACTAGATTAAACAACTTGTAAGCTTTTGTATTCTTTGAATATACAATAAATACACACTTTTATCATCTGTTTTCTAACTTATTCCTTAGCTCACCAGTCACATGTGCATATGCAACATAACTGAATATTCTAAAATGTGAAATGTTATGTTTTATATGATTCCAAATATATTGAGAAACCATGTTTTGAACAATTTTTTGTTGAAACTGTTTAAAATGTAAACAACATTTGTTATTACTTCGCCCAATACTCATTTGAAAGATATTTGACATTCATCACACTTATTTCCATCTTTATTATGGTTCTATTCTTCATCTCGCCACACCATTTTGTTGTGGTGTATACCTAGTAGTAAACTACTTGTGGATACCATGATATTTGCAAAAATTTAGAAAAGCATTGGAAACATACTCACCTCCTCTGTCTGTCCTCAAAACTTTGATGTAGTATCCACTTTGCTTTTCCACTAAGGCCTTAAATTGCTAAAATATATCAAACACATATTTATTTTGTCTCAAAAAATACACCCATGTCTTCCTTGTATAATCATCAATGAACATAATAAAGTATGAGCAACCTATAATAAAAGTTATTTGCATAGGTCCACATAAAGTTGAGTGAACAATTTCAAGTGGTGCACTTGCTCTAGTTGTTTTTCCAACTGGGAAGGACTCTCTGTGTTACTTCCCCAACTGACAACATTCACAAACTGTCTCTAGTTTATGAATAAAAGGCAAACCTTTTACCATTTTTTCTTGTGTAATAAATTCAAACTACTAAGATTTAAACGACCAAACACGAGATGTCATAGCCACGATTCATCTTTCACAACTAAATAAAAATATGATTAAATTTATTTACCTTTGTATTGATCTATAGTATGAGCTCAGATGTGGCTTGAGCTATAGAATGAGCTCCAAAATTGGTTGGTCTAATCATTAAAGGAAACATTATATTGTTTGTCATCTTCACTTTAACAATCAGTTGAGTATTTGGAGCTTTATCCACAATCACACATTTTTGTCTTCAATGTAAACTATATATCCCTTTTCTACCAAATGATCAATGCTCATAAGATTATTCTTCAAACCCGCAACATAATAAATGTCATGCATAATATTTTTCTCCCCATTTTTAGTTAGAATGTTTGTTGTTCCTTTTCCTTTTACAAACATTGTATTAGTATTCACAAGAACATTTAACTTTATTGACTCATCCAAATTCGAAAATAAATTTAAGTTACCTGACATGTGATTACTGCAACCAGAATCCAAATACCATACATCACAAGGACTCTCTTGTGATAGATTGCATTTAATAGGCAATAAAGAAGGTATTTCTTCAGAAATATTTGTGTATGCAATAAACATGGAGCTTGGAGTAGAGCTCCCAACCTGATTTTGATTCGATTGTTCTAATCATACTAATTTTTCCTATAATCATAAGCATAATGTCCATATCTCTTGCAATAGTGACACTACACATGTGACTTATCATGTCTCCGGCCGCGCAGAAAACTAATTATGATTGTGATCTTGACTATGTCCTCTTTTACTTGAGTTTGATTTGTTGTTACATCTTCTAGATGAACTTCATCCTCTGCCTCAAAGCACCGAACCTTTCTCTTCCATGAGTTCCTCGATAAGCTGCAATGAAAAATCTTGATCTACAATTGCATGTGATATATGCAACCTTATTTCATGATTTATTTATGATGAATGCAACTCATCAATTAAAAATTGACTTATATCCTTAGTTTCTTCAATAGCAACAACCAAAGGATCAAATTTTGCAGGTAAACTTCTAAGAAACTTTTTAGTAATCTTATAGTCTTCAATAGTTTCACCATGGGATTTAATTTGATTGACTAGAGCAACTACAAAAGTAAATAATTACTCTACGAATATGAATCTTTCATTAACATGTTTTCAAAATCTCTTCGAAGTGATTGTAGTTTGATGGTTTTTACTTTATCCTTACCTTGATATGCAACTTGGAAAGTGTCATGTGTTATTTTTTCTTGAATGGATGTTGTCACACTAGGAAGAATGCTTTCATGTGTGGCTTGATGAATAAAGAAAAGATTTTTTCCATCTTTCTTTCTTAATTCCTTCAAAGTATATTTGTTTATCTATGAGAGTGCATTATACGATGTTGTATTTCACAGCTCTGTTTACCCATTCTCTACAATTTCCTCACACATCATGGGATATGAATAGTGTCTTCATGGTTAAGTACCAATACTCGTAATTCTTTCCTGTAAATTGTGGTGTCTACAGACCTAAAAGAAATGCTCCTGATGTGGAAGCCATCTAAATTGTTGTCAATTTAAAACCTGCTAAAAAAACAATGCTTTGATACCAATTTGTAGAAATTAGTGGATAAATAAAGCAAGTTGAACAACAAAACTAAATAAAATTTACAAATAAAAACAAAGAATAACATTCAAAAATGACACAAAATCGGCAATTGTTGTGCACAACCAAATATATTTCCTCTTGTATTTTGACTTTACCACCTTACAATCTAGAACACTTACAACTACCTCCAATATATAGAGGATTTCTTCTAAAAATAAACCACGATTCTAAAATAGAGTAATCTAAAAACAAAGTTTCTTTTATTTTTAAAACATTTTTCCTAAAAATAAGAATAAGGCAAACTGTCCTAAATTTAAACTAAAATATGCTTTAAAGAAACTCTAGCTTTTTCTTAATAATAGGAACATCTAATTAAAACTAAATTAAGCATAAAAAAATAAAATAAAAATTGATTTTCGTAATAATAGCATGCATGGGAGAAATTACTCATATTCCAACAAAATCCATTTCTTATAGATTTAAAATATCTCTAACTATTGTGTCGCCTGTGTTTGTAAGATTTTGTTGGGATTTTAAGTAATTACAATCCTTTGTTATTTCATTTTTGTCAAACTTTCACAACAAGTGATATATTGAAAAAATAAAAAATGATCCATGGAATTCACAAAAGGATCCGAGGTCATACTCTTACACAAATCTAATTCCTAATTTCCAAACAAATTTTAATACTAGATATGCATGAATTAATAGAAATATTTCCCATTCTACCCATTTCTTTCTTCTCTAAATTTGTGCATTCTCATTTCTTTACATACGCATGAACAAATGAAAAAGAATAAGTATTTTCTTTCACATCTGTTAAAATATTATAGTTTCTCTAAAATCGAAATTTTATTTTAAGAGAATGAAATAAAAAATTAGAACACAAAAATAATTTTCAAAAAATAATTTTCAGCCAAGATATTACCTTTAATATGCGCAGAAAACAACAGAGGAATCACAGTCTATTAGAAAAAATGAATGTCCAAAGAAAGAGGAAGACGAGGCTATAGAAAAAATCAAAGGAATTAAATCAAAGAGAAAATTTAGGTCATCAATCAACAACTCAAATTAAGGTATTTATTCCTATAATAAATGAGGTATAAATAATATCTATTAGTATTACAATAAAAGTGATAATATTTGGGTTAAGGATGTCAATGTAAAATTTTGTGTATTTATTAGTTAAGTCAAAGATCTATATTGTAGTAGGTTACCCTTACATTTACACGGTTGGGAGGACTCGCCTGCATTATCACGTTACAAAGTGTGCCAGTCATTGGGTCATTAATTCTTATAGTTTCTAAAAAATTATTAATTATTGATTTATTCAATATTGTATATCAATTTAAATTGAGAAATATTACATTGTATGAGTCATTATTAAAATCAATGTAAAAATATATAAGCACTTCATTCAAAGTGTACTTCAAAACTTCTTATATTTTGAATAAATGCACCATCAATTTTAGACACATTTACCATACTCGACCTATAAAAATAACATTTAAGAAGACAATCAATTCAACTCAAATGAGCTACAAAATTGATGGTATTTTGCAAATAAGTTGGGTTTGATGTTTGAAGGCTATGAAGGTAGTTACCATTGCACAAGTAATTTTAGATACAACATCGAGCCTAGATTTTGGGTATCAAAGCGTAAATTATATGCTCCAAAAACTTGTTGAAAATAAGTATTGGAATAATCAAACATCATTTAGATAGGCTTGAAAATAAGATGAACATACAATCGACAAAAAAATCAAATATAATTTAGCTTAAGGTGATTCATTTTATGGTTTGGTGATTTTAGTGGTATTTGGTTGGAATGCTCCTCATTAGGGAAAGTTCTCACAGCTGGCCCTTGCCATTTCTCTCTCACGGTTGTCTTCTAATAATCTTGAGCAGTAGTAGCAACAACAACAACAACAAAATGAAAGTGGGTGGGAACCCATCTTAGACTCGGCTCATCCTAGTTCTGGCTGGGGTGACAAGCCTAATAGCCCTCTGCCTCCTCCTTTGTCCTCCATTTTTGTCGTTGTGGCCTAGTTTTCTAGCTCTTTGTTTTGTTCGCTATTTTTATTGATACTCCCACTTTTATTGTGGTTTTGATGTAATTAGCCTCCTTCTCAAGGCCTAGGTGATTCGATATTATTGGCATTATAGAGTATGATTTTTTTACCTATCTTTTGTACGATCAACTTGTATATCTCTTATTTAGATATATAAGTGTATTTTTCAATCAAAAAAAATATTTGTAATTTATTGACAAAATAACCAACTCATTAGAAGCACAACTTTAGGTTCTTTACAAAAATAATCAAGAAGCATATATAAATATTCTAGAATAGTCATGCTTGGGAGACAACTACAAAATGAGCCTATGTGCATATCCTACTCAATTATAGTCAAAAATGAAATCTTTGATCATGTGAATAAAATCGACTAATTGAAGATGATACATAGAGTTTGAATATGTTGCGTCTCTAACCTATCTTGCTTTTATTGTGAAGAAAATCGAGAAGGAGAGCTAATAAACCCAAGTCCACTTCTAAAATGATCCTCCACTCAACACAATCACCAATGAATATTGACTTGTTTATCCCATCCATATTAACTTTTTGTTAAATTATGAGTTCACCTTGACTAACATAGTCCTTAATTAAGTCAATAAACAAGGAAGAGTTAAATTTATGCATAATAGATACATGAACTGGGATAAATCATACATAATGTACATGAACTTTTTGATAGAATACATACATGAGTGTGGCTGAAAATTTTGTAATAAGCCTAAAGTGTTTAATTATAAGCATAAATAATTCAGCACTTTTATAAACACACTTTGTATATAAGGCACATTGTGGGAGTATGTCCCACTCAATTGGGATACAAGAAACAATAATTTTATATATGATGCATTATGCATTTTTAGTCGTACTCCATCGGTCATTACTCCTCTCATTTCATAGTCTTATGACATTTTAGGATATATCATGTTATTTATCACATATGGGTGGCATGTTATAGTAACTAAAGTAGGGGTCATACTTGACCCTCAACACACCCCTTTTCTTGGGGAGATATTGGCTATAACATTTGAAAGGAACTATTGATGAGCACCATCATAGTATTACCTTTCCATAGCTTTACACATTTATTACAATTTGGCATGGTGGTCTCCTAATTACTAGCACAATATGACACATTAGAAAGATAATATGGTATAATAAGTCCCTCCCTACACTGATAAAGAATACATTATGACACTATATCATCTTCACAAAATCAAATTGTTACATGACCCTGACTTTAGTAAGATTTATGATATCATTGATCAAGGACCTATAGGCTTCGATCTTGATTTGGATTGCTTGTTCGATGTTGAATAAAACCCCATTTACATATGTAAATATGTTTATAAAAATATTAAAGTGCTCAAATAAATCTCATAAATACAAAAACATTCAAATATTATTAAAAAAATCAATACCTAAATATTACTTAATTTACTTGCTCTTTATTTTAAACATGTTGTTTGTCATTTGATTTGATAGATAGCATATTCTATAGACTTTTTATGCACATGTGTTTCACAAGGTATTTGGACACAATGCAAGGCATACATATAACTCTATAAATGTTTAGATGTTATATCTCTTATCTTACCCAATGGCCAACATCTCAAAGCATTTCTTACACTATCATGTTTTATTGTTTCTTTACATAGTGCTAATTCACATTCTCATTATTGTCATTTTCTATATTGGCTATATATTAATTATTTTGACTAATGCGGCTAACTCGTGTGTTTTAAGGAGAACTAGTATCTCTTGATCTATGTGCATTAGGAGACTATCTAATACTATATTCACTTGCTTGTTGTATGATTTTTTCATGTATGTCTTTTGTTCTTTATTATGGATGTGTGTGTGTGTGTGTGTGTGTGTGACACTTTGGTGTCCCTTATTTTCGAGCTTGTTTGCCTTTTCTCATTCATGTTTTTGTGTGCAACACTCTCATGTCTCTTATATGTGGCTCTTCACTTTTTCATGACTTATATATGTGATATTTCTTATTGTACTTGTATGCTTCTATTCTTGTGTACATGTTTTCTTTTATGTTTATATGTTTGTTTGCTACAATGATTTATTTGTTATATATATCTTAGTTATGTTTTCTACCTTGAACTCTTTTGCAGGAATAGGAACCCATGATAGCTAGCTATAACAACCCTTAATGTGATATATCGTTGAATATATGTTACATCCAACATGGACACACATCATTTTCTCTTGGTGAGAAATCTATTGTACATCTCACTCACCTCAAAATAGGAGCATTCGGTAGGGTTATCACACAAATATCTATGCATTTCAAACACATAAATAGAATACAAAAATAAAAATGAAATGAAACATAATATAGATAAACAAGGATTTATAGATACAATCGGGATCACAATTCATGTAAGAACAAAACAATTCAACATATGGTTGAACCATAAGATGTTACTATTTATAAAGGATGGTTTTGTCCTAGGTAGTTTTATAACATCAAATTTAAATTTTTCTAAAACATATAGACTTTTATAGGTTTTTATATAGATTCAAGAATTATTGGCGTAGTCTTGAGTAGATATTGCTACATTTTGGTGTAGAATTTAGAGGGGCATAAACAATTCATTCCCTTTTAACTTTGTGAATTTTGAGAACCTTTACACTAAACGATATGGGGGTAATGGGTCTCCTTCTCCTTATATATTCAATATTACATACTTGATACATTAGGATATTGCATGGTGAGCATGAATATAATGCATTACTTTTTTCGATTTTGTGTTGTTTTACATATTTGCACTGGATCCATCTAGAGCAATTTGGTCCATGGGTAAAGGATTTTTAGTGCTAGAAAACCCTATGACACATTTCTTCTCACTCTTTTTGGGAGTCTTTTGGGATGGTTAGACATCTTATGGCACCCTTCCTCCTTTTAGAAGGTTCTTTGAAGTGACTAGAAATCCCTGTGACATTATTTGGTGTTGAGTCAAGCGACATCAAATAGAATATCGAATAGAAGATCATATAGGACATTGAATATCACTAAATAGTCATATATTGTTGATTTTTAGTATTTTACTTAATATAAATTTTTTTCCCCACTGATGATCTATCATTCAAACAACCTTTTGTACCTCGAATGAATTGTGGCACAAAATTACAAATATACGAGCATGCCCCATCATTTGGAGAATATTGTTAATAGGGTACTTAGTGTGAGCATTTTCCTATCTATAAAAATACTTGGCAAGATCCAATATAAATATTAGAAAAGGATCTACATCCTCACCACTCATTAAATGTGATGTATATGTTTTATACATTACAGATTCATCTTGTAGTTCATATTCAATGTCAGTGATTCCCTAAACAGATTTGACTACATAGACACATGAAACTTTTAAAATCCGCTTGTTGGTCAACTTTGATGTGATTTCCTACTCAAGCACAAGTGGAAGTGGTATGGACGTAAAAAACTATGAAGCATATATAAGTATTCTAGAATAGTCATGCTTGAGAGATAATTATAAATTGGGCCTATGTACATCCTCCTCATTATATTCGAATGAAATCTTTGATCAAGTGAATAAAATTGAATAATTGGAGATGATACATAGAGTTTGAAGACAATTGGCTCCTAGCCTATCTTGTTTTTATTATGAAGAAAATCGAGAAGGGAGAGTTAATAAACCCAAGTCAACTTCTGCAATGATCCTCCACTCGACACAATCACAAATGAAAAGTCATTTTAATTTTTTGTTAAATTATGATATCACCATAACTAACATACTCCTTAATTAAGTCAATAAATAATCTCAAAAGTAAATCCTTTGGATCCTCACCCAAAAAATAATTGATTTTAAATTTTTTGAGATGCTTTTAATATTTATGAAACATTGTCATTTTCCAAAGAAGAGTTATATTTATAAATAATGGATACATGAACTCAAATAAATCATACACAAGATACGTGAACGTTTTTATAGAATGCATACATGAAGTCGATTGCAAAAATTGTAATAAAAAATTTGTTGAAAAGGATTTGCAAACATTAGTCCTCAACTTGTGAGGAGGGATTACCTCACAAAACATACACATCGAAAGTAATTCCTCAAGTTTTCTATATAAAAGAGGTAGAATACCATGTATTCCACCTCTTCTTTGATAATCCACTCTATTACATGAATACACAATTGTAAATTTGAAATAATATGCAAACACTAAACCATTTCTTAACTATTTAGAAAGCTTCATGATCTTTCAAACTTTCCTCGCATTAAGATGTTCTAGGTGGTAAATCATTCGGGTCTTCAAAATTTTTATATGATGCAAATTTTATTTTAGTTTTGGAGACTATTCTTATTCTAAAAAATCGAAGTACATTTTTATACTAAATGTTGAATAAAATATTAAAATTGATAGGAGCTTCACTATAGAACAATGATAAATGTGAGAACTCTCCAATCGAATTCTGAAGAAATTCGAGATCCGAGCTCCTTCGAAATTCCTTTCCCTAATGATGAACTTATTTTAAGTTCGGGACGTATTTCATTTGTTTACAATTCCATAATGATAATCAATCCTCCCAAGTTAAATACTCATGTTTAAGTCCCTAATGCTTCAACAAACTAATTATTTTGGTTGAGTAGGTTTACATCTCAACTCATACCTTTAGTTGCATGGTGTAAAAAGTAGTTATGGATTATATTTAGCAAAGATCACGCTCATATATTTCACTTGCTAGATTACACATTGGCAGTATAATATTGAGCTCTTCATAATAATTAAGTGAGAAAATACAAATCTACATACTCAAAGAATTCCAAATAATAGAATCGCATACCATTCCAAATTTATTAAAACTCCAACCTATCTAATCCATTCATTGGAGTTTATAAGTTAAAGTTCAATGTCCTATTATTTGTATTCATTCCTTATGTTTTATCTAGTTTTAGTTTTTGAATACATTTACAATCACCAATTTATATGTAAAAGTTGAACGCAAACTTAAAACATTGTTCTACTAGAATGAAGTAGGATACAACATGAAATCTCCAAGTAAATAACAATTTGTGTACTTCACATGTAATTTTATGCCTAGCAAGTAATGTTTTCACAATGTATAATTTTGCATTTATCAATAGTTTAAGCATATGCTTTTTAATAGGGATATACCAATCAATATTGTGTGCTCAACTTCACTAACATTGTTGTAATTTCACCCTACTATGACACTAGTATATGACATCTATAAATTTCAGGTAGATATGAAATTTAGGCCCTACTATAGTCCTTATCCCTAAGTTGTGTATGCATTGACCTAGGAAAGTGTAACTAAACTATATAGGTATAATAACCATGCACATGAAACCCTTATCTATAATTTCCATATATATTACTCATGAGTGCAATAACCTCAATTTTATCTCATTTAAGGTAATAAGTTTTTCATGATCAAAACCATACAAAATCTTGAGACTATTTCATGGACATATTGCTTCCATGCATTAAGGATGTCACTTATCAACCATTGAACTCTACACTAGAGTTTGGAAACTTAGTTACAAAAAAATTGAATGTGGGAAATTCGATGACCCTGCCTGTCACAACCATCCATCATTCACATTGAAAACAATGAAAAATAATAAGTTTATAATCTCTTACAAAATGAGGAGATGTTGTTGGTTTCCAAGTGTTAAAGACCCATTAGAGGAGGGGAAAAGAAAATAAGTTCACAAGAGGACAAGTGTTTAAAGCTTATTGCATAGATATTTTATGAGATTTTTTGGGCACCAAGGCAATTTTAAATTTAAATAATAGTGCCAAGGAATTTTAAACCAGAGGAACTTTAACTTAACCAAATTTAAGGCATAAAACAAAGGGGAAAATGAGAGAACACAAGGCTTGATGAGTTTTAAAGTCATAACCATGAGAAAAATAGATTTTAGCATATATTTGGACTTGAGAATCATACTAAATAGAGAGAAAGTGGTTGTAAATTGATTTTCACTCAAGATTCTCTTGAAAATTTTAAGAAATTCAAAAAGGTTAAATTTGGAAACAGTTTTGGTGACTCACAAGGTGAATTTTCTTGCTAAATGCAAGGATCAGTTGCATTTGCATCCATTAGGAAAGAATTTTGTCCAAAAATATGAATCCTTGTCTCAAAATTTGTAAACTTTTAAATTTTTCATTTAGAGATTGAAAATCCTTCGAAACCATGAGTTTATTTCCTCAAAAACTCTATATTTTTTAATTAAAACCCCTTTGAAAATTAAATCTCCTCCGAAAAGCTTTAACTCTACATTTGTTTACAAATATTTAAAATGTTGGTTATGAATAAATTTCAAAAGAGTGACCCACAAAACTATTTACAAAATACAAATCATACATATTTTAACTAAGTATATAATGTGAAAATCAGTTATTATGCAACAAGCAAGTCTTCTTGACAAACTCTAAATTAGCAAAATTGGGCAAAACAATAGATATGCAAGTTCATATGTAAAAGGCGCCCATAGCTTATAGTTTTAGCAAGAAGAAATCAAACAATAAGGAAAACAAGGAAATAAAAGAATGAAGGAAAAAAGAGAAACTATAAAGTTGTGTACATTGGGGAAAACATAGCTCATAATTAGTGCTTGAGGAAGATCCCATTGACTGGGATTTGAAGTAGCTCACCATCAAATTTTTCCAACTCAAAGGAATTGTCTTATTTGCATTATGTGATCTGGTATGGACCACTCTAAATGATGGCAAATGTATTATGTCTCAAATTTTTATCTTTTCCTTCATCCCATTTGATGAAAAATTCTCCCATCCTAAATTGGTGTGGATGAGATCTTTCTTTTCAAACCATTTCTTCATAGCTTGTTAGTGATCTTGGAGTTTACTTATATATTCCTCTCTTACTTCTTCAAACCTGACCAAATCAGTAATCCTAATGGCCTTAGCATCATGATGATCTAACTCAAGCCTATGAGTTAACTCAAGGGTTGGGATTTTTAGTGATATTGGGAGTTTGGCCTCTCTTCCATATATAAGAAAGAAAGGGTAACTACCAATGGACTTCTTTAGTGTGATCCTATTTATTTAAAGTGTTTTCTTTACCTTTGTATGTCATTGTCTTTTATTGTCCTCCATGGTCCTCTTCACGATTTTTATCGTATTCTTGTTTGAAGGCTCTGCAAGGCCATTTCCTTAACGGTAGTAATTTAATGATTTCTTTAAGTAAATATCATATCTCAAGGAAAAATAAGTAATTTTTTCACTAACAAAATATTTGACATACATATGAGATAATAGTGTTAGGGACTCGAAACCTTGTTGCAATGTCCGAAACAATAAGTCCACTATAACACTTTCAATTGTTTCCTTTAATGGAACTACTTCAACCCATCTAGTGAAGTAATATGTGGTTGTTAAAATCCACTTGTGACTAGCACTAGAGAGAATGTTTACCATGCTAATGAAATCAAACTCCATTGCACTTGAATGATTAGTCTATTGAGATTGGTTGAAGAGGAAGATCTGTGTTTATCTTTCATCTTGTGAAAAATAGACATTTCTTAAAGCTCCTCACATACTTGTGACAATCAACAAACATGGTGAGCCAAAATTAATCTTCCCTAATGATTTTTTTGCAATGGTTTGAGGGGGAAATGACAACCAAAAACTCCTTAGTGGAACTCCTTAAGTATATTTTCAATTTTGTTCGTTTCTACACCTAAACATGACACCATCAATGTCTCTCTTGAAGAGAAACCCATAAATAAATTTATAATGAATGGCCTGCAATTTGAAATGTATTGTTGGGTTCTAGTGAAATTACTAAGAATTTCTCATATGTGCGAGATAATGAAATCACCCTAAACTCTACAAATCAAATAACATAACTAATTAAGGGATCTTAACACCATTGCCATCTATATCCAAGGCTTTAAGTCTAGGAATGTAACACTAAAAGTAAAAGCTTAATGGAATGTTAAATAACATGAATACAATTCAAAATCTAGCTAATCATGCCTACTAATATATTGAATTGCTAAAATATTAAAGACCTAAATAGATCTCAGAGGGCAATCAAATTGGTATGGTTACTACTCCAAACAAGGTGAAATGGCCTCTCCAAATGACTACATGGTCATTTTGGATATCCATCTACTAACCCCATTGAAGACTTTAGGCAAGGATTGAGCTTGGCTATAAATCATATTTATTATATGAGATGCAAATCAAAGCATGGTGTAAAGTATAAGTGTAGATACTTAGTCCTTTTTATAGTTTTACCTTTGAGGAAAACTTGTATTTTGGTGCATGTGGGACTAAAAGTACAAATTAGATTAAAACTTGTTAATCATGATTAAGGCTTTGCTAATCATAATTAGTGAATTAACAAGTGATTAAGATGTGAGGAGCCTTAATCAACCACTTAGGGTCAACTAGGAGGCTAGGATAAGCTTTTGAAGCTTTTTGAGATGTTGTAGAGGGAAATGGGGTGATTTTGAGTGGTTGGAAGAGGGGTTTGAGTAAATAGTAGGGTATATTGACCAAAACAAGGGCAAAATAGGCTTAATTAGCTAATAATTGCTAATTGTCTATTTTGAAGAGGATTTTGACTTACAATTCATCGTAAAGTGGCATCCTAAATGCAAAAGGGGTTAGGTAATCAAAAAGTGTTGTTAATTGACCAAAGTGGTAAGAAATGTTAGTTAATTAGCGGAAATCACTAATTATAACGAAATTGGCAAGAATGAGAGTGATTTGTGTGTGTTTGGCAATAAGATTGCAAAAGCGGAATATAGGTGTCTACATTTGCCCCTGTTTGAGGTGAAGTAAGTAACTTCTCTTCAAATATAGTAGAAAAACATAAACAGTAAATTTTTGAAGAAAAATTAGTAGGATGAAGGATGCCCCCTCGAGTGTTGATGGGGTGATAGAAGAAGTCAATCGACGATCGAAAATATGATTGAAACGAATAGAGGAAATAAGATAAAATGGGCGTGAAATATTTGGTTATTTAGAAGAAATAAGGATAGGGATAAACATGGTTGTTTATTGCCCCAGGTGATTTGGAAGAAAAATTAGTAGTGATAATAAATGATAATGGAGAATATAGGACAAGCCCAATCTTTGCATCCAATCTTTCAATAAGCAAACTTTGTTGTATCATTTTTCCCCTAGATCTACATCATCGACCTTTATTGAAATAAACAAAAGTGTAAGATAACATGAAAATCTAAATTACTAACATTTGTTCATTGCTACGTAACTCTATGCAACATACATAATGTAATGCAATACGAGAAAGTAAAACAATGCTTAACTCCATGCAACATACATAATGCAATGCAATACGAGGAATTAAGCTAGGTAACTTAACATAGAAATATGTATAATCACATGTACTCAAACAAACAACGTTCAAGACAGTTGCACCAATTATTTTGTTATCAAGCTGCAGTTACCAAATGTTCGTGTTGTAACAACAAGGGTTAAAAATGGTGCCCCAAGCAAGGATACATGCGAGGGGAATAATGGAGGACACAATTAGTCCCATGGAAAAGATTTCATGCACTACACCACAGTCTCTTACAACTCATTGTTGCATGGGAGTACCGACATAGTAGGCATCCTAGCTTTTTTAATGGAGGTAGATCACGATGATCGTAAGTCGTTTGAGACCAAAACAAGTAAAAACCTTAGAAAGATGTTTTTAGGATAAATTTTTATGTTCCAGGACAATGCATTTGATACAGGATTCATTTGTATACATCTCGTTTACCAATTTTTGAAAAAAATTAACTTTTTTCCATTTTTTAGATTTTTAATGATTTCACCAAAAAAATGGGTTTTTGAAAAATTTAATATTGTTTTAAATTTTTGAATTTTTAGGAAGAAGATATTTTAGAAGAAATAATGAAGCCGTGAGACCTGTTAAAAGTTGCAATAAGGCAAAAATATGCCACATGTAGTAAAAAAGTTTTTCGGGAAGTAAAACATGCCCTGACGTTAGATGGATATATTTAAAGGAAAATTCTTCATGCACAGGAGTTGGATCAGGGCCAATATAGATAGGTTCAACATGATGATGAATGTAACCCAATGACGTGCTAGGAAGGAGCAAGGATGCCCCCAATGTAAGCTGGCCAAGAAGCACATGATAGAAAGAAGTGGAAGATTATTTTTATGAAGGGTACAAAAGTTTCCGCAAACATGGCAAAAAGGCAATCTTATACGCATGGATGTTCTGAAAAAATTAGAAGAACAATGTGAATGTTATGAATGTAGCTTAGAAGCTTCGCGATGAAGAAGTGATTAGCCAAATGCACGAATCGTGAGAAAAGATATGGACTAGAGTAAGAGTCTGAACAAGGTCCAAAAAAACACTTGATAACATACTAATCATGTTTGTTTATAGAGATCCAATGTGTGCACATGGAAATTTATTACCTCTCTAAGGGAAGATTTAATAAACAATAAGTGAAGACACCCTAGCCAATGTGTAGGAATGATTTATTTTTCAAAGTTGATTTTTTTGTGAATGGATTGTGAAAGGAAAGTCACACATTAGTCCACTTTCATCCAGCATCCATAGCCCCGACAAAGATCCATTTGACTCTAATCGCAACATTTCTCTACTTCAGTCAGGCATCCATAGCCCTAGTAGAGATTATTGGAAATACCCCAAGAGAGAGTTATATATCAATTTTCTTTTCATTTTAGCTTTTGCTTTTTGATTTGATTGATTTTGTTTTGCTTTCTGAAAACTTATTTCAGCTCTCTTATTTGACAAGGGGTCAAGAAGAATTGATGGCTTGATGGAAGGAGGAAAAATTGATTGTGATGATGACATTGGCTAGTGTCAACAAATATATCCAAAATTTATTTGCAACAAGTTTTTTTAGATGTTTATTGTGATAGGATCTCTATAAGGTCAGTCGTTCTTTAATTTACCAAGGTTATGAAATACCAATGCCAAACAGATACCATAGAGATAAATTTCACAATACACGTGTGAATTGGCTAACTGAAATATCACCAAGGGATGAAAATGGTAGGAAGACTTGCAAAAGAATAGTAAGAAAGGGAAGAAATAACACACATGTGTATGCAATACCTGATTGCAATGTTTGATCTTTGTACCTTTGATTTTTTTGAAATGTTTTCTCTTTTTTTGTATTTTTGAAAGGTGAGACTGATAAGGTCACTTGATGTGATAATATTCAACAACAATGTTAGTTATTTCCTTGATAAGGAATATTCGGCGTGTTTTCTTATCAAGAGTCATATTATCCCCAATCTCAATTATCGTTGTGAGTTCATACTCAACAAATGATTGTGATTTATCTTGAAATGTGGATTTTTCATGTGGGAGATTGAGGTCCCTATCCAGAGGTTTCTACACTTTGCACCAAACTTGATGGTTGCGATGATGTGCTTTTTTAAATCGAATTTGATTTTGAACTTTAAGATCATTTAAATTGTTATGAGCTTTGGAGATATTGGAATTTTTAATCATATTTGAATGAAGGAACCATTTGAGTTTCTTATAAGCTACTACATGACCTATCTGATCTCAAAAAGTGGGAGAAGAAATTGGATGAATAGAATTGATGTGAGAAATAACGGTGGGATTTCCACAATCATTTATAGAAGGAAAATGTGATAGACGTGAAGGGTATGGTCCATGAATAGAATAGGATGGGATTCTAGGATGTGTCCCATGGACTAAAGATAAAGGACTACTAGTATGCGGCCCTAAGATTGAAGATGAAGTACTATCTGGTGGTGTTCCATAGATAGGAGATGATGGACTAGTAGGATGTGGCCCAAGAATCGAAGATAAGGGAAATATAGGACGTTTCCTTAGTATAGACGAAGAGGATGGGTTACTAGGAGGTAACCCACATATAGAAGAAGATGAGCTATCAAGAGGTGAGCCTACGCATAGATGATGAAGGGATACCTAGAGGTGCCCCACATATAGAAGAAGACAATGGATTACTAGGTGGTGACCCAAAATGAGATTGTGATTAAGGAACCATGATATACAAAGAAGGATGTGAATAAAATATAGAATATTCATCAATGTTCCTAGGACATTCTTTAATATTTTGACGAAAGGAATCAATTTATTCTTCCCAATACACAAGTGTATCAAAGTCAAGATTAAATCCTTGATTTTAATCCTCTAGGGGAATGCCATCATGTAACCCCAAGAATTCTATGATCATCTCTTCATCTCAAGATGAATCGATTGGTAGGGGTATTTTTTCTTTGACCATAGGAGGTTGACTAGAAGAAATGGGTCTAACTGGTGTGGAAGATTGAGAAGATGATGAATCAAGAGATGAAGTAGATTTGGATCTAGATGTCTTGCAAGTAGAAGAAGATGTATATTTAGAATTGATTGGCATTGGATTTCCTAGAAGATGGCATATTTTCAGGAAACAATGAGGATCGCGTAGAAAATTAGTATATGATTGTGACATAGGAGTCATCTGAGGTGTTTGTGACGTATACATCGACTTAGATGATTGTGACATATGAGTTGAATTAATTGATTGCGACATGAGTGCTGACTTAGAATATTGTGACATGGGATTCAACTTAGATGGTTGTGACATAGGATTTGTCTTAGGAGATTGCGACATGGGTGTTGACTTAGAAGAATTTGGATTCACCCAGATCTTCAACGGAAGAAGAGGTTGTCGAGGCATTGAATAAGGGAGGTCCTGTAAAGTAAGGGAGGATCGTGACTCAAGAACCAAATTGGGTGTTTGATTGATGGATCTTGGAGCCACATGGATCTTTAAAGGAAGATTTCATTTAGGCGACTGATAAGGGGAGTCTTGCGAAGAGAGGGAGGACTGCGACTCAAGAGTCGAATGAGGTGAATAGCTCTAATGAGAATCTTCAGAAGACTAAGGTGAATCCAAAGAATCAAGAACAGTTTGGATTGGAATTAGAAGAAGAGTGGGGGAACCCAAATAATAATTTGGATCAGAAGTGTCCAAACCATACCACCGACTATGAGATGAAGGTGGGGAACAAGGTACCCGAGTGGGTTCTCTAACATGAAGAACCAAATGAGGCTTAGCCACGATTGGGATCCTTTCATGGGAATGTCAAAACTTTGATTCCTTAGTGTCGTACATATAAGGAACCTCATGATAGTTGGTCATTGTTGGTGTTTTTGGGATACAAATGTCTAGACCGAGATAGTGTGATTGAACTCCTTCAATTGGAATGAAGTCTTGTGTCGATTTGGGCAATAGCACAACGGAAACCAGCTAGACATTTGGAAAACATGGGCCCTAGGAAAAACCAAGTGGCGTAACGACGCTAAGTCATCACAAAAAAAGGTGACTATAAAATAGCCATGAATCCAATAGGTCAATATGAACCTAAGGAAGATAAAGAATAAATAATGATCTACTCTAGCAAGATAATATATGACATGATATTTCTAAGACAATACAATGACGTCTAATACTCAAATTTAGTCACACCAAAATTTTACTCCCTATGATTATTCGAGATAGGTTTGAAACCAAATAGTGACAACACAATATCACCAGTTAGGTCAAGTTTGAAACAAACAAGACCTAAATGCTAAGAAAGTGTTGATGCAATCCTCTAACAAGGTATACTAAAAACCAGTTTCTAAACACTAACAAAGTCTAAGTCTTGTAAAATGGATGATACAAATGTGAGCAGCATAACAACGCTATTTGGACACATAATCAAGATTTGTAAGAAAGTAAGATTTTAGTATCAAAATGATGTTATAGTGATGTTAACAAAGTAACCTCAACACTCACAAAACTCAAGACAAAGATAGGATGTAAAAAATATGTCTAAGTATATCAAGGAATTATTAAGTGTGTGAGAAGCATAACAATACAATATAGAGATTTAGGCCAAGTTTCACAATGGAAACAAGACGTAAATATCATAATTGTATGGATATAATGCAGAAAATGTGGCAACTCAAAAGAAGTCAGTGATAATACAACCTAACTACAATGATAGTAAGTCTCAATATGGGTTGTGAGACAAGAGGGCCTACTAGAATTTGATGACGTACCATTCACACTTTCAACTCTTACATTTTGGCATTACAACTTGGTCATGAAAGAAGACTACAAAATTGGTGGAAACACTTATTTCTATTAGGTATCCATATATGTTGTTTTATTTTGTCCCAAAATTGAAACAATAAAACAAAGGTGTAAACCAAGTTGTGTTGAAAAATACTTAGTGTAACTTTGGTAGAGTTTCACCTTGTCTTAGGAGGAGTGAAAAACTAGGTCAAACAAACACTAAATATATTTTGTGATGAAATTGCACGTTGTTTCAACTTTAAGATATTCTTATCGTTGTTTGAAAAAAAGAGTTTGAATCCAAAAAAATTCACTTTATGAGAGCTCTCAAGTATAAGAACTAAGACAAAATTGGCTCCAAACCGACAAGCTTTCCTAGGGTTCTCTCTATGTGTCACAATTTTACTTCTATGAGATCAAATTTCCAAGGTTTCCCAAGGATTATCCTGGATTTACTTTACCCCCTTCTAATAAAATGAGAAAATAGAGCATTTAGTTGTATTATCTTTGGGGTCACAATGGAAATAAATTTTACTCTAATCACAAAGCTTACTAGTTAATTCGGTAGTGTGGAGCACTTTTCTATTTCATTCACAAGGTTCCTCTTGCGTGAACTTATTTAGGGTTCCTAGGACCAACCCCAATGTTGAATCTTAAGGCTTATGCCAAAGGGGTTATATCCTAGTTTAAAGTGGACGAGTCGTAGCTCTTAACTGAAACTTGTAATACAATGTTATGATTGGTGTGTTTTTTATCTTTTGGATTAAGAAATTTGGTTTAGACCGTCATTGGTAACCTACAACACACGTGAATGTTAGAGTTTAATTTGAAGAGAGCCTCCTTTCTTTGACAAGCATTTAGGTCCTTCACACAAATGGTTAGTAGTTCAAAAAGATTCACAATATCATAGAAAGATAGCAGGAAAAGGCTTGTAAATCAACTAACTACCATAAAAATTTGTAAATTAAGGTTTATTCCCAATTAATCCAAGTGCTTCTTAATGAAAGACTAAAATTACTTTTGGTTCCCAAAATCACACTAGGTGCAAGGGAAGAGCATACACAAATTTTTTCCTTGGTTATTTATCAAGTGAAAAAGCTCTTAAACTAAAAGATCAAGTACATGCCAAAAATGAAAGTTTATTCCCTTAAGCACAAAATGAATGATGATTGTTCCTACTTACTCCCAAGAAGAAAAAAGTGGTTTAGAGGTGTTTTTAATTCTCAAGATCACATTAGGTGCAAGAGAAGAGCATACACAACCCTATTCCAAACTCAAACAAAGTATGAAAACATAATAACTCATCAAACCCTAAGCAAATTTAATCAAAATCCCTTATCAAACCCTAAGGAAATTTTTTTAGGAATATTGCTCTAAAATCATAAAATTGACAAAAATAACAACTAAAAACCTTTTAAAATGACAACAATCCTAAAAATTAGAAGTTGAAATTTTGTGAGTTTGAAGTAATTTTACCTTAGTGCACGGGCACGCTCTAAAGAGCATGTGTGCACACAGTAGTGCATATGTGCACACAATAGTGCATAGCCACATCCTCTCGTTAATTTTACACGATCAATAATGCACAAACGCGTCTAGTGAGGCATAGGCACACCTAGTGTTACACATTCGCAAGTTACACTTAGAGATCAAAACACGACTTTGTACAAGCACACCCACTAGTGCACAGGCACACCCTTTCCTGTAGATGCTCAAAATATGAGTTTTGAAGAAGATTTCTTGAAAAAGATCAAAACTTTGGCCTTTTGAAGAAATTTTTCCAGCACTTCACCTCCTTTTATCCTACAAAGAACATGAAAACACAACTTCTACTACTAATCTAGTTGAAATAACTATCTAGTTTGAAAATTGATCTACAAAAATTTGAAATTATTCTAAAACTTTGAAATTAATCTAAAAATCTTGAGAAACTAATCTAAAAAGCTTGAAAGTGCTCTAAAAATCTTGAAACTAAAGTATAAAACATGAAATTAAATTAGAAACCCCGAAACTAATCTAGAAAACTTAAAATGAAAAACTTTGAAACTAAGTTAAAAATTTTAAAAATGAATGCAATGGGGTATTGTCCCACCAAGCGTGCCAAATGAAAGCATGTCCATCTACAAGGTGAAATGGCCTCTCCAAATGACTACATGGTCATTTTGGATATCCATCTACTAACCCCATTGAAGACTTTAGGCAAGGATTGAACTTGGCTATAAATCATATTTATCATATGAGATGCAAATGAAAGCATCATGTCAAGTATAACTGTAGATACTTAGTCCTTTTTATAGTTTTACCTTTGAGGAAAACTTGTATTTTAGTGCATTTGGAACTAAAAGTACAAATTAGATTAAGACTTGATAATCATGATGAAGGCTTTGTTAATCATAATTAGTGAATTAACAAGTGATTAAGATGTGAGGAGGCTTAATCAATTGCTTAGGTCAACTAGGAGGCTAGGATAAGATTTTGAAGCTTTTTGAGATGTTGTAGAGGGAAATGGGGTTATTTTGAGTGGCTAGAAGAGGGGTTTTAGTCAATAGTAGGGTATATTGACCAAAACAAGGGCATAATAGGCTTAATTAGCTAATAATCGCGAACTATTTTGAAGAGGATCTTGACTTAGGATTCATCGTAAAATTGCATCCTAAATGCAAAGGGGTTAGGTAATCAACAAAGTGTTGTTAATTGACCAAAGTGGTAAGAAATGTTAGTTGATTAGCGGAAATCACTAATTATAATGGGATTGGCAAGAATGGGAGTTATTTGTGTGTGTTTGGCAATAAGATTGCAAAAGCGGAATATAGGTGTCTACATTTGCCCTGTTTGAGGTGAAGTAAGTAACTTCTCTTCAAATATAGTAGACAAACATAAACAGTAAATTTTTGAAGAAAAATTAGTAGGATGAAGGATTCCCCTCGAGTGTTGATGGGGTGATAGAAGAAGTCAATCAACGATTGAAAATATGATTGAAACAAATAGAGGAAATAAGATAAAACATGCGTGAAATATTTGGTTATTTAGAAGAAATAAGGATAGGGATATACATGATTGTTTATTGCCCTAGGTGATTTAGAAGAAAAATTAGTAGTGATAATAAATGATAATGGAGAAGAAATGATAATGGAGAATATAGGACAAGCCCAATCTTTGCATCCAATCCTTCAATAAGCAACTTTTTGTATCATTTTCCCCTAGATCTACATCATTGACCTTTATTGAAATAAACAAAAGTGTAAAATAACATGAAAACCAAAATTACTAGCACTTGTTCATTGTTACGTAACTATATGCAACATACAAAATGTAATACAATACGAGAAAGTAAAACAATGCTTAACTCCATGAAACATACATAATACAATGCAATACGAGGAATTACACCAGGTAACCTAACATAGAAACATGTACAATCACATGTACTCAAACAAACAACATTCAAAACAGTTGCACCAATATTTTGTTATCAAGTTGTAGTTCCCAAATGTTCGTGTTGTAATGACAAGGGTTAAAAATGGTGCCCTAAGCAAGGATACATGCGAGGGGAATAATGGAGGACACAAGTAGTCCCATGGAAAATATTTCATGCACTACGACACGATGTCTCGAAAAATCACTGTTGCACGGGAGTACCGACATAGTAAGCACCTAGCTTTTGTTAATGGAGGTAGATCACGATGATCCGCAAGTTGTTTGAGACCAAAACAAGCAAGAACCTTAGAAAGATGTTTTTGTAGGAAAAATTTTTATGTTTGAGGACAATGCATTTGATACAAGATTCAGGATTCAACTGTATGCATGTCATTTACCAATTTTTGAAAAAATTAAAATTTTGCCATTTTTAGATTTTTAATGATTTCACCAAAAAATGGGTTTTTGAAAAATTTAATATTGTTTTAAATTTTTGAATTTTTAGGAAGAAGATATCTTAGAAGAAATAATGAAGTCGTGAGACCTCGTTAAAAATCATTGTAAGTCAAAAATATGCCCCATGTAGTAAACAAAGTTGTCGGGAAGCGAAACATGCCCCAGCGTTAGATGGGAATATTTAAAGAAAAACACTTCATTCACAAAAGTTGGATCAGGGCCAATATATAGGTTCAACATGATGATGAACATAACCCAATGACATGCTAGGAAGGAGCAACGATTCCCCCAGAGTAAGCTCGTCAAGAAGCACATGATAAAAAGAAGTGGAAGATTATTTTTATGAAGGGGACAAAGGTGTCCGCAAACATGGAAAAAAGGCAATCTTATACACATGGATGTTCTGGACAAAGTAGAATAACACTATGAATGTTGGTAATGTAGCTTAGAAGCCTCACGATGAAGAAGTGATTAGCCAAAGGCACGAATCGTGAGACAAGATACAGAATAGAGTAAGAGTCTGAACAAGGTCCAAAAAAGACACTTGGTAACATACTAATCATGTTTGTTCATAGAGATCCAGTGTGTGCACATGGAAATTCATTACCTCTTAGAGGGAAGATTTGATAGACAACAAGTGAAGACACCCTAGCCAATGTGTAGGAATGATTTATTTTTCAAAGTTGATTTTTTTGTGAATGGATTGTGGAAGGAGAGTCATACATTGCTCCACTACTAGCCAGGTGTCCATAGCCCCGATGGAGATGCATTTGATTCTAATCACAACATTTCTCTACTTCATCAGTCATCCATAGCCCTGGTAGATATTATTGGAAATACCCCAAGAGAGATTTATATATCAATTTTCTTTTGATTTTAGCTTTTGCTTTTTGATTTGATTGATTTTTTTACTTTTGAAAACTTATTCCAACTCTCTTATTTGACAAGGGGTTAAGAACCATTGATGGCTTGATGGAAGGAGGTAGAAGTGATTGTGATGATGACATTGGCTAGTGTCAACAAATATATCCAAAATTTATTTGCAACAAGTTTTTTAGATGTTGATTGTGATAGGATCTCTATAAGGTCAGTCGTTCTTTAATTTACCAAGGTGATGAAAGACCAAGGCCAAATAGATACCATAGAGATAAATTTCACAAAATGCGTGTGAATTGGCTAACCAAAATATCACCAAGGGATGAAAATGGTAGGAAGACTTGCAGAAGAATAGTAAGGAAGGGAAGAAATAACATCCATGTGTATGCAATACCTAATTGCAATGTTTGATCTTTGTACCTTTGATTTTTTTGAAATGTTTTCTTTTTTGTATTTTTGAAAGGTGAGACTGATAATGTCACTTGACATGATAATATTCAACAAAATGTTAGTTATTTCCTTGATAAGGAATACTAGGCATGTTTTCTTATCAAGAGTCGTATTATCCCGATCTCAATGATCGTGATGAGTTCATACTTACCAAATGATTGTGATTTATCTTGAAATGTGGATTTTGCGTGTTGTAGATTGAGGTCCCTATCCAGAGGTTTCTGCACTTTGCACCATACTTGATGGTAGATTTTATGTGCTTTTTTAAATGATGTTTTATTTTTAACTTTAAGATCATTTAAATTATTATGAGCTTTGGAGCTCTTGAAAATTTTAATCACATTTGGATGAAGAAACCGTTTGAGTTTCTTATAAGCTACTACGTGACCTATCTGATCTCAAGAAGTTGGAGAAGAAAGTGGACGAATAGAATTGATGTGAGGAATAATGGTGGGCTTGCCACAATCATTGATAGAAGGAAAATTTGATGGATGCAAAGGTTACAGTCCATGAATTGAATATGATGGGCTACCAGGAGGTGTCCCATAGACTAAAGATAAAGGACTACTAAGATGCGCCCTAATATTAAAGATGAAGGACTACCTTGTGGCATTCCATAGATAGGAGATGATGGACTACTAAGATCGGGCCCAAGAATCGAAGATGAGGGACCTCTAGGGTGTGCCCCTTTTATAGACGAAGAGGATGGGTTACTAGGAGGTGAGCCACATACAGAATAAGATGAGCTACTAGGAGGTGAGCCACACATAGATGATGAATGGCTACCTAGAGGTGCCCCACATAGATAAGAAGACAATGGACTACTAGGTGGAAATTCAAAGTGAGATTTTGATTGAGGAATCATGATATGCAAAGAAGGATGTGAATAAAAGATAGGATCTTCCTCAATGGTCCTAGGACATTCTTTAATATTTCGACGAAAGGAATCAATTTCTTCTTCCTAATACACAAGCGTATCGAAGTCAAAATTAAATCCTTTATTGTAATCCTCTAGGGGAATGCCATCATGTAACCCCAGGAATTATGTGATCATCTCTTCATCTCAAGATGAATTGATCGGTAGGGGTATTTATTCGTTGACCATAGGTGGTCGATGGAAGAAATGGGTCCAACTAGTATGGAAGATTGAAAAGATGATGAATCAAGAGATGAAGTAGATTTAGATCTAGATGTCTTACGAGTAGAAGAAGATGTAGATTTAGAACTGATTGGCATTAGATTTCCTAGAAAATGGAATATTTTTGGGAAACAACGAGGATCGCGTAGAAAATCAACATATGATTGTGACATAGGATTCGTCTGAGGTGTTTGCAATGTATACATCTACTTAGATGACTGTGACATATGAGTTGAATTAATTGATTGTGACATGAGTGCCGAATTGGAATATTATGACATGGGATTCGACTTATTTGCGGTTGTGACATAGGACTCCTCTTAGGAGATTGAGACATGGGTGCCGACTTAGGATAATTTGGATTTTCCCAAATCTTCAACGGAATAAGAGATTGTCAAGGTGGAAAATAAGGGAGGTCTTACAAAGTAAGTGAGGACCGCGACTCATGAACCAAATTGGGTATTTGATTGATGGATCTTGGAGCCACACAGATATTTAAAGGAAGATGCCATTTAGGCGACTGATAAGGGGAAACCTATGAAGAGAGGGAGGACTATGGCTCAAGAATTGGATGAGGTTAATAGCTCGATAAGAACCTTGGAAGACCAAGGTGAATCTAAAGAATCAGAAGAATAGTTTGGATTTTAATCAGAAGAAGAGTGGGGGAACCCAAATAATAATTTGGATCAGAAGTTTCAAAACCATACCACCGACTATGAGATGAAGGTGGGGAACAGGGTACTGAGTGGGTTCTCTAACGTGAAGAACCAAATGAGGCTTAGCCATGATGGGCATCCTTTGATGGGAATGCCAAAACTTTGATTCCTTAGTGTCGTATACGTATAAGGAACCTCGCGATAGTTGGTCATTGTTGGCATTTTTGGGATACAAATGTCTAGACCGAGATAGTACGATTGAACTCCTTCAATTGGAATGAATTCTTGTGTCGATTTGGGCAAAGCACAATAGAAACTAGCTAGACATTTGGCAATCATGGGCCCTAGGACAAACCAAGTGGCGTAACGATGCTAAGTCATCACAAAAAAAAGGTGACTATAAAATAGCCACAAATCCAATAGGTCAATATGAACCTAAGGAAGATAAATAATAAAGAATGATCTACTCTAGCAAGATAATATATGACACAAGATTTCTAAGACAATACAATTACGTCTAACACTCAAATTTAGTCACGCCAAAATTTTATTCCCTATGATTGTTCAAGATAGGTTTGAAACCAAATAGTGACAACATAATATCACTAGTTAGGCCAAGTTTGAAACAAACAAGACCTAAATGCTAAGAAATTTTTAACGTGATCCTCTAACAAGGTATACTAAAAACCAGTTTCTAAACACTACCAAAGTCTAAGTCTTATAAAATGGATGATACAAATGTGAGTAGAGTAACAACACTATTTGGACATGTAATCAAGATTTTAAATAAAGTAAGATTTTAATATCAAAATGACGTTATAGTGACGCTAACAAATTAACCTCAACATTCACAAAACTCAAGACAAAGATAGGATTCAAAAATATGTCTAGATATATCAAGGAATTATTAAGTGTGTGGCAAAGATAACAATACAATCTAGAGATTTAGGCCAAGTTTCACAATAGAAACAAGACTTAAATATCACAATTGTATGGATATAATGCAGAAAACGTGGCAACTCAAAATAATTTAGTGATAGGACTATCTAACTATAATGATAGTAAGTCTCAATATGGGTTGTGAGACAAGAGGGCCTGCTAGAATTTGATGACGTACCATTCACACTTTCAACTCTTGCATTTCGGCATTGCAACCTGGTCATGCAAGAAGACTACAAAAGTGGTGGACACAATTATTTCTAGTAGGTATCCATATATGTTGTTTTCTTTTTTTCCTAAAATGGAAACAAGAAAACAAATGTGTAAACCAACCTGGGTGTTGAAAAATACTTAGTGTAACTTTGGTAGAGTTTCACCTTGTCTTAAGACAAGTGAAAAACTAGGTCAAACTAAAACTAAATATATTTCGTGATGAAATTTCACGCAGTTTCAACTTTAAGATATTATTTCCCTTGTTTGAAAAATAAGAGTTTGAATCCAACAAATTTTTCACTTTGTGAGATCTCTCAAGTATAACAACTAAGACAAAATTAGCTCCAAGCCGACAAGCTTTCCTAGGGGTTCTCTCTCTATGTGTCACAAGTTTACTTCGTAAGATTGAATTTCCAAAGTTTCCCAAGAATTATCCTAGATTTACTTTACCCCTTCTAATACAATGAGAAAATAGATCATTCGGTTGTATTATCACCTGGGGTCACAATGGAAATAACTTTTACTCTAATATGTCAAAGCGTACTAGTTTTTTTTTTATTATTGGCAAATAGTTTTTTGAAAGGGACTATACCCTTGTACAGGAAGGCTCAAAAGCCAAGATTAAAACATGGAAGCCCTACAGCAGAAAACAATCTGCTCAGAAAAGTACCAACATCCAGCAACAATTCAGCAAAAAAACCACTAAAAACAACAACCATCTCTACATGCAAAGACTGCAAAGCACCATGGCAGATCCAAAAACCACTGTTCGGAAAAGACAAGGGACAATGTAGAACAGCCAAACACCAAAAGAGAGATGAATCATCGAGGCGGAGAAGTGTCATTCTTTAAAATAAACTTTTTCTTTTTACGGATAGTTACCCAACCTGATGATGCCTCCACGAATGGAGGGTTAGAAAAAGGAGAATTTTCCATAGTAGCAAAAGTTCCAACTGAAACAACATCATTGTTTTCATGAGATAATTTTTCCTTGCTGTCAGCATTTAAATGAGATAAATTTGCTGCAATTTCCTTGCTATTGGCAATAGGATTTTCAGATAAAGGGGTTTCAGGGACAAAGTCATATTCAACCTCAACATTTGGAATTGATTCAAGGTCCTCTTTTGCATCGAAGACCAAATGTTCCGGGAGGGCATCCTTCCACCAACTATGTTTCTCATGCTGGCATTTTTCCAACCCACAAGCAATAGAGGTATGACCAAGACAGAAACACCTTCTACATCGAAATGGAAGACCTTCGTAATCTAAAGGTTGTGACCAAGTTCTGCTTTGCACCCTGAGATCAATGGTTGCAGGGAGGTTTTTAGTCGTGTCAAGTTCCACCAATGTCCGAGCATAGGTAGTGTGGGTGTAATCAGAAGTTTGAGAATCTATAAAAAGAGTAGTTCTCAAGGTGTTTCCAATAGATTTCAAACATTCACCACTCCAGAATTGGAGGGGTAAATGGGGCAATCGGATCCAAACAGGTTTGCATGAAAAAGACTCAGTGAGCGGGTTAAAAGAGGGGAACCAGGGTTTAATGACCAGGTACTTAGATTGGCAAACCCAAAGCTTGGAAGCGATGGAGTTTTTATCAGCTATTGAAGAAAAAGTCACAATGAAGATACCTTTAGCACACGGATATAAGTCTAACCTCCCAGCGAGCAAAGGAGTCCAGTGCTTGGAAATCCATGCGTGTAGGTCAGGAAGGCTGGGCCAGAGTCCTCCGAATCTGCAGATCAGGGCATGTTCTTGATAGTAATTTTCAGTTCTAATGACCTCCTCTCCAAATGTTATGCATGGGGTATTATCAACAGGCTTCATAGGATAATCTTTTCCCCTTAATGCATCCTTGAAAGAGGTTATAGTATGGTCGTGAATAGATGCACCTTGGCGATCCTGTTTAGAGCATGGTGAACTCCCAGTACAGGTGCCCCATCCCCACCGCAGGGAGCCCCGATTTGTGATTGTGCCACCGTCCTCAGAGGATGTAAAAGTGAGATTAATCCAAGATAGGGTTGAGTCCTTGTGGTTAGCCTCCAAATTCATGCCTCCTATAACCGTAGGTTGAAGGGGTCGCATAGCATGACCAAACGTGCGGGAGATGAATTACGAGCCCGACTAGTTAATTCAAGTAGTGTGGAGCACTTTTTTGTTTCATTCATAAGGTTCCCTCTTGCGTGAACTTATTTAGGGTTCCTGTGAGCAACCCCATTTTTGAATCTTAAGGCTTATGCCAAAGGGGTTGATCCTAGTTTAAACGGACGAGCCGTAGATCTTAATCAAACCTGCAATACAATGTTATGAATGGTGTGTTGGTGTGTTTTTTTATCTTTTGGATTAAACAATTTGGTTTGAACTTCGTTGCAACCTACAACACACATGAATGTTAGAGTTTCATTTGAAGAGAGCCCTCATTTTTGACAAGCATTTAGTTCTTTCACACAAATGGTTAGTAGTTCAAAAAGATTCACAATATCATAGAAAGATAGCAATGAAAAGGCTTGTAAATCAACTAACTACCATAAAAATTTGTGAATTAAGGTTTATTCCCAATTAATCTAAGTGCTTCCTAATGAAAGACTAAAATTACTTTTGGTTCCCAAAATCACACTAGGTGCAAGGAAGAGCATACACAAATTTTAGCCTTGGTTATTTATCAAGTAAAAAATCTCTTAAACTAAAAGATTAAATACATGCCAAAATGACGAAATTTTATTCCCTTAAGCAAAAATGAATGATGAGTATTCCTACTTACTCCCAAGAAGCAAAAAGTGGTTTAGAGATGTTTTTTATTTTCAAGATCACATTAGGTGCAAGAGATGAGCATACACAACCCTACTCCGAACTCAAACAAATTATAAAAACATAACAACTCATCAAACCCTAAGAAAATTTAATCAAAAATCTCTTATCAAACCCTAAGGTAATTTTGTTAGGAATATTGCTCTAAAATCATAAAATTGACAAAAACAACAACTAAAAACCTTTTTAAAATGACAACAATCCTAAAAATCAAAAGTTGAAATTTTGTGAGTTTGAAGTAATTTTACCTTAGTTCATAGGTGCACTTCTTAGTACATGGGCGTGCTCTAAAGAGCATGGGTGCACATGAAGAGTGCATAGGCATACACAATAGTGCATATGCACATCCTCTGTCAATTTTACACAATCAATTATGCACATACGTGTCTAGTGAGGCATAGGCGCACCTAGTGTTGCACAGTCGCAAGTTACACTCAAAGACCAAAATAAAGCTTTGTATAGGTGCACCCTTTCCTGTAGATGCTCAAAATCCGAGTTTTGAAGAGGATTTCTTGAAAAAGATCAAAACTTTGGCCTTTTAAAGAAATTTTGCCAACACTTTGCCTCCTTTTATCCTACAAAGAACATGAAAACATAACTTCTACTACTAATCTTGTTGAAATAACTGTCTAGTTTGAAAATTGATCTACAAAACTTTGAAATTTCTCTAAAACTTTGAAATTAATCTAAAAATATTGAGAAACTAATCTAAAAAGCTTGAAAGTACTCTAAAAATATTGAAACTAAACTAGAAAACTTGAAATTAAACTAGAAAACTTGAAACTAATCTAGAAAACTTGAAATGAAAAACTTTAAAACTAATTTAAAATGAATGCAATGGGGTATTGTCCCACCGGGCATGCCAAATGAAAGCACCCTAAACTCTATAAAGCAAATAACATGACTAATTAAGGGAGGCTAACACCATTTCCATCTATAGCTAAGGCTTTAAGTCTAGGAATGTAACACTAAAGATAAAAGCTTAATGGAATGTTAACTAACATGAATATAATTCAAAATCTAGCTAATCATGCCTACTAATATATTGAATTGCTAAACTAACAAAGACCTAAATAGATCTAAGAGGGCAATCAAATTGGTATGGTTGTTACTCCAAACAAGGTGAAATGGCCTCTCCAAATGACTACATGGTCATTTTGGATATCCATCTACTAACCCCATTGAAGACTTTAGGCAAGGATTGAGCTTGGTTATAAATCATATTTATTATATGAGATGCAAATCAAAGCATGGTGTAAAGTATAAGTGTAGATACTTAGTCCTTTTTATAGTTTTACCTTTGAGGAAAACTTGTATTTTGGTGCATGTGGGACTAAAAGTACAAATTAGATTAAGACTTGCTAATCATGATTAAGGATTTTCTAATCATAATTAGTGAATTAACAAGTGATTAAGATGTGAGGATCCTTAATCAACCGCTTAGGGTCAACTAGGAGGCTAGGATAAGCTTTTGAAGCTTTTTGAGATGTTGTAGAGGGAAATGGAGTGATTTTGAGTGGCTAGAAGAGGGGTTTCAGTCAATAGTAGTGTATATTGACCAAAATAAGGGCAATATAGGCTTAATTAGCTTATAATCGCTAATTATCTGTTTTGAAGAGGATTTTGACTTACGATTCACCGTAAAGTGGCATCCTAAATGCAAAAGGGGTTAGGTAATCAACAAATTGTTGTTAATTGACCAAAGTGGTAAGAAATGTTAGTTAATTAGTGGAAATCACTAATTATAACAGAATTGGTAAGAATGAGAGTGATTTGTGTGTGTTTGGCAATAAGATTGCAAAAGCGGAATATAGGTGTCTACGAGATAATTCATCATGTTTTCAAACCAAGTTTTTTCCACAATCGCATCGATTGTAACCTTTTCTCATTGGATGCATATTGATTCGTGTAAAATCTTATAAACCTTCAACTAGGAGTTGGAAAACTATTTTTCTCTAATCAACTTAGTGGATTTGATTTCCACATCAAACCCCATGGTCTTTGTGATCAAAATGGTTCTTCTCTCAATGATATTTATGCTCGTGATATCTGCTTCTTTGATCTTGTTATTGAACACAAAATGCTTAAATTTATTAAGGCCTACTAGGACTACAAAGGTTTTTTCAAAAAAATATACTTAAGTTCATATTCTTGAGGTTTTGGCTTGTGAAATCAATAGGTTTTTCCAAACCTTTATTAATTTCTTAAGTTAAAATATTAGTCGTGCTACTTTCTCCTCAAATTCATAGAGAGTAAAATATTTGTTAAATTTCAGTTATTCAAAGTAAGAGGTTGAGCTATAGTCTACTTGATTTGTTCAAAACTACTCTTTCCCTCATGGGTCCATTCAAATTCATGCAACCCCTCTTCAACATTAAAGTGATGGGTATTATCAATCATGAAAAGTTAGTGATGAATTCCTCACAAAATTTATCTTCCTCAAGAATGATTGGAGTTCTTCCTTATGTGGAAAGAGAGATAAGGCCAAGATGGTTGTAATTCTCTCAAGGTCTATGGCTAAACCATGTTTTGACATAAATCATGAAAATAAAATATGCACTTCTTAGGGTGAAAGGACACTTCAAAATATCTACATGTGTTGAAGATTTGTTCAAGGTTATCCAAATGATCCTCTTTCCTTTTTGAGAAAATAATAATATCATCTAGATAGACCAAGATGATATCATTTATCATCCCTTGAAAGCTAATTCCATGGCTCTTTTAAAGGTAGCACCAGCATTAGATAACCCAAAAGGCATTTTTTCATAAGTGTATGGTCCCTTTTTGGTAATGAAGGTTGTCTTATATTGATCATAATCTTATACAAGGATCTAATTGTATCCTAAAACCATTTAGTAATGATAATCTCTCAATCCCTACTATTATTTACAAAATCAAATTCATATAAGGAAAGGGATCATTATCTTTGAGAGAATTCGTGTTCAAGTTCATAAAATTTACATATTTTCAAATCTCTCCATTCTTCTTTCTCATGGGGACTAGATTAGAAACCCAATATGAATGCATGATGGGAAATATGATATTATCCTCTATCAGTTTGACTAATTCCTTTCTCATTAGAGGCTCGATTTTGGTGTTGACTAGCCTTTACTTGTACATTACAAGTTTGGAATTGGGAGACAACTCACTTGTCTACTAGATAATTTCAGGTTTGTACCCTTTGATACCACCATACATCCATGTAATAATGTCATCATATTATTGTCATAATTTAACAAATGCATGTTATTTTTGGGGTACATACCTTACCCAATTTGAGTTGTTTTATGCTAGAGATGATTACTTTATGGTAGTCTTCTTCCTTTATTTTCATATTTCTTCTCTCTCCTTTGAATTGATCATGAGGTGTAAATACACTCTCCAATTTGACCAATCCCTTTGTAAATTTATTGGTTTTCAGCTAGATTATCTAATCATCATAACATTCTTGCAATTTAGGTTAATTCTTGATAAAAGTTTACTTCTTATTGACTAAAATTGAAAAATTCTTCATGATTTTCAAAAATATTCCAATGATGGTTATTATTAGGTATTGTTGGCTTGATTACAAACTTCACATGTTGGTCTACATATTTCATGAGATCTCTAGGACGATCAAAGTATGCTCCAGGTGAAAGTGATCCGATTATAATCAACATTTTCCTTCCTTTGGACAACTTGAAGACTGATTGTATCAAAATATTCCAATAGATCCCATAGCATATTCTTATAATATTTAAGGAGATGGTTTTTTACATAAACACTAAAATTTATCCCTTTTAATAACCATTTATGTGTCTCCAAAAACCATTATATATTCTTGAGGCCTTTCTTATTTGTAATTTGTAATCCTTGTATCGGGATTCATATTCAACCACATTGTTGGTGCAGTTATCTTGAATTTTGTGTGAAAATAGAATCTTCTCTCTGTTTGGTGTATTTGTAACAAAACTTGAACCAACTTTAATTTTGCATTTTGATCCATTAAAGTGCATTTCCCATCAACTTTCCAATCAATGATCTTGTTTCAAAGAAAGTTAGGAATAGAACTTCCTTCCTCTTGATTGTAATATTTACCTAAACCAATCGCTTAAAGGTATAATATGAATTAAAATTCTATCTCTCTTTATCCCATTCATATAGCTTCTCATCTAGAAGTTTAGTCCCCAACTCATGTGGTTTAGGATCAATGTCTTCATCAATTTTAAAAGTTATGGCACAATTTACTTTTGTAGGCCTTAGATCATAAGTTCAACGTGAAATTGGGAAATGTGCTCAATTTTTATGGTGGACTTAGTGTCATATATGGTAATTAAAAATGTTTGATACCACTCGGAGGATAGGTATCCTTCAATTTTTTCAGTGAAGTCTCTAGACAAACATATTGCAAAAATAAGGGGAAGGTGAATGACTAATACATCTTGGGGAATAGTGATGTTAGGTTAGGTATGTAATGTCATATTAAGGTTTTTATGACCCCTATAGTGTGATAGTAGTACCATCAACTTTGACTACACATTTTTGATGGGGGCATATATCAATCCTATGATATTTACATCTTTTAAAGCATGACAAGATAATACTAGCCATATATTCAATCGTGTAATTGTGAACCAAATAATTTCCAATAATTAATGACACATAAAATGGAGGGGGTTTATTCACAACATACTTCATGAATATTTGATTGGTAGAGGTTAACTAGTAATAAATTCACTTCCTTTTAGGCCTTTAGAAGAAGCTTGAATTGTTTTAGTCCTTCTTGGAGAATACATATTTGGCTCGTGATTGCTAGAGCATCTAACATGGAGACATTAACATTTGTATTCTTCATTTTCTCTACAATATCTAGTGGTTCTAGTGTTAAATTTTGTAAACAATGAACAACCCAATATTTCTTTGGTATCTTAATTGCAATTTGACACAGTTTGTATTTAAATTCTTTCAACAAGTGGTTGCACGTCATGTATTTTTATGCTTTAATAGGAATATCCCTTGAATTGGGGGTGTTCTCCTTTTGGTTAGTTTTCATTTGTTCTAATGGATACTCCCTATTTGTGAGCCAAATATGTGTCTTAATATATTGCGCTCCTAAATCATTTGTTCTATAAGGGTATTGAGGAAACGAGTGGGAAACACAAATGTACTAGCATATAAGGGGGTATAATTAAAGGGGATACAAGAAGGAACCCTACTCGAAATATCGATAGTTGGGTGTGGGGATGTATAAATCAACAATAAGCATGCATGTTGTAAGCTGAAATCAAGGTAATGATAGTTAAGGAGCTTATAATGGATAAGATTACTTTGCTAAATAGCATCCAAACATGTGTAATACTAAGCTAACATAGCACAATGAGGAAAGAAAATGAACTTATCTATGCAAAATGAAAAAAAATGGTTAGAGCACTCACCTTGTACCGTAGGGTGATCATTGATATATATATATATATCTCCAGAGAAGTAGCAAACCCAGAGTGAATCACTATTAGGTGGAGAAGGGGAAGATTGTTCCTATCCTAGACTCGCTATAGGTGACCTAATAGTGCAAGTAACCATCCAAGAAGAAGAGTATCTGATCCAATCCAAGCAAGATCCAAGATGCAAGATGAACTAAGATCTAGGCGAGTAGATGTGAAGATGGTGCAAAAGAGAAGAGAAAATGGTAGTTCAAATGATATGGCTTCCTTTTCTTATGAATGTTAAATGAGTGGCAAGTATAAATAAGACACCATCACCAACAGGCGATGGCATCGTCCATGGGAAAATATAACACCAACACCATCGCCCACATGCAACGGCGTCGACTAAAGGTAGTGCAAAGAGGTAATGTGTCGTAGATCATGGATGTGGATAAACAAGGTTCAAAGTGGTGGAATGCAAGCAAGAAGTTATGAATGTAATGTGCATGAGACCTAGGAGGACAAGGATAACTAGTGTGAGGAAAACTAATGCCAACACTAAATAGCAACACTCTCTTTGTGTATTGTCTCTAACCCATAATTTTTACATGAATCACTATTCTCGTTCCGCAAGCCCCTTAAGGCACCCTCTCTAGAAATAGATGCATCAATGACCCTTATATGCACAAGAGAAAAGTTTACTAACATGTATGAAAGATGAAAAGTGAAAAATTAGGTGTATACATGCCCTACCCTTGATGTGTATTTTAATTTTTGTGTTTATGAATGTGTAATGGTTACAGTGTAAATTTGAAGTGTATTATTATTTTGGTGTGAATGAACATGTAATAGTTACACCTAATTTTGATGTGTATTGTAATTTTGGTGTTTATGAATGTCTAATGGATACACCCTAATTTTGACTCATTTCCCCTTCCCCAAAACACTAACATAACACCTAACATAATACACTAACATTGTGGCCTAACATGACACCCTAATACGAAAAATTAATAGGACACACTAATGTGGTACCATAACATGACACACTAACACAACACCCTAACATGACTAATATGACACGGTGACACACATTGACACACACACACACACACACACACACACACACTAATTTCTCTAATTTCCCCTAATTTGACCTAATGAAACCTAAATTGATAACTTAGAATGACACACTAACATGATACCCTTTCCCTTAATTTGACCTAATTCCTACAACACTTGTTCCCCTAATTTTGACATGCTTCCTATAATTTGACATAAATTCCTATAAATTCCCAAAATTTGACCTTATCACCCCAAAATTTACTTTATTTCCCCAAATTTGGCCTAATTCCCACAACACCAATGTGACACACTAACATGACACCATACCACAATACACTATGTGAAAATCTAACACAAAACCATAACATGATGTAAAAATCCAACACCTTAACATGACACACTAACGAAGCACCCTAACATGACACACTAACACAACACCCTAACATGACGCTCTAACACAACACACTAACACAAAACCCTAGTATTACACCCTAAGCATGACACTCTAACACAACACACTAACACAACGCTTAACACGACACCCTAATATGACACATTACACACACACACACACACACACACACACACACACACACACACTTCCTTAATCTCCCTAATGAAACTTGAATCAATAAATTAGAATGACACACTAACATGACACCCTTTCCCCTAGTTTGACCTAATTCTCACAACACTAACATAACACCCATTCCCCTAATTTTGACTTGTTTCCCATAATTTGACCTAACTTCCCTTAAATTCCCCAAATTTGACCTAATTTCACCAAATTTTACTTAATTTCCCCAAATTTGACCTAATTCCCACAACACTAATGTAACACACTAACACAACACCCTAACACAATACACTAACATGAAAACCTAATATGACACCCTAACATGCAACATAATAATGCAACACCTTAACAAAGCACCCTAACATGACACCCTAATACAACACACTAACACCACACATTAACATGACACCCTAATACAACACACTGACACGAAACACTAACATGACACATTAATGTGACACACTAACGCAACACACTAATACAACACCTTAACACGACACAGTAACACAACACCCTAACATGACACCCTAATATGACACACTAACACATTAATTTATGTAATTTCACCTAATTTGACCTAATGAAACTTGATTTGACAACTTAGAATGACACATTAACACGACACCTTTTCCCCTAATTTTACCTAATTCCCACAAACACTAACATGACACCCATTCCCTAATTTTCACTCCTTTCTCCTAATTTGACCTAACTTCCCCTATATTCCCCAAATTTGACCTAATTTCCCCAAACTTGACCTAATTTCCCCAAAATTTACTTAATTTCCCCAAAGTTTACTTAATTTCCCCAAATTTGACCTAATTCCCACAACATTAACACAACATTGTAACATGGTACACTAACATGACAACCTAACATGGCATTATAATGTGACACAATAATACAACACCTTAACATGACATTATAACATGACACAATAATGCAACACATTAACATTGTCCACACTAGCAAAACACCCTAATACAACACCCTAATATGACACACTAACATGACACAATAATACAACACCTTAACATGCAACACTAACAAAACACCATAACATGTCACCCTAATATGACTCACTAACATTACGCCCAACATGACACACTAACATATCACCCTAACATAACATCCTAATATGACACACCGACACAACACTAATTTTCATAATTTCTCCGTATTTGACCTAATGAAACCCTGAATTGATGACTTAAAAATAACACACTAATATGATACCCTTTCCCCTAATTTGACCTAATTTCGAACATTAACACGACACCCATTCCCCTAATTTTGACTTGTTTCCTTTATTTGACCTAAATTTCCCAAATTTGACCTAATTTCCTCAAAGTTGACCTAGTTTTCCCAAAAATTAATTAATTTCCCCAAATTTGACCTAATTCCCATAACACTAATGTGACACATCAACACAACACCCTAACACAATACACTAGCATGATACCATAACATGACACAATAATGCAACACCTTAACATGAGACACAAATGAAGTACCCTAACATGACACCCTAATGTAACATACTAACATGACACACTAATGCAACACCCTAACAAAACACCCTAATTTGACACCCTAATATGATACACTAGAACACACTAATTTCCTGAATTTGACCTAATGAAACCTAAATTGACAACTTAGAACTCTACACTAACTTGACACATTTGATTAAATGAAACCAAAGTTGAACTATTTTCTCTCGAATTTGACTTAATTTCATAGACACATTAATGCAACATTGACCTAATTTCCCCAAATTCAACCCAATTTCCCAAAAATTGACCTAATTTCCTAAAATTCAACCTAATGAAATTAGAATCAACATCTAAATTTGGAAACTAAAATCGATACCCTAAGACGTCACCTAAATGTGATACCCTAACAGACACTCTAACGTGACATGGTAACACAAAATTGATATAAATTCCCCAAATTTGATCTAACTTCTCCAAATTAGTCCTAATTTCCCCAAAGTTGACCCTAATGTGACATACTAACATGAATCCTACAAGCAACGCCCTAACACAACACACGAATGTGACCCACCGATATGACTCAAACATGAAACACTACAAAGAAACCCTAACGCAACACTAATAGAACACACTAACATGATACCCAATCGTAACATACTAATGCAACATATTAACACAACACTCTATTGTGACACACCGACATGACACACTAATGTGACACATTGATGTGACATCATAACAACACCGTAATATGACATCCTAAAATGACACCATAATGTAACATAATTTTTTTGGCTTGTATGTTATGCAATTCAGATGTAATTGCTTCACCATTTAATTAAAAACATTAAAATAGACATGAATTTTATCAAAAACAAGTTGGTACATAAACTAGCTTTAAATGAGACATTAGGGTTTCTTTAAAAACTTTAGAGTTCATACGTTAGTGTGACATTAGGGTCATTTGAACTATACGTAAAATACAAAAACACTCCCATGTCAAAAACGTAGTTATCATTCATTTCCATTCACGCTAGGATATTTTGTGGGCCACCTAAACACTTTGCAGTAATTTTCAATGTTTTTGGGGTAGTGTGAAGAATATTTATAGTTTAGAAGATTTGTGGGCCACTTTTGGAGAGTTTTGTTGCAGATTTGTGGGTTATTTTATCGGTGATTTGTTTTCAAATTTGTGGGCCATTATAGTTACGGTTTTGTGGAATTTGCAACAAAATATACGGTAGAGTAAATCTAATGAAAGGATGGAAAGAATCCATAAGTAGAGGAGGGAAGCAATTATTGACAAGAGGAGGGAGGAAAAAAATCTCCTGAAAGGAAATTAATGTTTTAGAATATCCTACAGGGTGGGGTGCTAATTCACAAACATTTATGAGGGGGCATACCTATGAAGGTGTAGATTATTCTTCTTTAGGTGAAGAATAATATATTGAGGGTATACCTCACATACAAAAGGATTTGGAGAGGAGAGCGCCCCCAAGGATGGAGGAAAAAGGTGGAGGTTACACAGCAGACACAACCACAACAACTTGAAGTAGATGATGACCAGGTAAATCTTATGCACCATTTATTTTATGTGTTTATGTCTACATATTGTTTCACATAGAATTAGCAATAATTTTTACAAGGACAATGTCTTTTTTAAATTGATGGAATTTCTTTACATCTCTCACAACAATTTGCTTTACAAAAATCTTCTTTAAATCCTTTATCTGTCACCAATCTCCTTATTGTTTGAATGTCACCCCAAAATGCATACTTCTACATAGATGTTTGAAAAAATAACATAAGTTGCAACCTCATGCCATTGAAAAATTACAATCGTCATCCACCAAAATTACAAGGTAACGTGGTATCAAAACAAATAATGAAGCTAACATGGTCGAAGTATACTCCATGAGACCAAAACTCTTTGAGGTGTTTTGCCAACCACATTTTTTATCTTTATTTTTGTTGTTTACTTACAAAATAGTGACTATTCTAAAACTCACAAGATACTTATTTATCATAATAGTAAATCATATACTCCTCATAAAAGGTGGCATAAATTATCCCCATCACACTTCCACTATATAATCACTATAATATGGTGTAAATATGGTTTCCAATCTTCTAATTTTATCTATCCTTAATATACTCTTCCAAAATATATAAATTTTTTGATTATTTCTTCTTTTATCATTGTTATTCCATATATTTTATATTAAATATTTGTTTTCTTCAAAATCAAAAATGTTATATTATAATTCTTTAAAGGTATGTGGATATACATAAACAAACTGAAGAACAATATATTTTAGTTACGAAGAATTAGTATTACTATTATTAAGATTCTTCACACTAATTAAACTTTTTAGTAAATAAATCTAGTCATTTCTATTTTATGGCTCATGTTTTATACTTACTTAGCAATTGCATGTGGGGATGAATAAAAATTTTGGAAGAACTTTGCATGATTACGTTGTAGGAATTCAACATCATAAAACCAAATTTCTATCTCCATCTCTCAAGGAGAAGGAACTACATCTCTAAAGGGATTGAGAAGGACAAGCTTCCACTTTGTGCCTTAACTAATTATAGTGAAAACACTTCAAATGTAGACTGTGAAGTTGAGGAATTAATTTTGCAAACCAAGATAGAACACAATATTTATAAAATTAAATAATGGCTTGGAAAGAATAATAAGGCACAACCCTTCACAAACATGATCCCTAATAACTCATCACTAGTTGTAACGATAGATATCTCTCTTTCAACCAACAATTTTATCACACCAAGGTTTATGATAACCAACATAATAATGTCAGACAACATGAGACACAAAGGATATTTGTGTAGTGAAAGGATTAAACAATGGGACCGAGAGCATATAAAAACCCTAAAAATTCCATCGAGTCATGGTCCATGAGGCTAAAAAAATGAATTATCTTCAATGGTCTTGAAAACTAGAAGAAATAAACCATTCTTTAGCAAAAAAAGGAGGGTTCAATGATTGTTTCTCCAAACCAATGAGCCAAAAACTTAACATGAGGTAGTTTGGTCCCCACATGTTTCCCAACTAGGTATCTTCAATCAATATGCTCATCCATGGCATGCAAGGAAGCATCCAAAAATTCCACTTTAGGTTCTTCAATAGATAAGCTAATGGGGGCATTGCCCAAAGAGAAAGCAAAACTATTTGATTGTTTAATATTTGCAAGCACAACTTCAAGAAAAAATGTAGATGATCCCGGCTTCTAAAGAGACAATGCCTCAAATTTTTACGTCAACATCAACATCAAGAGGGAAATAATTGACTAAAGAGCTCCAACAAATCAAAAATTGAGAAGAAGAAACAATTTAATCCTTTTGAAGGCTTAATAGTTGTGAAAAAGGTTTTTATGTTCTTACAATCCTCTTAAATCATGAAATCCTCTACACCCAATATTGAAGCTCCGCCAATAACAACGGTTGAAGCACCAAAAATGAGACCAAATAGAAAGACATTGTTCATTTTCTTTGTTGTTGATTGTAATTAATTCATTCCACCGAAGCCGGTAAATAAACATGTATGGAAGAAGATGTAATTTTGTATAAATGTGACATTAATAAACAAACGTTGCAATAAAATATATACTCCCTAAAAGAACTTCTTCCATAATATATCTATTGCATTATGCTTTGATGGTTGTTCATGGCCTACTCTAGATTTGTCATTTTGGCGCAAGATAAGAGGATGTTGGAAAAGGTTGCAGAGTTTGGTCTTACACCAATGAAATGCTTTCACTTACAAGTATGATTTTCTATTTTATATATATATATATATATATATATATATTTATATATATATATATTGCATTCTTTCATTTAGTTAAGCACTTGGTGTGTGTACACCAAAGTTTCCATTTGGGCATCTAAAAGTCTCCAATGCCTTTTACAATAGTTTACATATGTATCAAATGGTACACCTACAACTACAACATCCCACAAAAACACTTCATATTATGCCTCAATGGATGTCCATAACCCATTGCAAATATTTTATTTTTCCATGGAAAATGTGAGCTAATCATATTGAATATTTGTTCGCTCAAATTTGGTTGAATTATAATCCATAAGACCACATTTCTTTCAAGCATTTTGTTGAATAATTCACACACCAAGTACATTATTCCACATTTTACATAATCTCTCACAACAATTTATTTTTTGAATTAATGGAATTTTTTTGTCTTGACAAGGAGAAACGTAAATAAACATTTCATGGTGTTTTTGACCACTTCATCTTCCTTCAAGATATTGAGGAAGTTGGATTCATTTTCAATGTGGTCATTAATAAGTTGAGATTAAGGGTAATTGGGAAGAGAGATGCCCTTCATAATTCCTTTAGAAGCTTTAAGTTAAGTTCCTAAGGCCCATTCTAACAAAGTGCTCATGAAATTTTGAGTCCTAAAATTCCATTATATGTGCACTTTATGCCTTGACTTGGTTCCAAAACCTCATTATGAGTGTTCCCGCCATGCAAAACTTCTAACAATCTTACACTTCATACATTTCTAATGCTCTTACACTTCATACACTTTATGTGATAAAAATTGATAGTGAAATTTGATTTTATTGTTAAATTTGTAACCTTACGAAAAAAATTCTTGAACTTTAGGGAAAATAGTTTAAAATTATTTGAGGATCTGGGTTAAATATAAAAATGTTAATTTAACTAAAAAAATTAGAACAAGTAATACAAATTACATTAAAATTAAAAAAACAATAAAAACACATAAGTGAGATTTTATGTGGGAAAACCTCATACGAGGTAAAAAAACCCACAACCATAGAATTTCCATTAAATATGAGAAACGCATTTTTACATGTCCAATAACTTTCCCTTCACCTCACTTCTCTCACTTTTCCACACACGTATTTTGTATGTTTTACCAGGCCCTAAGTGCCCATTTTAAGTGGGGGTGGTCGGGTGTGACTTCCCGAGACACACCCTTCCACTTTAATTGATAAAATCAATTAACCTTTAAACTAAATTTTATATTTAATAAATAAAAATATTTCATATTTTTATTTATTAATTATAAACTAAGGTTTATAACTTATATTTAATATATAATTAAATATAACTTTTATAAGAACAATTTAAGGGGTTAAACCCACTTATTATTGTTGTTCTAACACTCCCCCTTAATATTAAGTGGGGTTTATATGCCAACATTACTTGTTTATATGACAGATTTACAATCCTTAAATCAAGATGAGGGTTTTAGGATAGTCTATCACTTTTGAAGGATTTATACACCTTAATCATGTTAAACTTACATTTTTATACAAAATGATTTAGAATCCATAAATCAGAAATGATGATTTAGGCATGATTTGTGAGACTACATCTCATGGTTTCTCATAGAAAATATATATAAGCACCTTAGGAGCCTTTTATAAAGTAGTGAAATCCTTTACAAAATGATGCTTTGTTATTGGACTACACAATAAAATTAGAGTGATAAGTTTACTTAGATCATAAATAGATCTTTATAATGCTTTTATGGAGAAGAAGTATAGAGATGAAGAATAAAACACATGGTTAGTCATTAGGAAGTGACATTGACATACACACTCGTAATCCTCAATGGGAACTTTGAAATGTTAAGCATTGCATGAAACTTCGAACTTTACTTTACAAGAAACAATGGCTTCATGAATATCACCGCAAATAACCTTCTCTTGGATCAAATGCATATGAATCTCTATATGATTTTTTTATGTTGAAATGGATTATTAGCTGAGAGCAATACAACTCTGAATATCACAAAAAAAAGGAGTAATTCCTTTAACTTCCATGTGAATTTCTTCCAACAGTCGCTTTAGCCACATGGCTTCCTTTGTTGATTCATTGCACTTCTATATTATACCTCAGTAAAAGAGATGGAGACTATTGGTTACTTCAATCTACTCCAAGTAATGACACATGTACCAAACTTGAAAACATATCTAGTCATAGATTTTCTATCTATTACATCACCAACATGGTTAGAATCACAATATCCATATAAACAAGCATTATCAGAAGAAGTGTAATGTAAACCAAAATTAATTGTTCCTTTAATATATCTTAATATTATTTTTTCTAACTTACAATGATCTTTATATAGTTCTGTATGAATCTGGATGTAATACTTAGTGCATATGTAATATCGCATCTAGTGATTTTTAGATAGATTAAACTACCTGCAAGATGCCTATAAAAATTAAGGTTAGCTTTCTCACATGCAAGTTTAGGATCAAGTTTACAACCAACTTCAATAGGAATAGCAATAGGTTTACAATCCACCATATTAAATATTTTAAGTAAATTAATAACATATTGTGACTGAGATACAACAATAGAATGTTTATCTTAAAAATAGTCATGCCTAAAAATGATGTAATAATCCTAAATCAGTCATTTCAAAGTATTGTTTCAATTTAGCTTTAATTTTGAAAATTAAAATATTCAAATTGCTAGTAATAAGCAAATCATCAACATATAATACAATAAGAATAATTTGATTATTTTCAATTTTAACAAAGATATCATTATCAGATGAGCAATTAGTAAAACCAATATCTTTGAAAAAAAAAAATCATACCAAGCTCTAGGAGCTTGTTTTAAGCCATATAGAGATTTTTTCAGTTTACAAACAAAGAGTTCTTTTCCAGGTTCCTCAAAACCTTTAGGTTGAGTCATGTAAATTTCTTCTTTTAAATCACCATTTAGGAATGCATTCTTAACATCCATCTGGTGGATTTCCCAACCATATTGAGTAGCTAAGGAAATGAGAATCCTAACAGTGCTCATTTTTGCAACAGGGGAAAAGGTTTCTACATAGTCAATACCAGGTTTTTTAGTAAACCCGCATGCTAATAACCTATATTTTAACTTATCAACTTGGCCATTGGCATTATACTTGATTTTGTAAAGCCACCTAGATCCAACAATACTATGTTTTTCCAAAGGAGGGACAAGATCCCAAGTTTTATTTTTAATTAATGTATTTTATTCGGATTTCATGGCATGCCTCTTCGGAAGATTGGATTTTTGGCTCATACATAGTCATTAACGCATGATAGGTATGATGACTTCTAGTCATCTTACTAAGATTATCATAATTAGAGTTTTGAAGTAAATATTGAGCCCATTTAGGTCGTTTAGTTATAGAAGGCATAGGAATAGACTCATTTTCAATTATAGAATCATTATTACAATATATTTTCTCTTCATTATATTCATCAAGATCATCATTTTCTAATTCATTAGAATCATCATAAACAAAAGAAACAAGACAAACTACAAAAAGGTTTTTCAAGGATTTTAACATTTCTATTCTCAATAACTTCATGTTTTGTAGGATCATAGATCCTTAGACCTTTTGTTTTACCTCCATATCCTACAAATATGCAAGGATAGGAGGTTTGATCTAACTTCTTCCTTTTAGCTTTAGGAATGAAGATGGAGGCAGGGCTTCCAAAGATTCTCTAGATGAGATATGTTAGGTTTCTTATTAGTCCACTTTTCTATAGGATTAGATTGAAGTAGGGCTTTAGTAGGGAATCTGTTCAAAATATGAACATTGGTATTCATAGCTTCATCCCATATAAATTTAGGAACTTGGGTTGAGTGAAACATGGTTCTAGCCATTTCAAGAATGGTGTAGTTTTTCCTTTCCACTATACCATTTGTTGAGGAGAATAGGGAGTGGTAAGTTCCCTTTGAATTCCACATTTGACACAAAAAGAATAAAATACTTTACTAATGTATTCTCCTTCATTGTTATTTATAATCCTTTTAATTTTACTACTAAAGCTCTTTTCAACTAAAGATTTAAACTCTTTAAATTTATATTAAACATCTTATTTTTTATGATAAAAAGGGACCAAATCATGCAAGAATAATCATCAATGAAAGTAACTGCATACAAATAATTGTTTTTATAAGGAACTTCTAAATGTCATCTTACATTACTTTGTGAACAAGTTCAAGAGGTTAAGAGGAGTGTGCATCATGATGGATATAGAAGGGGTTTGCAGATTGCTTACCACAGTAAACACCCTTCACAAGTTTCATGAGCATGAGAGATATGTGGTAGTCTAAAACTACATTCAAACGAGACTTATCATACATGCTCCACGAAGTTAACATGACCTAATATTTCATGTCATAACTATAAATCATTCTTACCTTGAGTAAAAGACATGAAGTAAATGTAAAACCTTTAAATATATATAAGCCATTCTTTTGTATGCCTTCTATAATAGTAGTATCTAACTCATTTTTAATATACCATTTATCTTTTAGTAAAATGATGTTATAGTTATTTTGAGTTAGTTGAGAACATGATAGTAAATTCATTTTCAATTTAGGAACACATAAAACATCATTTATATAACCATTAAAAATTTAGCTCTACCTTGACTTTGAACATCAAGAATGGAATGATCGCCAAGATAAATTTGATCATTACATTCTTTGATATCAAAAAGAATATCTTATCTATATGTCATGTGTCTAGCACCACTATAGATACGATCCATTCATTTTCTTTTGCAGTAATTAATGCAGCATATAAGGCAACTACATTATGTTTTATATTATTCTTTTTTATTTTTGTTTTGATTTCTATTTTTTGTTTCCTTTCGATTTTTTTAATTTGGTTTATTTTTGTTTATTCTATAGTTCACATTTTAAGTTGACAATGCCCATAATATGTTTCCTCCCTCCATGTGCCCACATTAATTCATATCATCTCCCTTCATTGATCCACATACAACACCTCCCTTTACCCGATGAACCCCCTCTCACCCCCACCCCGCATATTTGTTCCATGATATGTATCCAATGATGATTTTCATTCCCCTTCTCCACGTACTTTACCACCCTCTGATACAGGACCAAATGTTGCACCTCGTGGTTTACTAAAAGAGAGGTATAAGATGTATTGTTCTGGAAATAAGAACAAGACTATATTCCTAGATACTTTTGGGGATATCTACCCGACATGAATGGAAGGTATATTCATATGTTTTAAATGAAAATTATATTTTAAATGTAAATTATATTTTAAATTTATATTTTAATTGCAAGTTATTATTTTTTTATTATGGTTTGTAATTACAAGCAGTGAATGATAAAAATTGTTATGATACAAACATTGGAAAAATACCATTAACAAGTTACCCAAGAAGGTGGCCAAAGATTATTGTGATGTATTCTACACCAATTTCCCAAAAAGGCATAAAAATTAGGTGTTGAAAGAAATTTGATAAATGTATGGTCCATTGTTAGATGAGGGTAAGTTTATTTCTTGATTATAATTATTTGAATAATGATTAATATTACATTGTGTTTTGTTGTTTAACTTACTTTTGTAACAAAAACATGATTCATAGCTACGTCATAAAATCTTCTAATGAGAAAGAAATAATTTTAAAATAAATTTGAAGATGCATTATGACCATGATGAGTGGAAAACAAGCTGGAAGGTAAATATTGATGTCGAAGTCATGTTTAATTTATATTTTTATAAATCTTATTACATTCATAATTATTTTTACTTTTTAAAAATTGTGTTAATCAAGTGTACTTGTAAATTATTTATAGACTTGCTACAGTACAAACCCGATCCATGGTGTTGATTGATTAATTATTGGGATAGTCGGGATTTGAGATTGTAGACACTTGTAGTTTGATCAAAGCAATATTATCTCTAATATTGCACTAACTATTCTCTTCCTCGCCAATTGATGACACATCATCAGTTAGATTTATCTAACTCCCCTTTTACGACACTCTTTTGATCTTATTCCTCTTATAAGTCAATTAAATAGGCTATTATAGCCTCTTCTTGGCTAGAATCCTCTTCTTCACCGCCTCTATTAGCTTCTGGACTATCAATCCATTTCATTGGATTGATTAGGCCTTTCAAAACCCTTCTAGAACCCTAATTTCTCTCTAAACAAGATTAATTAGTCTAACCTAGGTTAATTACCCTAAAAATGATCAACCTCTTTTAAACTTAGTCAAATCTTGCTTTGACTTGTTAATTAACATATTGACTCCCTTTTAGTCCCACATGCACCAAAAAGCCTTCCATTTCCCAAATGGAAAACTATAAATAGCCCACTACCCCCTCTCATTTTCAAGAACACTTCTTCCCTCTAACATAAACTATAGTATTATTGCTAGGATTAGGAGTTTTATTTCTTCTTATTGAGCTATCTTGCTTTATCTTTTGCATTTCACCACACAACATGGAGTAAATGGGAAGAACCATTGGCCTTGAAGCCATTAATGGTGAGATCCCATTCTCTTAAAGCATAAACTGATTGCTTAGATCCTTATTAGGCTCATTTGATTAAGCTTTCAAGAATAGAGGTTAATTACATTTGCTAAGTTTGCTTGTTTTCTTTAAACTAATGCATGCAAAGTAGGAATCCTTGTTTATTTCTTAATTGATGGTCCATTGATCGGTTTTGCACAAAGCTTTGGGGTTCTTGAGTGTTCTTACCCCATTCCATAGCTTTTGCAACCTTTCTTTGAACACATTTGGCATGCCCGGTGGGACACTTATGTCCATCCTCCATTAATGGAGGTCTTTTAAGTTTTTCAAAGTTCACTTACAAGTTTTTAGAGGAAACAACTTGTTATTTGCTTATTTCCATTTCTAAAGCTAGTTAAATCACCCTTGTTTGCATATGTTTTGTGGGTTTGAACTAGAAATAATCTTCTTTGACTAACAACTAACCTGTTTACTTTTGAAATTTTCAAAATCTATGAATTTTGTAGGTTTTTCAGAGTGTACGCACAGGTGTCTTGATAGGGCACGTCTCCATCGAAACCCTAGCGTTGGCGTTGAGTTGGCCACGCACCCGTCTAAGCATATTACACAGTTGACAGCTCATTTTAGAACGGGCCACGTCTCCGTCGAGAGGTGGGTGTCTTCATCGGTTGCAGAGTGTACTGCTCATCTTGGATGTGTTGGCGATATCTTGTATTAATGTGTAAACTCTGTCATTTTGACCTAGCCGCATCTCTATTGAAACGTTGGCGTCTCCATTCACTTTTGAGCATCTTCGTGTCTCTGGACGCATTGGTGTCTACTGTCATACTATGTTTTTTGACATTTTTCCTGCAGGCGTACCCATTGAATAGAGAGCGCATGCGTCAAAACCCTAGCATACCTGTTTGACAAGCCGTGTAGCTGTTATACCCCTCTGTCAGCTTTTTTTTCTTACCACACATCTGCGTCGATTAGGGCATGTATCCGTCGGCTGGGGCACGTTGGTGTCATTCTGGGCACGCATGTGTCTATGTTAAAATTTGAAAATCTTTCTCCAAGCTGTAAACTCATTTTGCTAAACGTTTCTAAGGTTTTTTAAGACTAACAAAGTAGATGCAGGGTTTTGTTTTGTTATTTCAACTTGCATAGCTTAAGTGTCTTCATTTCTTGGCTTGCACAAAGCTTGTAAAGTGTGTATGCTCTCTCCTCGCACCTTCTAGGCGATCTTGGAGATCAAAATCACTTGTACAACTTTATGTCACACTTGTTTTCTACGCCCTTAATCATATATCTTATATTGGATGTATATAGTTGAATTGTGGATATCATAACTTCTTATCATTATGTTTCTCTTTAATATATGTTATATTTTCATTAGTGGGTCGGCCTTGGTGTTGGCCATAGCATAGAATAATATATATAGGGGTTATTAGGTAGTGGTTGATCATCATATTCGGTATTTGAGTCTTATTGTCCTGCGGTTTGGAGGTTTCCCCCTCGAAGTGGCTAAGTTATTCTTCTTGCACATTGAGATCATTTATCTAAAATATTGTGTTTATTGCTGTTATATTTCTACTGATAATCAGATTTATACAAGTAATTACATTATAAGTGGTATTAGAGCTTGAACTCGGCCAGAACTGTGTCAAACCCTAATTGTGAAGGTTCGTCCATATCTCAAAATCGGTAGTGAATTTTTCTACAATTTTTTCTGTGGTGTGGCGAAATCAATCAAGTAAGCTTCCCTAAAACATTTAAGAATTTTTTACTTGATTTGAAAAAGTTATAGCGGTTTTTTTTTCATAATTTGGCTACCTAGGGTGCAATTTGTGGAATTTTTCAAAGTTATTTACATTTCCAGAAATAAGATTAAAAATTATTTTGATTTCATTCTTTGAGTTTTATAAAAAAATTCCAAATTCCTATTGAAATCCCAAACCATAAATTTGACCTTGCTCTTTAAATCTTACCATTTTGGGGCATCATGGTTGGGCCTTCGATAAGAGGAAAAAAGAATCCCATCACTTTGGGTAAAACACCTGATAAGGATGAGATAATAGTTGAGGAGTTAGATTCATAAGGGGTATCTACAGAGCCCTCAGGGTTAGGGTTTACTTCAACTGACCATAAGGTCAGCTATCTTGAGTTAGAGTTGTGAAACCTTGAGGGTAGAGTGGCTAGCAAAGAAGATGTAGAAAATATTGGACAACGATTAGAGGATTTCATTCACCAATTTAGTTACAATATCATGGGTCATCATATCCTTCCTAATCAGCCACAACTCAATCATACTCATATTAACCAAGGTGGATCTTTAGGTCAAAGTAATAGACAAACTAGCCAAGGTGGATCTGCAAACATGACCAATCCAAATACAAACACTCTACAAGCCCGTAACATGATTCCAAAAGTGGAAATGCATAAGTTTGATGGAAAGGATCCACTCAATTAGATTAACCAGATGGATAATTTATTTGATCTTCATCAGATTCCATCGGGACAAAAGGTTACCATGGCATCGTTGTATCTTGAACCTAACCAATTCATTTGGTATCGATGGTTATGTGCTCAAAGGAAAAAGAGTGGCCTCAATGTTACATGGACAGTATTCACCGAAGAGTTGCAATTGCACTATAGTTCTAGTGTGTCAGATAATTATTTCAGTCAATTAGCAAAGCTCAGACAAACAGGAACAATCAAATATTACATCCATCAATTCCAAAACCTTTCCTTACGGGTGGAAAATATTCCTAAAGATAATTTGAATGACTTATTTCTTGGGGGTCTTAAATAAAAAATTGAGACTGAGGTGCGTATGTTTAATCCTCATAAGGTTTCAGACTCTATGATCATGGCACGTAGGGTAGAGGAAAAATTTCTTTCCAGTAGGAAACAAACTATCAGTAATATCAGAGATTGTAGCACCCTTCCACCATCATTCCCTCGGCCAATAAGACTGACACCTCAACAAATTGAAGAAAAGAGAGCCAAAGGGTTATGTTTTAATTGTGACAAAAATTTGGACCAAGACATAAGTGTGCTAAAAAGAAGTTGTTCTACATTGAGGGACCTACTGAAGAAGAAGAAAATGAAGAAGATGAAGAGGTAGAGCCAGAGGAGGAATTAGGAGATCCCCAGCCAACAATATCATGTCATGCAATTTCTCGGTATTAGCACTCCCCAAACTCTCAAAGTAGTTAGATTCTTAAAAAATAGAGGGTAACAATGTTGATTGATTTGGGAACTACTCACAATTTCATCAATCATAAGTTGGTGGTACGCTTGAACTGCTTTGTTTATCCAACTCCAAAATGTCAAGTCATGATCGCTGATGGGAAAACTGTTAGTTGTTTAGGAAAATGCCATAACATTAATCTTGCCATGGGAGATTACTTTCTAACTAGCAATATGTATGCCATTACCATGGGAGGAGTAGACATTGTGTTAAGAGTTCAGTGGCTTACCCCTTGGGAACCATTGAAATGAATTTCCAAGAGTTGTTCATGCAATTTCAGTCAGAAGGGAGGACTTTTAAACTAAAAGGACTGAGAGCAAAGTCCCCACAGATGGTAAGTTCTCATCAGATGAAAAAATTTCTTAGAAAGGGTGCAGAAGGGTTTGTGGCACAACTATTTTCATTAAAAGCACATCATTCCAATACATTTATACCCTCAGATATGCAAGAAGTTATAGATGAGCACTCAGTGGTGTTTGGAGAAATGCCCAAGGGCCTTCCTCCGAAAAGAGACCATGACCATGCCATCTAGCTAGTACCAGGGAGTCAACCACCCAACATCAGACCTTATAGGTACCCCTATATGCAAAAGAGTGAGATTGAGAAGATATTTCAAGAGATGTTAGAAGCATGACTTATTTTTCATAGTCAAAGTGCTTACTCTTCTCCTGCAGTGATGGTACGGAAAAAAATGACAATTGGCGCATGTGTCAGATTACAGGAACTCAATAAGTACACAGTTAAAGATAAGTTTCCTATTCCTATAATTGATGATTTGCTAGATGAGTTACATGGTGTTGTTTACTTTACAAAACTTGATCTTCGTTCTGGATATCATCATATTAGAATCAGGGATGAAGATATTCATAAAATAGCCTTCAAGACACATGAAGGACACTATGAGTTCTTGGTAATGCCTTTTGGACTAACAAATGCACCCTCTACATTTCAAAGCTTGATGAATTCCATCTTTAAGCCATTTCTTCAAAATTTTGTTTTAGTTTTCTTTGATGATATATTAATCTATAGCAAAATATGGGAGGAATAACTGCATCATGTAAATAAGGTGTTGGAAACTCTTGAACAACATCAACTTTATGCAAAGCCTTCTACGTGTTCTTTTGGTGTAAAGGAAGTTGAATATCTAGGTCATATTGTCTCTTTTGAAGGTGTTAAAGTGGATCCTAACAAGATAAAAGTCATGCTTGAATGGAAGGTTCCCAAAACCCTAAAAAATCTCCAAGGATTTTTGGGGCTTATAGGTTATTATCGTATATTTGTAAGGAATTATGGCAGCATCACAAAGCACCACTCACAACTTTATTGAAGAAGGACTCTTTCCATTAGAACGAGCAAGCTACTATGGCCTTTGAGAAGTTGAAGGAGGCCATGTGCACCACTCCAGTTCTAGCCACCCTAGATTTTTCAAAAACATTCATTGTTGAATGTGATGCTTTAGGGTATGGTATGGGGGAAGTACTCATGCAAGAAGGGCGACCCATTTCCTTTGAGAGCCACCAATTCAAAGGTAAGAATATCTCTAAACTAGTTTATGAGAAAGAAATGTTAGCAATACTTCATGCAGTGAAGCAATGGAGACCATATCTAATGGGATGACATTTCAAAGTAAAGACATATCATGATAGTCTAAAATACTTCTTAGAGCAACGTTTATCATCAGAAGAACAACAGAAATGGGTCTAAAAAATGTTGGGGTATGATTTTGAGATAATATACAAGAAAGGGAAAGAGAATGTAGTTGTTGATGCTTTATCTCGGAAGGATGAATCTACCCAGGCATTGTTGTGTGCCATATCTATATTACAAGAGGATTGGATAGAGGATGCAAGGTCTAAATGGAAAAATGACCCAGGTACACAAAATCTCATTCAAAGAATCTCCAACAAGATCCAAGCATGTTAGAAAAATTTGTATGGAAAGGAGATGTTTTATGGTATAAAGATAGATTATATCTATGTAAGAATTCAATCCTTAAAAATAGGGTTCTATCTGAGCTCCATGCTTCTCCAAGTAGGGGGTCATTTTGGCTTCTTAAAGACTTATCATCGAATCAAGCATGATTTTTTTTGGGAAGGGCTAAAAGGAGATGTCAAAAATTTTGTGGCAGAATGCATGGTTTTCAAAGAAAATTAAGGGTGAAATAATTAATTCCCGGAGTCATTTACAACCTCTATCTATTCCTAGCTAGAAGTGGGAAGAGGTGTCCATGGATTTTATCACGAGAATTGCCTAAATCGGAAGGTAAAAATGTAATCATGGTGGTGTACATCACCAAATATGGCCATTTTTGCTTTATCACATCCATTTGTTCATGAGTACATTAGCTATGGCCTTCAGGATACAATTCAGAAGCTACATGGGACACCAAAGATTATAGTAAGTGATCGAGACCCTATCTTTACTAGTAATTTTTGGACTAACTTGTTCTCATGCTTGGGCACACAACTAGCTCATAGTTCCTCTTATCATCCCTAGTCTGATGGGAAAACAGAGGTGGTAAACAAGTTCTTGGAGGGATATCTTCGTTGTTTTACATCAGATAAGAAAGTGAGATGGGTCCAATGGTTACCACTGGTAGAATGGTGGTATAACACCTCCTTTCATACTTCATCTAAAATGTCTCCTTTCTTGGCATTATATGGGTACCATCCACCATCTATTACTTCATCTTTGAGAGTCTAGCCAAAGGTTCAACCAGTTGAAGAAAATATTCAACACCAACAAGAGGTATTTTCTAGTCTCGGGAGAATTTGGCAATGTCACAAAACCGCATGAAGCAGCAGGTAGACCAACACTGCAGTGAAAGACATTTTGAAGTTGGTGATTGGGTTTTTGTGTGTTTACAACCATATAAGCAAATGTCCTTAAAACAACAGAAAAAGGATAACAAGCTTTCACCTAAGTATTATGGTCCTTATCAAGTGTTACAGAAGATTGGAAATGTAGCATACAAACTGGAACTTCCTCCGGCTACTCAAATTCATCCAGTCTTCCATGTATCTTGCCTAAAGAAGGTAATTGGACAGACAGTATCAACCCAGACTATGTTACCCGAGCTTGATGAAGAGGGTAGAATCATCCTGGAACCAAAATGCATCCTTCAGACATGCACTAAGCGATTGAGGACAAGGGTCATCACTGAGTATTTGATCAAGTGGAAAAATCTAGACAATGAAGACGCAACTTGGGAGGATGCAAATTTCTGCAGCAACATCCAAATCTTCTCAACATTGGGGACAATGTTTCTTGGAAGGGGAGGGGCATGCTACGCCCTTAATCATATATCTTATATTGGATGTATATAGCCAACTTGTGGCTATCATAACTTCTTATCATTATGTATCTCTTTCATATATGTTATATTTTCATTAGTGGGTTGGCCTTGGTGTTGGCCATAGCATAGGAATAGTATATATAGGGGTTATTAGGTAGTATTTGATCATCATATTCAGCATTTGAGTCTTATTGTCTGGTTTGGAGGTTGCCCCTCGAAGTGGCTAAGCTATTCTTCTTTCACATTGAGATCATTTATCTGAAATATTGTGTTCATTGGTGTTATATTTCTATTGATAATCAAATTTATACAAGTAATTACATTACATTGTTCTATGATTCTAAAGAGTAAAATAATTTCCATATGATTTGTCTTAGTAGAATTTTCACATTGTGTATGCTCTTCCTTCGCGCCATTTGGCGATCTTAGGAATCAAAAGCAAAGTGTCAATTCTCTTTCTTGATATCAATTTGCGAAATGGAAAATTACTAAACTCGTTGTCTACAGGACCTAACACTTGTTAAATAAAGGCGTCAAAAAAACACAAAACTTCTAATACACGTGTTTACATGTAGATTGCCAAATGGTGTGCTACTTGAAACCACATTTAAGTTAAAAAGATAAAAAAACACACCATTCCCCTTCACATTGTATTGTAAGTTTGGAAAAGGGTACGTCCTTATCCGCTAAACTGAAACATAACCCCTTTGGCATAACACCTTAAGCTACAACAATGGGGGTGGTTCCAGGAACCCTAAAGTAATCCACCACTAAGTAACCTCGTGGATGAAACAAGAAGCACTCCGCTTACCCACTTGACTAGTACGCCTTGTGAGTTAGAGTCAAATATTGTCGTATCGTGGCTCCAGTGATGAGTACAACTGAATGCACTAGTTTCTCATTATATCATAAGGGGGTACCATAAATTTGAGATAATCTCAAATCAATTATTACAACTCTTTGGGAAAATCGTGCTCACATCTAGACAATCTTCTAACACCTAGTTGAGAGAACTTATTAAGGAGGCCATTCTATCTTGGAGCCCACTTTGCTAGTCTATTGTCACGTCAAGCCATCACAAAGTGACGACTCACTTGGAATCTGAACCTTGTTCCTCAAACAAGGCAAAGAGCCCACGTAAGTTTGAGCTAAGTGTCTTTTATCACAAAAATTAGACATCTCACTTAGCTTAGCTTCTTTCTCGTCTTAGGACAAGGCAAAGCTCTGCCCAAGTGGCACTTAGTTTATTTTTCATATTTTCAATCTATACCCATGCATTCTCACTTTCCACTTTTGGGGTGAGAAGGAGGCATACCTTGCACGTTTTATCAGAGATAGTACTCACCACTTTTTTGTCTGTTTACGCCCATCCATGTTTGTGGTTGGGTTGTTAAACGTCTAAAGTGCAGGTACATTTTTCGTATCTTTGATAAAGTCCTTCGATCTTGATTTCAAGATCATCTTCACTGTTGCGAGTTTGGTTCATCATTTGTCTCTTCTTGAGTTGATAGTTTTTCTCACATTCTAGTCGCACAATCTTGGTACTTACATCGTGTTTTCATTTTCATTTTTGAGAATGTGATATAAGTCCCTTTATTGCACGGTTACACTGCTCACACAATTAAAAACTCCTTGTCATACTTATTACTTGGTTTCAGTTTTGATGTCATCTGAGTCTTTTAAAAAGTTTCGATATCATTGTTAGTGCAAAATCACATCACCCCCAAATGAGTTCTACAGGTCTTCTTTTCTAAGGCAGAGTCATTTGGTGTGATTACATAACATTGAACTTTTCCCAAGGTGTGGGACCTTGAAAAATGGAAAATCTCTCCAGATCAAAGGTTGGTTCCTTATCCCTCTATTTAGGTGCATACGTAAGGATTTGTAGAGGATCTATCTCTATACCTAATCTAAAACTTGCCAAGGAGATAGGGATAAAAGAGTATAAGAAATAAGAAATGACTAAACTACCAGGTGATGCACCAAAGGAATGATGAACACTTATTTTTCTAATAGACACAAACCAAATGAAATGCATACAATAAACAAGCACTGAGATAGCGGATATATAATGGGAGACCAGATCAAAGCAAAAGAGACAAGAAAGGATCTAAAATCAATCACAGACGTGTTTTATTGCTCTGTAGATTGATACAGTCCATTATAAAGTAGCCAAGAGGCAAAAACGTAATGCAATTTTGATAGAAGGCTTGAACCCCACAGATCCCTTTGCTAGAAGGAGAAGGGAGCCTGCAAAACAAAGAATGTCCAACCCTTTACAATGAATCCTGCCCCCGTATTTATAGATTCAACCTGAAAGAAGAAGAGAGAGAGAAGCGGGAAAAGCAGGTTGAAGCTCAACCACCTGTTATTAATGCCTCTGATGAAATCTCTCCCCCAAATCCATCTTTACTACATCAATCCTTGGTTTGGTGCCTTGAAGGAAGAGGAAACGGTGAAACAGATCAAATATGATCTGGTTGTTGAGGTAAGAAGATCCCGCATTGAAATCCTAAAGATGTTTCCTCCATTTTTCTTCACCTAACCTCCTCAAAATTAAAGTTTCAAACCTCCATGGCATGGGTGAGGTTGAGATCTTTCCAACGGCATCAGATTTACAATATTTCGAGCCTTGAGTCGAAAGATATGCCCCTTCGAAGTTTGTATTAGGTCCATACAGGAGGGTGGGAAAACAACTTGAAAAATGGGTCCCCTTTTGATATGGGACATGTGGCAACCAGATTGGAAGAAAAATGGGCCTACGGGTCCACAATTTATCTTTTCCCTTTCCTCTAATTCCCCACTTTGGCTTTGACTCGGGCCCAAATGTTGACTTTTTCCTTGGGCGGAGTTGCGGGCCATTTTGTAACTTTTACCCCTTTGAGATAACAAGGGGCAAAGAACCAACTTTTTCCCCGACAGTCTACTTTCCCCTAGGACACGCGGCAGTCTAGCACTCATTTAGAAACCTTTTCTCTATTCACCCCTTGAATGTCATACTGACACTTGGCATTCTCTGCTTACACCTTTATACTTAGCCAATTTTGAAGCCTTTTCTGTCCACCTTTTACCTTTGTTTCCTCTTATGCGTGATCGTGGTCGATCCAATATTTGGCACAGGAGAAATATGGATAACAATTTGGTGACTCATAGGGGTATCTGCCTGCTAGATGAAAAGACCAATTGCCTTGTCATATTCATTGGGCATGGAGTTAAGAAAGATGGTCTAGTATTGGTTCTACCTCGATTCATGAGCCCATTGCTTGCACTCTCGGTTTTCATAAGAAATCTCGAAATGAAGGTTTCTAAGAGTAGAAAAAAATTTAACCTGGGGTTTCATCTGTCTTTCCAAATGGACTACACAAGAGCCACAAAACAAGCACCACACTATATACAAAATTTGAAATCATACATGCTCCAAATGGAACATGTAGAGCGTGTAAATAACTTAGAGAAAAGCAATCTACACTACAGCAATACAATGTGTATAAGCACTTAGAGGAAAGAGAAAACTAACTAATATGTACATGGGTGAGAAATCCTCTTTTAGTAAGCAGTGTTTAAGATAGATTCCATTTACTAGAATCTGCAACTCTTCACCCTCCAATGTAGACAATTAGAAAGCATTGCTACTTTTTCATCTTGTGATCATATAAGGGGCCACTCCAGATGGCATCAAATTTGGAATGCCTTCCGGTTTTTCACTCGATCTCGTATCCCATTTCAAAACCAGTCTCCTTCTGGAAGGTCCTTACTTTTGTCTTCTTGTCAAAGCATTTCTTGATTGAATCTTGATTCTTCTCTATTTTTGGAGAGCATGCTCTTTGGTTTTTCTAATTCTATCAGCTCTACATACCTAGCCTCCATTGGTCCAAATTCAAACATCTCTTGCTTCACGAGCTCCAATGCTAGCAACTCAAGTGATATAGGCAACACCGCACCTCTTTCTCATATACGAGCTTGAATGGAGAGTTGCATGTAGATATTTTGGGTGTTATTCTATCAGCCCATAAGGCCATTTTGAGCTTTGTGTACCAATTCTCGATTCTCATCAAGAGTTCTTATAATGATCTTTAGCAAGTTCATGTTTGTGGACTCACTGCCATTACCTTGAGGGTAATAGTTTGATGAAGTACTCAAATAAGTCCCATTCTTGATGGCCCATCATTTGATCTTAGAACCTATAAATACTAATGCATTGTCGATATGATGGTGGTGACACTCCAAATATGGTCATTATCCCTTCATATAAATCTAAGATACTAGACTCATTTGCTTCCTTGAGTGCCACCGCCTCATTCCATTTGGTGAAATAATTTGTCTTTGTCATGATCCATTTGTGACCTTGGCTTGAGTTTGGATCGATGACTCCAATGAAGTCCAATCCCCATTGCATGAAAGGTTGGTCGATTAAGATTGGGTGCAATGGAAGTGTTTTAGTCTTTCCTTGCCTTTGAAGAATGCACAATTCTTACACCTTTTGATCCATGTGTAGTAGTCATTAAACACTCTCGGCCAATAATATCTTGCTTTCATGATTTTGAGTCTTTGTCACACTTGGAGCAAAATGGCCTCCAAACTTCTTCAACATGGAATTCTTGTAGCACTCTCTCCACTCGATGTGTCTCAATATATCTCAAAGCAAAATTTCATTGATGTCTCTTTTGAACAAGACACCATCAATAAGAACATATGAGATGGCTCAGTAACTCCGAAATGTCTCTTTTTTCTTTACCCATCCATGAGGACACACACCTTTTTGAAGGAAGTGCACCATGTCTTGGGTCCAACAAGGAGCAGGTACATCATCTCTCCCTTCTTCTTTATCATCTTGTAGAACAAGAACAACCTCCTTTTCACTTTCTGTTTCATCTTATCGACCTAAGGCTAGTTGTTCACACAACCCCTTCCCATGGACCAGCTTGGTGACCTTAATCTCAATGTCATATTCCATGACATGGGTGATCCATCCTACACACTTTTCATTCAGGTCCTTGCTGAGAAGGAATTCTTTAACTCCCACATGGGAGACCAATAGTTGGATTTTGTTGTTTGAAACCAAATGCTTAAACTTCTTCAATCCTTGATTACCGCCAAGACCTACTTCTCAATGAAGGAGTACCTCACCTCATAATCTTCCAGACTCTAGCTGAAGAAAGCAATTGGCTATTCTATACTTTCTTTGTTCTGCTGCACCAAGATTTCAGAAATTGTGTCGCTACCACCAAAGGCATACAATATGAAGTCTTTGGAAAAATATGGGTTCACAAGAGTTGGGGCTTGTGATATGGCTTCTTTGATAGCCTCAAAACTTACTTTTCCTTTAGTTGTCCACCTGAATGTTAAGCTCTTCTTCAGCATCAATGTTATTGGCTTAACAAGGGCAGCAAAGTTTGGAACAAACTTGCGGACAAAATTGATTTTTCCCAAGAAGCTTTGAAGAGCCTTCTTGTGACTTGGCAATGGAAATGCTCTTATTTATTAAATTATTTCTGGGTCAATTGCCAATCCTTCCTTTGATATGATATGGCCTAGAAGCTTGCCTTCATGGGCCAAGAATATGCATTTTTTAGGGTTTAGTGACACCCCAAAACTCCTGCATCGTTGGAACACCTACCTTAGATGGAAAAGGTGGTCTGTTGCATTTTGGAAAACACTGTAATGTCATCCAGATAGATCAACACTATTTTGTTGATCAGCCCCTTAAATTCCATATCCATTTCCCTTTGAAAAGTGGCTCGGCATTGGATAATCCAAATGGCATTTTCTTGTATGCATAGGTGCCCCATTTGGTAGTGAAAGTTGTTTTGAATTGATCATCTTCTTTCACCATGATCTGGTTGTACCCTGAGTAGCCATCTAGGAGGGAGAACCTTTCTGACCTAGACACTACTTGCAAGATATGCTCCATTGAAGGGAGTGGGTAGTGGTCTTTGAGGGAGGCTCTGTTCAAATCCCTGAAGTCAACACACAGCCTGATTTCTCCATTTTTCTTCCTGACTGGGACCAGATTTGCAACCCATCTTGAGTGTTTGATTGGAAATATGATGCTTGCCTCTATCATCTTGTTCATCTCCTTCTTAATCAGAGGCTCTATATGTGGGTTAACTGGTCTCGCTTCTACTGATGGGTTAAGCAGCTAAATCCGGTTCGATCATGTGTCATGCTAGCTTTGGATTGAACCCTCTTAGGTCTTCATAACTCCAAGAAAAGACATCAAGAAATTCTTGGCAAAGTTGTATGAATTCATACCTTTCTTGCTTAGTGGCCCCTTTTCCAATTTCAAGTGTTTTGTCTTCTCCAACTCGGGATTGACTCTTGAATCTTCTCCTTTAATCTTCATGTTAGCCTTATCTTTTCGAACTAATCATTAGGATTGAAAATAGATTCCAAGTGTCACTAAGCCTTTGGGAAGCTTGTTTGTATGTAGTTGTATCTCGATTCATGTCTGCTACTCTAGTATACTCTGGTTTCCAACCTGATAATTTAGCTTCTTATTGGAAAAATTTAACGATCGTTGATCATTCTCAAACACCGCCAAAGATGTATTATTATATAGCATTGTTGGCCTCACAACCACATGGATATGCGGCTATTCTCTGTCCCTCTTGATGTTGTCAACCACATCAAACGTTTCTCCAACTTCTGCAAGTCTATTAGTAGCTTCATTCTCCTTCCTGGGTATGGACACAATATTGAAGGCCTCGAAATCCTCCATGAGATCCCATACCCTATTCTTGTAGTTCTTGAGTAGGTCATTTTTAACAGCATTAAGTCCTCTCGACCTAATGGCAACTAGTTCACTTTGTCACAAAACACTGCAAGTTCTTGATTCCCGACTTCTTTTCCCAATGAATACCTTGGACTAAATCCTCATATTCAACAATGTTATTTAAGCAAGTAAACTTGAATTAAAGGCTGAATAATATCTCATACCTCTCGGGGACACAATCATGGCTCCTTCTCTAGCTCCTTGTCTACTCCTTGAGCCATCAAAGAAAAATTGTCATACCTCATTTTCATCCTTGTATTCTCGGCTTAATTAGGTCGGGAAGAGGGTGATTTTCTTCACATAGGCAAGTAGACACCTAGCTCAGATTATTCCATCTCCCTATAGGGGTCGAAAGCATGAATTTTTTTGGCCCAATCATCGAGAGTCAAGTCTGGGATACATCCCACCTTGGTATTTGCTTCAGAAGTTCTTAGGAGGTCTTCTTGATCAAAATATGAGAAATTGGCATTGATTGGGCTAGGCACATAGGATTCAATATGATAATCAACAATAGGTTCAGATCTGATTGTGGCCTTCACCCCATATCTTGTCCTAAAGAGCATATGTGACCAATCAGTAGACAGATAGCCTCCAATTTTGGCAGTGAAATCCCTAGATAGACACAAAGAAAATGTGGTGGCAAATCTATGATTGACATGTTTTACAAAACAGTCACATTAGGGAAAGCATGTAGGGTGAGACTCGGATCTTTGATGATTCCCACAGTAGTCACTATTTTCCCATCTAATTGGACTACTCCTCTAGAGATGACCTCATATTGGAGGCCTACTGGTCACTATTTGTTTGGGCATCAGTAACTACTACCCTAAAATCAATCATACAATTGTGCACCAATTTGTCTCCAATAATCAATGAGACATAGAAGGGAGGAGGTCTCAGGTTTTTACCTTGTTGTTCTCCATGGTTTCTCCCTGGTTAGACTACATTGGCAAGCACTTTCTCTTTTTGTGAGGAGGGTGATTTGAACTTGACCAATTTCGCATGGCGAGCTCTGACAATGATCCCTCTGCCATGGAATGGCCAGTGACTCCCATAGTAAAATGTTCACACTTGTCCTTTTCATTTGCTCAATAATATTGAATGTGATGTCCTTTTTTTGCCCCTTCCCAGACACATTTCTTTCTTGCACATGGGCTGTTACAACTAGTGCTTGATTGGGTTTGGGAGGTGGCTTGGATTGGTTCTGTATGTTTGGAGTTGCACTTGGAACACCAGGACCTTGTGGAGTGATGGAATATTGAGGGTCACCTGAATTTAGTGGTTGGCCCTCTCCAATACTTCTCTTTTTAGACCATGTATTGGTAGCTACACTTTGAGAAGGAATCTGATCATCCACGGAAGTCTTCGACCTGCCAATTTACTAGCATAGTCTCATTTTGGGGTTCACCTTGTTGAGATCCTTGTTGCTGATCTCCTCTTGGCTAGGTTCTTGTAGCACCATACTGGTTTGCACCATCAAGGCCTGATTTAGAGCACCATTAAATCACATTGATTGGTTATGTGGTTGATCGCATGGAAAACACCAATCATATTCTTGTGCCATATTGTTTTGTGTTGGGACCAATGCCCTTGATGTTGAAGTTGTGTTTGGATCATACGGCCTGAAAGGTCTAGCAGCTTGGGATGTCCTTGGTTACGCTCGATTCACAACGAGGTGGTGGCCTAGTGTGTTGATCTTTGGGTTCTAGCTTGATATTGAGCCTGGGGCTGGTATGGCCTGGAACTCTGAGCTTGTTGTCTTTTGATGGTCACTAGCTCATTCCCAAAGTTCTAAAGTTGCTTCATCACTTCCTAAAGCTCTTTAGAGGTATTAGATGATGAAGTGGAAGCTTTAGCTAAGCTTTGACTCCGGGGTGGGTATAGGAGATAATGTAGGCGCTTGGCTAGTATTTGGGCTTCCTAACTCAGGGTACAAAGGCATGGATGGCCTAGGGGTGATTTTTCCAGCTTGAATCAAATGGTTCTCAACCCCTATGGAAAGGCTATAGGCTGCGGGTAATGTAGTGCCCCCATTGACTGAATCATCAGAGAAATATCAGAATTTAAAGCCTTAAGAAATTATAAGAAGGCACCTTCATTAGTGGGCTTTACTGTTGTTGGAATCCTATCCTAGGTCTGGTGGAATATGAGGATGAAGTCATTCAGCTGCTCGTTTGGAGCTCTCTTGATTGTTTTTAGTTGCTCCAACAAAGACAAGTTATCACCTTTTTCCCCAAACTCGATTATGAAGAGCCGTGCACACTGGTTCAGCTTCTAGATAGAGCCTGCTTCAAGACTCCTAAACTATTGAGAAGATTTCCCTTTAAATGAAGAGGCGAGCAGCTTGACTGCAATGTCCATCTCATGGATCTCGTGGATTATACAGACATTTGTAATATCTTGGACATGGTCACCATGAGAAGTTTGATTTTCCCAGTGAAATATGGGATGCTCTTTAATGCTGCAATCGAAGCGGGTTTTGTGCATTCAAAGCGAGTGGACTACTGCCGTTGAAGTTGACATATGGATTTGGTTATGCCATTCTAATTGTCCTAAGGATCCTTGCACACTAAAAGAAAGGCCTTGTAGGTGGAGGTGTTGACAAGGTTCTGCTTGGTGGAGATGGAGACCTATGAACTCTTCTTCCTCTCCTTTCTCTGCCTAGGATAGACGCAAGTATTCAAATATACCTTCTTTCATTGCTCTAGACCAGGTTTTTCTCATGAATATCCCAAGCTTGGGCTGCTAAAACTAGTAGATTTGTTTCTTTTTGAGTCGTCATATGTACAATTTTAAGGCTTCTTAAAATCCAGAATCACAGCAAGTGTACATCAATCCCTACTATAATAAGATGGAGACTTCTTAGTCCCACCGGGCGTGCCAAAACTATTAGTGCGAAATCACAACACCCTCAAATGAGTTCTACAGGTCTGCTTTTCTAAGGCAAGAGTCATTTGGTGTGATTACATAACATTGAAATTTTCCCAAGGCGTGGGACCTTGCAAAAATGGAAAAGCTCTCCAGATCAAAGTCTGGTTCCTTATCCCTCTATTTAGGTGCATACGTAAGGATTTACAGAGGATCTATCTCTATACCTAATCTAAAACTTGCCAAGGAGACAGGAATAAAGAGTATAAGAAATAAGAAATGACTCAACTACCAGGTGATGCACCAAAGGAATGATGAACACTTATTTTGCTAATAGACACAAACCAACAAAATGCATACAATAAACAAGCACAGATAGCCAAATATATAATGGGAGACCAGATGAAAGAAAAAGAGACAAGAAAGGATCTAAAATCAATCACATACGTGTTTTATTACTCTGTAGATTGATATAGTCTATTACAAAGTAGCCAAGAGGCAAAAACGTAATGCAATTTTGATAGAAGGCCTGAACCCCACAAATCCCTTTGCTTAAGAGAGGGGCCTGCAAAAAAGAATGTCCAACCCTTTACAATGAATCCTACCCTCGTATTTATAGATTCAACCTGAAAGAAGAAGAGAGAGAGAAGTAGGAAAATTAGGTTGAAGCTCAACCACCATTGTTAATGCCTTTGATGAAATATCTCCCCAAATCTATCTTTACTGCATCAATCCTTGGTTGGCCTGAAAAACGGATAAAATATGATCTCGGTTGTTGAGGTAAGAAGATCCTGCATTGAAATCCCGAAGATGTTTCCTCCATTTTTCTTCACCTAACCTCCTCAAAATTAAAGTTTCAGACCTCCATGGCATGGGTGAGGCCGAAATATTTCCAACGGCATCAGATTTGCAATATTTCGAGCCCTGAGTCGAAAGATATGCCCTTCAAAGTTTGTATCAGTCCATACAGGAGGGTGGGAAAACAACTTGAAAAATGGGTTCCCTTTTGATATGGGACATGTGGCAACCAAATTGGAACAAAAATCAGGCCTACGGGTCCACAATTTATCTTTTTCCCTTTCCTCTCGATTCCCGCTTTGGCTTTGACTCAGGCCCAAATGCTGACTTTTTCCTTGGGCGAGTTAAGGGCCATTTTGCAAATTTTACCCCTATTGAGATAACAAGGGGAAAAGAACCAACTTTTTTTTTTGATGGTCCACTTTCCCCGAGACACGCGCATCTGGCACTCATTTAGAAACCTTTTCTCTATTCACCCCTTGAATCAGCGACATACTGACACTTGGCATTCTCTGATTACACCTTTATACTTAGCCAATTTTGAAGTCTTTTTTTCCACCTTTTGACTATGTTTCCTCTTATGCGGGATCGTGGTCGATCCAATATTTGGCATGCGGTGAAATACGGATAACAATCACCTTATATATATCGTAATGATGTTGTCTTGATACTAACACCTTGCTTGCTCGGTTAATGTATCAAGATAGCGTTGTTACGCTATATCTAGTCGCAACTTCCATTTTTTAGAAGACTTAGCTTTCATTGGCATTCAAACTAATTTTAAGTATACCTCATCGGAGATTGCGTCAATACCACTTTGATATTTAGGTCTTGTTAAAATTCTAACTTGACCTATGAATTGATACGATATTGTCACTATTCATTTCAAGGTATAGGTCAGTAACGACAAATTGAGTGATCATTACATTTAGGTGTGCATATGAGTGTTCTTTGATTAAAAAAATTACATAGCATTACATCTAGGACACACTGTGGCATATTTCAAACATCACCTCAAACAACTTACAAAATCACACATTTGGGAGCCACACTAGCTTCATATAAATGTCGGCTAGTAATGCCTAAAATCATGAAGATGGAAACCAAATCAAATGAGCATGACTTAGGAGAAAACCCTTTTGAAACCTTCCCATTTAGCGGAAACAACTTAGTGCCTCTCTTTTCTCAAGTCAAGGATGTGGAGCCATTAATTGACCATAGTGGAGAAGAGTCAGACTCTTCTGAGAGAGAAACAGAGATTAGACCTAGGCATATTTGATGAACTCCTATATTATAATAGAGATCAAGTACTCACAAGAGTCTTAGAATTAGGAGCTAAACTTCCACACGAACGCAAAATAGAAACCAAGGTCATTAATCACAAAGTAGGAGAACGAGTATCACTCTTAGACATAGATAACCCCTTTGAGATCAGGGTACGCTTCTACTGGGAAACATCATGCCACTGTCAAAGGAGACCCATCACGAAGGCCTCACTACAAAGCTTCACGTAAAGTGAAGATTGAGCGTAAAGCTTCACCTCCTCCCAAATTCGATGAAGAAGAGGACCCTCTAGTTGAAGAGGAGATCCTTCAAAAATAAATCTTGAAATTGAGCTAGAAATTAGCAAACCTAGGCTCTTCAAGAAGAAACATATACAAAGACAAAGACAAAATGAAATCTAGTGAATTTCACTTTGATCCATACATTGACATTACCTTTAAGGCGGATCAAGCAAAAAGACCAATGTCGCCTACTAAAGAACAACTCATTCGAAAGAATTACAATCAATGAAAGATACGCTTGCTATGCTACAAGAAGGAAATGTAGGCCATAATAGGAAATATTCGTATGAAGAACTATGCCCTTATCCTTTCGATAAGGACATGTTACGGAAACCCTTCCCAAAACACTTTACCGTTCCCAAGTTTGATAAGTATAAGTGCAAGAGTGATCCTCGTGATCATATAAAAGACTTTTACATGGCTTGCCAAGAGGTCACATATAGTGATAACTTCTTAATACAATTTTTCCTCGTAGCCTAGGAGCACTGGGATTGGAATGGTTCTATAGTATTCCCAAGGGCTCCATTACAACGTGGCCCACATTAGTAGAAAAATTCATACGACATTATTCCTATAACATGGAAAATGATATCACAATGAACGATCTATGCAATACAAAACAAAAACCCAATGAGACATTTGTAAGATTTTTACAACGATGGCGAGGGTTAGCAAGTCGTTTCCCTTGTGCATTACGGAAAAACAACTAGTGAGCATATTTGTTCCTAACTTAAACCCAGAAATAGCCTTCCATTTACAAATGCACTATGGCTCAAAATTCAAAGAGGTCATAGAGAAAGGCGGTCAAATCAAGAAAGCCCTCATTGCAAAGGGGACACTTAAGTCTATCATTAAAGACAAACATGAAGCCAAATCCATAGACAAACCAAAATTCTTCAATAAAAAAACATGTTGTTGGTGATGGCATTACGGACTCCAAGAGAGTCCAATTTATGCAGACGGGCCTACTTTTAAAGCTTTCACAAGGACCTCATCCCAAGGTGCCCACTAAACGCACGTTCACACCATTAACAAAATCCCTATCAGCCATACTAAAGCAGTTAGATAACGTAAAAATGGTGGAATATCCAACTACGACAATATTACCATACCTAGAAGATGCTCCAAAACTTGGTTGGTTCAAATACCATGAGTATTGTGACTTCCACCGTGTTAAAGGACACAAGATAGATAGGTGTTTAAGATTGTGTCACTACATACAAGACCTCATTGAAGAGGGTAAGATCACCGTAGATTCTCCCCCGACTTAGGACAAGGTCCAAACGAGAAAATGGGTATCTACAAAGAGCCTTTTCCTAATCATGCAAGATAAAAAGAAAAGGAAGCCAAATCACGCAGACAAACCTCCAACGATTATAGGACTGCTGCTTATATATACCCCACTAATGATAGTCCCTTTGATTCTCTCATAGGATGTATTCACTCATCTGATGAACAGTCAACACTATCTGGATCTTAGAAAAGAGTTACGTAGTAGGGACGAGACGTGCTTGTTTAATCATACCAGATCCCATGCCTATCCCTTAGGAAGGTCAGTACAATTTGATAGACCAGTTAGAGAAAAAACTTGCTAGGATATCCATTCTCGATCTCCTCAAAATATCTACTACCCATAAGAACATATTGTATAAAACATTGCAAAATTCGGGAGTCTCTACGGATGTAGATCCCACACGCCTCCAATCCATGATTGCACACCTTGACTCTAATGATCATATTACTTTTGATCACACCACAATCCCGCGTAACAACCTAGAACACAACTTACCCTTATACTTAGAAGTGGTGGTTACCCGTTGCAAAATCAAGAGGGTACTTGTGGACGGTGGATCTAGGCTAAACATTTACACTTTGAAGTTGGTTAACAAACTAGTGCATTTAGAAACAAATTTGGGCACCAAGACTATTACGATCACAACATATGAAAATGAAGAATGAGAATCAGTGGGTACTATAGTAGTCCCCATGGAAGTAGGCCCAACTTGTCATGACATGACATTTCATGTCCTTGACTTAGACCTTCCATATAACATGCTCTTGGGGCGCCCATGGATTCATGCCATGCAAGCCATTCCATCAAATTTCCATCAGTGTATCAAGCTATGTCATGAGGGACAAGTGGTTACCATTCTAGGTGACCCGAACCATTCACACATTGTAGGGAATTACACAGTTTTTCTCGTGCGGCTTATGAGTGTCCTTCGGCGGATGTTGTTATCCCCTACAAACGGAAGCTATTAAGAAATGGGTAGATTCAGAGTCACTCATGCCTTATAATCAATATTTTCCTTCGTTAGTCAACCCGTTCTCTTCATGGGAGGCAACGTCGGAAAAATATGGCCAAGTGAGCCATTCACTCTTGAATAGGATTTATTAATATCAAATTTATCAGTATCTCCTAGAACATGGGGTAAGCCTTATTTTCAGTTCAAGAGCACTCGGGAGCAGTGTCCTAAACCATTGGAAAATTTTGTCCATAGTCTCCTATCTGAGGAGAAGATGTTAGAAGATCCTACTAGCAGAGTGTCGAAGGTACCATGGCTTCATGCCATCAAGCACCCCAATACATCAAAGGTCACCACATGATGTTTTTCATGGGTTATAGTGGGTTTGGATGTGGAATTAATGCACAAGGCGGCTAGAGCCTATTCCCATCCCCCATTTCAATTCGGATAAGCATGGCCTAGGGATAAGGCCTCATAACACTCTATCCTCTAAGATTGATGCCACCTCTTCTGAACGTGAGGATGTTTCATCTCATTCTAATAGCGATGTAGATTCCTAGTGTAGCCTCTACGAGGATCTTGCTTCCACTAACTTATTCCCAGATTCAGTTGTCCTTACCTTATCTGAATCCAACCCCCTAACCAATTATCAAATAGCCCTTGTGTATCATGAACTTATAGATTGGGATCAACAACTTCACGTGCCACTAGAATTCTTTGAAAATGATGAGGCATTTATAGAGTTCATGGGACTCAGGGATTCTATTCCAGCTGGGGATCACAAGAAAGGATTTTCAATTCAACTAGACACTTGTGCATACTTTAGAGAAGAGGCAGAGATGTGTGGATGTTTGAATAAGAAGGTGGTAAACAAGAGTACAAATACTTCAGAGAAACCTTGCAGAAAATGATAAACGGAAGTCTCACAGTGAAAACTCTTTGAAACACTCATAGATAAATAGAATGAAGAGTCTAAGGATGAAGTGGTTTATCCATTTAAAGATGATGATGAGCTACCGTAGGAAGTTGATCTTACTCTTCCCCCGATCCTACATGGATGGAAGATGCATCTAAGATGCTTGTTGAGGAAATAATTAATGTCAACATTGGCTCAGAAGAGCAACCTAGAATAATAAAGTTGGGAGCTTCACTCTCAACTCAGAACAAAAGGTCTTTGTAGATCTCTTAAGAGAATACACAGATATATTTGCATGGACATACGCAGATATGCCTAGTTTGGACCCAGAGTTAGTTGTGCACAACCTCATTGTGCACCCAAATGCCAAACCCATCAAGAAAAAGTTGAGAAAGATGCACCCTAAGGTGGTGCTCCTTGTCAAAGAAGAATTGGAAAAATTGTTAGCTACTGATTTCATTAAACCCATTGACTATTCAAAGTGGATCTCTAACATAGTCCTGATGAAAAAAGCCTATCGGCATAAGAATTTCCACCGATTTCCATGACATCATAAAGCATTCCCTAAGGATGACTTCCTCTACCTAACATTGACATGATAGTTGATTCTACCGCTGGTTATGAAATTTTGTCTTTAATGGATGGGTTTTCAAGTTATAATCAGATATGGATTACGAAGAAGATCAGCATAAAACAACCTTCATTACCCCTTGGGGACCTTTTGCTACAAGGTCATGCCTTTCGGACTCAAGAATGTCAGGGCCACTTATCAGTGGGCCATGACTATTATCTTCCATGATATGATGAATGACATCATGGAAGATTATGTTGATGACATCCTAGCTAAATCCAAGAGTAGAGGAGAGCACCCTGAAGTGTTGAGACGTATTTTTTCAGCTCACGAGATTATAAGGTTCGCTTGAACCCTAAGAAATGTGTCTTTGGTGTTTTATCAAGAAATCTCCTAGGGTTCATTATTTCACAAAGAGGGATTGAAGTGGACCCTGCAAAGGTTATGGCTATCATAGAAATGCCACCACCTACCACTCTCAAATAACTAAGGATTCTACAAGGGAAAATTTAGGCAATCCGTCACTTTATTTCACAACTTGGATAAGTGCCACCCCTTTACCCATTTACTAAAGAAGGATGTTGCATTCAACTGGGGACCAGATTTCTAAAAGGCCTTTGCACTACTAAAACAATACTTGGTCAACCCACCTGTACTCATGTCGCCTACCCCAAGCGAACCTCTCCTCTTGTACATTTATGCTACCCAGTTTGCTATTGGTGCACTTGCTTGCCCAATATGACCTAGACCATAAAGAAAGGGTAGTTTACTATCTCAATCGCACCTTGATTGCTTATGAATTGAATTACCCACAGATTGAAAAGGCATGTTTGGCAGTTGTCTTTACCTTCCAAAAGATTCGCCATTATCTCCTAAACAATAAAACTAAGCTCATATCTAAATTTGACCCTCTCAAATACCTTTTATCCAAACCCACCCTCACAGGCCAAATGGCTAATTGGATCATTCTCCTGAGTGAATTTGATATTGAGTTCATGAATCATAAATCCTTAAAAGGACAGTGTATTGGTTGATCAATTAGCGAAGCTCCTCTCCTAGGGATGGAACCTTTGTGCCTAGATTTACCAGATGTGTCTATGATGTACATTGAAGAGTCTGTAGAATGGCAGGTCCATTTTGATGGATCTTTCACCTTCCACGGATCGGAGCAGGAGTGGTGCTCATCACTCCCATAGGGGAGGTCATACCAAGAGCATTCTAGTTGGGATTTCCATGCACTAATAACATTGCAGAGTATGAGGCACTCATCGGCCTCAAGCTAGCTATTACTTGGAATATTAGACAACTACGAGTCATTGGAGACTCGACTTATCATTAAACAAGTTAATGATGAGTATAAAGTTAAAGATGAGAAGCTCATTCCATATAAGAAAATGGTTGAAATTTTTGGTGTGTGTATTTCCCACATCATTAGGTGAGTCATCTCACTTAGTTGAGATCGTAGGTCCATGTGTCATTTAGGGGTCATTATGAGATTCTCTTACGTGTCAGTGCGTCAGTGCATCATATGCGTCATTGGGAGTTACACTTCTATTATGGGAATGTAACTCCCCCTCTCTACTCGAGTTGTCATGATTGCAGCACTGGGGGTTACTCAGCACCTCCTATATGTACACATCTTTTGATCTATGAGATAGAGGAGAGTTTTATGGCTTAACTAGGTTCTACCCATGTTTCAAATCTTTGCATGCACATTCGGTTGATGCTCACTCCTCTCGAGATCTCTTCACGCTGCCATTCGCACATCCATTGATGTGCACATCATCCCTCGTGATCCTCGCTTGCAGGTTTTAAACCCTCTTTCATGGTATCAGAGCGGATCTTGTGGATCCGTGCACTCATCGGTGTTTCATGCGTTTTCTAGCTTCCGGCGTGATATTCAGATTTTGTTGCATGTGTCGTAATGGATATTCCATTTGTGCGCTTCTTGCATTGATTCGGGCTTTTATACCTCTCTTCATTTTTGGGTTGTTCGCGGTTTTGTAGCTCGTTTTTCGAGTGTTTGGTGTTCTGTGTTTTTTTAACCTTGAGGGGTTTGCATGATGTTTTGGAGGTGTTTCGCAGCTTCAGACTCAGCTCCTGCAGGGTAAAAGAAGAATGCTAGTTTATTGTGTTGGAGAGCCATCTCACCATACACTCGTCGGTTGCTCATTTAATAGCCTACTTGGTTCGTGACTTGCCTTCAACCCTCCATTTGTTTGACGGACTCGTCTTGTGCTCATGCATCGCCGGTTCGGTGTGTTTTTCATACGTATTGGCTTGTTGGTGATTGTGTTGGACGCTTCTTGGGTTGGTTTCTCCTTGTTACTCATTTTCCTCTGTGGGTTCGCTCATCCCTGAGCTCCTTTGCATCTGTGCTGGTTCGTGCTACCTGTTTGCTGCTCGGACTGTGCTTGTTCCTTCCACCAACGTTGGAAAACATTTTTGTTGCATTGCGGTTACCAAAAATGTTTTTGAATCCTCCTGTGTTGAAACCTGCTCCCACCTACTCGTGGTTCCTCCAGCAGCACGCCACCATTTTCTAGCCTCCCAGTTCGGCCAACAACACCACGTTCAAACTCTGCAACAAGTTTCAAACAGCAGCCACGTGTTCACCATTTTTCTGGCTTTTCTAGCATTTTTTGGCCATTTGGGATCTCTATTGCTCTCCCACATGCCTGCAACACCTCCAACTCCCTCTGTAACCTACTCTTGGCACATCTCCAGGCATTTCCTGCCACGTTCAGCTCTGCAACAACTCCAGCCTGCACAACAGTCCAAACTGTCAACAAAACCAGCACGTGGACTTGGCATTTTTGGCGGTTTGGGGTTCTACACGTGGACAACTCTTGAGTGCAGCACTTCCAACGTGGGCCCACCTCCTTTCCACCTTTTTTATGTTTTAAGGTGTTTAAAAATTAAAAACATTCAGTTTGGCATTGTATTAATTTTTGGGACCTATTTTGGCTTGTATTACTCATCCTTCCTTGAGTGTCGAAGACGAAGGGCGAGGTCCGGGGTTGGCAGGAGGCTAACCCCCCTCACAGTCAAAAAACCCTGTTAAAATTTTGTGCCATTTCCAACGAGTACCCACACGATACCCTTTGCACCCATCTCATGTACTTTTTTAATGCATTTGCAAAGCATCTAGTGTATTTTTCCATCAGTTGCGGGAATCGTTTTAATGCTATAACTTTTGACTCGCTACTCATTTTTAGCGCTTCTTTAGTCAAAGTTGCATGATTTTTCACACTTTACGTGATGGCATTTCCAATTTTGTAAATGCACTACTTTTATAAAGTGCCGCATTTTAGGGGGGTTGCTTGTACTCTTGGGCCTACACACGCAGACGCATTATCGGCCGAGTCCAACATCTTGCTTTTGTGCATCTTACATTTTTCATCATGGAGAGTGCTCTTTCTAGATGTGAGCATCGTAGGATTACCTTACAGCCTCCGCCACTTCTCATCAAGAGAGAGACCTATTTAGCTTGGCGTGCTTCATGGAACGTTACTTCACCCAGGAGGGGATTTTACCCTTCTTGCTTGGGCCAGTTCCTGCACCCACTGATCATCATCATCTAGAGGACTTCCTTGACACTTGTGACCATGTCTTTGGTTACATGATGATGCATGTATCTCGTTCTCTCTGGTTTCACGTGGCAAACTCAGATCCACCCCACCGTGTCTGGAGCATTCTTCAGTCCTTCTATGGAGACCCTTCACATACTTTGCCGTTGTTGTTGTTGTTGTTGATTCAGTTGTCTCCTCCATTTCTTTGTGTGATGGTAGTTCCACTGACATAGACTCACTTGATTCTACTTCTGATGACGAGGATTGTGCACCTGTTCTGATGTCGAGATTACTACAGAGGACTCTTCTCCTCTTTCTCTCACTATTCCAGACATTGTTGTCACCCCCCACATCTCATCAGATATCAAGCAGTCTTCTACTCAGCCTCATACCGTCATCACACCCACCTCCTTTCCACTTCCAGTGTGTGAGGCCCACTTCACTCCTCTACCTTCATTGGATGACTCATACCTATCAGACATCGCTCTTCTGTTTGTTGAGCCCCCTCATTGGGACGAGTATCTGCCTGACCTTAGTCATCTTTTTGCAGAGTCTACTTGTGATGCACTACAAGTCCCTCATCCATCTACAAGTGTTTCAAAGGAGTTCATCATCTCTGTTGTTGGGAGTTCCCCTTCCAAGAATCATGTCACTTCCACATTTCCAGAGACCTTCATTGATCCACCCTCAGCTGTGGATCCCTTTTCTATTGTGGAGGATGTTTTGTTCCCTTCACATCACATGGACATCCTTTCTATAAGTGTTCACTCTTCACACTCTGATATTTCTACGCACGTGGCATTACCTTTGGTTCCTTGGCACTCACTCGTTAGACCTATGTCACACTTCATGCACCAAACTCAGAGTTCTTCATGTTGTTGCCTTCAGTTTCCTTTGTAGAGTGGGTGGACTTCAAAGCACATCATTTCTATCTTTCCTAAGGGTAGGCACACAGTTCGGTGTGGGTGGCTCTTCTTCAGTCCAGAGGCAGAGGATCTCGTCATCGACATTATTTTGGGATACCTCCTAGAGCTGCAGAGTTCATATCCATCCATGGCATCTTCTGCATTCCTCTCGTATCCCCCTCTTCTTCTCTCTTCTTCTTCTTTCGAGAGATTTCCTCTTTGTACATGGGTACCTTTTCAGGCTTGTCTAGAGCTGGGACCCATATTTGGCATCTTTCTTAGATTAGAGAGTGTTTTGTTCTCTTGTGGTGGATGTTTTTCCCACTGGGTTTTCCTTCACTGCTTGGGACCTTTTTCTTGTGCATGGGTACCTCATTAGGCCTTATGCTGGGACCCATTTCTCATTTCTGACTTTCCGCCTCATCCTAAGTTACGATGAAGGGGGTGTTGGTGTGTGTATTTCCCACATCATTAGGTGAGTCATCTCACTTATTTGAGATCGTAGGTCCATGTGTCATTTAGGGTTCATTATTAGATTCTCTTATGTGTCGGCAAGCGTCATATGCATCATTGGGAGTTACACTTCTATTGGGAATGTAACTCCCCTCTCTACTCGAGTTGTCATAATTGCAGCACTCGGGGGTTACTCAAAGCACCTCCCATATGTACACGTCTTTTGATCTATGAGATAGAGGAGAGTTTTATGGTTTAACCGTGTTCGCGCGTGTTTCAAATCTTTACATGCACATTCGGTTGATGCTCGCTCCTCAGAGATCTCTTCACGATGTCGTTCGCACGTCCGTTGATGTGCATGTCGTCCCTCGTGATCCTCACTTATGGGTTTTAAACCCTCTTTCAAACCTTGAAGGAGTACTTTACACATATCATATTCAAGCAAAATTCAAGGTCGCATAATAGATCCACAGATGTTATGGCTACAATTGGGTCTTTGTTACACATTCCACCTCAAGAAAGTAAGATGCCTTTCTTTGTAGAGCATTTACAAGTGCCCACATATGATATGCCGAGTCATGTTTGGCATGTGAAGTTTTTGGTCCATTATCCCCCTGGTATGACCCTATCTTTCGATACCTACAAGATGGCACTTTTCCACCAGACATCACCCATTCTGAAAAGAAATCCCTTATCCATCTGTATAGCCCATTATACCCTCCTAGGAGGCACCCTTTATCGTTGTGGCTACAACGGGAATCTACTTTGTTGTTTGGATGTTACTAACTCAATCCATGCTATTAAGGAAGTACACGGTGGTATTTGTGGAGCGCACACTAGTGGCATGGTCTTAGCTAAAAACTATTAAGAGTAGGCTATTATTGGCCTACCATGGAATCAGATTGCTGCAATTTCATAAAGAAATGTGAACTATGTCAGAAGTATGGAAACTTAATACATGTGCCAACCAGGATTTGTAGCCTATCGCAACGCCTTGGCCATTTTCTAAATGGGGTCTAGATCTCATAGGGAAGCTCCATCCTTCTTCTTCAGATGGCCACACTCACATCATCACTTGCCACCAAGTATTTTACCAAATGGGTAGAGGTTGTGCCTCTTACTTACGTCACCAAAGTGCACAAATTTCTAAATTCATTATGAACCATCTCATCTACCATTATGGTATCCCCTCCGCCATTGTCACTGATAATGGTAAGTCCTTCAAAAATAAAACAGTTAAGACATTGTGTCAATGTTTCCATATTCAACTCAAGTGGTCTACCCCCTATTACCCCCAAGGTAATGGACAAGCAGAGGCTACTAATAAAACCCTTGTATGGATTATGGAGAAAATGGTCAGTAAGACCGGCCATAATTGGCACTTACAGATACATCCCGCCCTCTGGGCCTATCGAACCTCCATTTGTACTCCTACTAGCGCAACCCCATATTCACTTGTCTATGGCACTTAAGTCATCATGCCTATGGAAGTGGAGCTTCCTTCCCTGTGAATATCTCTTAGGGACTATCTTGATAAAGATGAAGACTATAGAGTTGCTCGACTGGCAAAGTTAGAACTATTAGATGAAAAGCGTATTAGAGCGCTCAATCACCTGAAGGTCTATCGAACAGAGTATCCAGAGGGTATAACAAATGCATCATTCATTGGGAATTTGATGTTGGAGATCTAGTTCTAAAATAAAATCAGAAGAACACCGTCAAAGACAAAAAGAAAGGGAAGTTTGAAGCTAATTATCTACATCCCTTATGTGGTGGTTTCTAAGTATGGATCAAGACCCTATAAACTTGCATACTCATATGGTGAAGAGATTTCAAAATTTATGCACGTCATGCACCTCAAGCGGTTCTATGCTTAAGCATGACGAGAATATCATATAAGAACTAAAAATTAGAAAAAACAAGCAAAAAAATGGAAAATTGAGAAAACAATAAAGAAAAAGTAGGTCGTTCCAAATGTGAAAACCACATAATTATGGCATAGTGGGCAGGTCTTTGAGTGAAAACTAGTCTCCGACACTCAAAGAAGATTCACCAGTCACAAGTCACTCTTGCAACAAGATGGGTAACCCTCATTGCTTTCTAGATATAACTTCCTTTGCTAGGTCTAGGAACCCTACCGAATCCATCTTCGCCAAACCGTGATCTGGCTTATTTGCTCTTATATCTACATGAAGGATGTTGCCTTTGTATATTCCCATCTAACGTTGGGGGCACCTTCACATTCCACTTTCTCGTACATACACGCGTGGTATTTTTCCTTTTGTATATTCCCACATCACGTTGGGGGCATCCATGCTTCTTTGTCCTTGAACATTGCTTTCAAAACATGACCTTAGAAAATACAAAAACATTTGGAAAAGATACACAAAAACCTAAACATTTAGAAAATCCCCTTTCTAGGGACGAAGCTACACCAACTGCATAATGTTGTCTTGGAGAAGCCTCAAAATTATCTTTCTAGATAAACCCAAAAACATTAGAAAATATATCAATGTTGTCCCGCAAAAACAAGGTAATAATTTAATTGCTTTTAGTTGTTGGTTTGTATAGTTTTGATTGAGAATACTTTTCGTGTGATGTGGTGACTCATTTGCTTATCATGGGTTGGATCTTGTTTAATTTAATTGTATATGGCATTAGGTTCATTCGTAGCTTGTATGCATCTATTAGGATTCATTTTACTTACTTAGATTAAATGTCAATTTGATCTCTTTGGTATGTTTAATAAATTCATGTAGTTTGCATCTTGGTTATGTTGTGTTGTATAGGTACAGTTGTTTAGCTTTGTTAAATTTTGCTTGTGTGTTTGTTTCTTGCACATTTTTTTGTTATCACATCTATCATCTACCATTCATCACATAAAAACATCATCTACTACATCATATATACAAAAATGCTAAGTATTACATCATGCATGTATGCTAAGCTAATCATCACATATCAGTATCATCAATGGGGGCAAGAGGGGTTGTGCATAATCACAAATCTATCCCCCCCACACCAATATCATCTAGTATCATCCCAAGTACTAGAATAGAAATCAGAAACATTCCATAAATCCAAAGCATGTGATACTATCTACAGATATATCATCAATATAAAAACATGGAACATAAACATCTCTAAATCTAAAGTATGTCACATACATAGAGGAAAGGGAAATCATACATCATGATACAATAATTGCAAAGAAATAACCACAAATCGTAAAAGGCATAATCACAAGTATAACATGAAAAAATCATCATCGAATGTCCATATGATACATGTATAAATGTCTATCTCAAAACTCAAGTATACATCATCGATACAATATGCCATCTAAAAAGGGCATGCATAAAAAATTGAGCCTTCATCAAGAGGCGTCATCAAAATAATGGTACATGAATCTATACATCAAAATCAGCCTTCATAAGAGGCATGTATACAATACATCTGTACAAAAGGAAAAGTGAAGAACTCAACCACAACTCATGCCCTCGCCAGTGGCTCCGAGTCCATGTCACGGGGGAAGAGTGGTTTCGTGATGGCTGCACCTGGGGTATCACCCTGTTATGCGGCTGGTTGTTGTTCGATCGGTTAAAGTACAACCTGGCTGCTCTGAAATGGGTTGTCAGATTGATCTAATCAATTACACGACCGCATGACTGGAACATGTCATGCTCACACCTGAATGCTCAAAAGGTGTTACCCGTTGCCTTATCGTGCTCTGAAATAGGTGTTCCTATAGTATAAGGCCTGACCACCGGCCCTCATAGAATCTTGTATTAATTCGACATCTCCAAAATCAATGGCTTCCTACACAATGGCATCTCACTCGCCTATCAATCTACCCCTATCAGCATGAGCCTGTCTAGTATCACCGGCCTCTTGGTCTCTATCTACAGTAATAGTCTGCACTCCTGTAGGCTCATGCTTGATCTCTCTAGATGATATAACCCTATGCATGTGCTAGGCATGGTCCCTCTGTGTGACAACCATCTACACCTAGGTGCCTGGGATCTGATATAAACACTCGATGATCTCGAGCCCCTGTGTAGCCATCTCACTAATTTGGCTCTACCATGAGGTACTATCCCCACCCTGAGTGGCTTGTACTTTATCCCGATCCCTCTCATTTGTCAAAATTTATGCCTAAGCGTTGGCCTAATCCCATTCTATTGTAAGGGCATGTACGTGTTCCTGGCTACATCTCTCTCTCCAGCCACCTATAAGCGAATGGCAATCGTTATGTCTGTAATTTCTCTTTGAAGAGCGCCAACTCGCCAACATCGCCACCACCCCCTGGAGCATGAGGTAGCGGGCCCTACTCTGGAAATACCTGTTGAAGAGGGGAATATATCCCTCTTTGGAATACCTACTAGAGGCAACTCTATGTGCCGGTACCATGGGTACTGTCTCTACCCGAGTTGGGGTCCCTATCTAGGAGCTGCTATAATGGAGGACCATGTCCCCTACCCTTAACATAACATTGTGCATTAGGACCCCCATCATCATCATCATCATCATCGCTATCATCACCATCGCTTGACTCCACCCTCATTAGCGTTGGGAGGCCCCAATGGAAGAGCTCTCACTGCTGGCATTATAAACCACCATGTAAATAGTCAAACGGCGTGGAAGCACACCATGGTACCATGGCGCATACTTGGGTGTGGTACCAGGATCTCTGATCTGTCTCAATGGAACCCACATAATGGTACTACATGTCCAAAGGCGCCGCAGTGCTCTATCTCAAAGCTATCTATGGACCCATATCATTATACTCTCATGAGCCCTGTGAGCATACCATATATCTGGCCTAGGAACATCCTGGGTAATACCAAGCTGTCTCTGCACCGATCTACTCTATTTATATCTGCATATAATCGTAGCTTCCCAACATGAAGTGCTCAAGCGTGGTAGATCCTGAGCTCTAAACCATCCTCGAGAGCCCTTTGGAAATGTCTATAAGGCCTCCATACTATAGCGGCCTGTTGTAGCTCATCAAGCTCGCGACAGTAATGATACGCATCTCCCATGTATGGCCGCACATCATCCCCGATCGGGACCCAACCCATAGTAGAAGGCTCCTCTGGAGCCCAAACTCTCAAAACACCTAGGGGCAACCAATAGCAATGTGGTCCCATGCCCAAATCTACGAGTAGTCTGGCTGGTCCTACCGTCTTCTAATGGTAGTAGGTAATCAAATGTAAGTCCTAGTATAAGTGTGCTAGAATGCACTAACCCCAGTAGTAGGTCTCTCCATCTATCAACCCGCGTATCACTCCAAGGAGGCCAAGCAAAAATGAAGCACCGGTCTTGTCAGGGAGTAGAACTCCACTAACAAAGGCCATCATATAAACCACCACTCGATCTAGCTCTGGATCCTCAATACACCGCGATAACTTAATAGTCATCCCACGACGTGGTATCGTTGGGACACCAAATAACTCTGAGATGCAACACTGAATATCAGGCCAGTGACTCGTATACTAGATGAGTTGACCCTGAATCGGGACCCACATAATGCACCACACATCCTTGAGAGTAATCGTGATCTCCCGGTCGGAAGCTAAAAGCGTTGACTCTCATTGTGTCATCTCTCTGCACATAATATGTCGGAAGGTCGTGATCAATGTGATCTGAGGCATATCAGCCATGTAGGCCAATCCTGTGACGTATAGGAGGCTATCCAATATCACCCTATCATCCTCGTCAAATTGTGCCTCTATCGCCGCTAGCCGACCATATCACTCGCGTGTGTGTAGAACGGGTAATATACGCTACAAACAAAGAAACACACATGTATTAGGCACATTTCTATCTACTTCTATCTAATTTGCTGGTAAAATCCTTCATTCTTCCATCTCATTTCCTAAATTTTCACTTTCTTCTAGTCTACTTTCTTTTCTCCTTGGCTATTTGGCCGGAAGGGTGTTCTACTCCCTTCCCCGATGCATCGCCCTCCCCGATGCATATGCGCCTTCCCTAACGCATACACACCTTTGCCAACGCATGCACACCTACCTCAAAGCACGTACATGCCCCATGTATTTCTATCTTTTTTTCCTCATCTACATAGGACACATACGCGCACAATATGATGCTGCGCACTTGTTTTCATGCATGCATGTATGCGCCCCCATTTCCCCTACCGGGATGCATACCGTGTGTTTTCCCTCCGGTGGCCACACGACGCATCTCCATTTTTGTCGACGGATACACCTACGCATACCCACCAAATTTGACGATGCACGTACGTGTATACGTCAAGCCAATGCATGCACGTACGCACATATGTCAAAATTTCCCTAATCTAGCCTTAAAATGCCCTAAAAATGACATTAAATGCATAATTCACAAGGAAGGATAGACCACTCACATAGGGTCCATCCATTGGGTCCCGCATGAACTCTCAGATGTGATATGCTCACCTCCTCTGCTCGGTAGCCTCATCATCTCACTCCAGGGCTATCACTCTCGCTCGCGGTAAAAATTTACAAGAGCTCTAGTACAAATGAACTAGTCGTGATTGATTTACCCCCGAGTGGGTATATTAGGTTGCCACGATGCCCCTGGGGCATGTTTTCTCTGTCATGATCATTCTAACCCTTCTTCTATCCGATTGAGGTAATTATTTTTCTATTAAAATAGTTATTTTTACTCCTTTTTGCACATTGGGGCACTTAGTGCCACCCTGCGGTCACTTCTTCATTGCACTAGAATAATTTATGCATATTCCAGGCGCCATTTCCTATCATTTTCTTCTATTTTTCCTCTCTTTCACCTGTCGTGATGATTATTTTTATTAAATAATTATTTTTGGCTTGTAATTCTTCTCGCCAAGGCATTTTATGTGCTTTGACTGACACCTTTTCCTTTGCCTTTAGGAAGTTGTGCATGTTTTCGGAGATTTGATCTCTTATACAAATTCTTTTGACTGATCAAAAAAATTAAAAATTGTAAAACCATTTCAAAATCCAAAAACATCAAAATACTTCGAAAATGGACTAAAAATGGTAAACAACTCATTTGTAGTTGAAATTTGTGTCTCTCACATGGCACTCATCTCATATCTTCTTGTGAGTTTCAAAGGTTTTGAAACAATGACTCGTGGATCATCCGAATCTTAAATCATATGCCTTGAATCCATTAATGGTGAGATCCCATTCTCTTAAATTATAAACTGATTGCTTAGATCCTTATTAGGCTCATTTGATTAAGCTTTCAAGAATAGAGGTTAATTACATTTGCTAAGTTTGCTTGTTTGCTTTAAACTAATGCATGCAAAGTAGGAATCCTTGTTTATTTCTTAATTGATGGTCCATTGATGTTTTGCACAAAGATTTGGGGTTCTTGAGTGTTCTTACCCCATTCCATAGCTTTTGCAACCTTTCTTTGAACACAAGTACAACCAAGTCAGCAACAACTAGTTGTAAATGCCAAATTGGAACAAGGAAAAAGGTCACCAAATCCCATTGGTCTCATGGGCTTTATTAGAACATGGGCTCAATTTGTAAGTATCATAGTTTAAATTAGCTTCTAATAATAAGTGTTTAAGTTTTATTTATTTAAATACAACACAAATTAATAATATATTTATGTTTTCAATAGAATGAGGACTATGAAAATCTTATTGAATCATAGTATAAGGATTGTATCCATACATACAAACATGTTTCTCTGTAGAAGGAAACGGCCATCAATGGAGTTCAACCATTGCATGTATGCCATATAAATTCATTGTAAAATAGATTTTAAATTATTTATTTGTTTTATCAATTATTATGTGACATTAATAGTGGTTTAATTTTATTTGATGTAGGGGATAACCAATATCACCCCTGAGAGCAAGTAGCATGACGCATTGAATAATGAATGTGATCCATGTCACTATTGGGGTTATCATTCGGTTGCTTTGAGACGAGTGGATCTAATAGGGATTTGGAGGTTGGATAGGGTTCTAGATTTTTTTATGATACTACCGTTGAGGGTGATGTTACTCATGAGCATGGTAAGGATGAGATTTGGGGGCAACTCTATATGAGGATCTGGTGTTTAGATTCAACATTGAATATTATGACTTTATATTAAGGATATTGACCTTAATATTGTTGGGTTAATCATGACTCTAAAATATTTTTTTATTATAATATTATTATGTCTTTCAAGTAATTATTGAGTGGTTTGATTATAATATTTAATTTATCATTGTTTCCTTAAAAAAATTCCATTTGTATTCAATGTCTTTTATATTTGTAATTATGCTCCAATACAATTTTCTACTTTAACATAATTTTCATTTTTATGTATATTATTAAAATTGACATTAACATAACATTTTATAACTAAAATTATATATATTTATACTAATACAATTAAATAGAAACAAGGATGACAATATAATTGTAGATAATGAAGAAATGAAGTAACCTTTGTAGACCAAAAATATCACAATTTAAGTCGCGGTTAGTGTCACAATTTAAGTTAGACATACTATCACCATTTAAGTCTCGAGTAGTGTCGAAATCAAATTCCTAACTAATGTCATAATCTAATTTGGATAGAATGTCACAATTTAAGTCATAGATAGTGTCCCATTTTAAGTTGGATGTAGTGTGAAAATTAAAGTTTGATTTTAAGTCACACACAACATCGCTTTTTAAGGCATACACTAGGTCGATGTAAAGATGAATATAAACATCCATATAAATTCATAAATTAAGTCATGTTAAATTCATGACTTGAGTCATTGATTAATTTATATTTAATTCATGACTTAATTCATTGATTAAGGTATATTGAAAGTCACCTTAACGTCTCATTCAAAGACACAATTAAAGATGTCTTTGAAGAAACATTGATGTCTCTTGTTAATTCATCTTAATTTGTGCCCATAATGTCACACTATGGTGACGTTAGGGTAGGACATTAGGATATCTTAAAAGGGTACATTAGAGTGTCTTGATGCAACGTATAATTTATGTCATTTAAAGTCTCATTTTAAGTTATTGTTATGTCATTTTCGTGACTTTAGGGTACCTAGTTGCAATTCGAAAACACCATATTTAGAAACTTAAAGGTGACTTACTACCAACTTGAATTGTGGCTTTAATTGGTCAAAACAATATATTGACTAAGATCTCATCAACTATTTTTGTAGGTGGTTGTGATGGTTCCACAACTTGTCTCGGTTGCACATGTAGACACCTAAATCTCACTTTTGCAATCTTATTGTCAAACGCACGCAAATCACTCTTATTCTTGTCAAATCCGTTATAATTAGTGTTTTTCACTAATTAACTAATGCTCCATACCAAATTATCCAATTAACACAATGGAGTTGATTGTGTAATCCCTTTCGCATTCAAGATGCCACTTTACGACTGAATTGTAAGCCAAAATCCTCTTTAAAACAGACAATTAGCAATTATAAGCTAATTAAGCCTATTTTTCCATTGATTTGGTCAATATGCCCTAGTATTGACTCAAACCCCTCTTACAACCACTCGAAATCACCCCATTCACCTCCACAACGTCTCAGCAAGCTTCAAAATCTTATCCTAGCCTCCTAGTTGACCCTAAGCGGTTGATTAAGGCTCCCCATCTCTTAATCACTTGGTAATTCACTAATTTTGATTGGCAAGGCCTAATCATGATTATAAATTCTAATCTAATTTGGGGATTTTAGTCCCACATGCACCAAAATACAATTTTCTCCCAAAAGGAAAACTATAAAAAGAGTGCACCTCATTCCTTTATATTTTACACACCATGCTTTGATTTGCATCTCATATAATACATATGATTTCTAAGCCAAGTCCAATCCTTGCTTAAAACCTTCAACAAGGTTAGTAGATGAATAATCTAAAGTGACTTAACAATTCATTTGGAGAGGTCATTTCACCATTGTTTGAGTAGCAACCATAACCATTTGATTGCCCCTTAGGTCTATTTAGGCCCATGTTAGGTAATTGATCATATTAGTAGGCATGTTTAGTTAGTTTTTGCATTATTTTCATACTAATTAGGAATTCTTTTAAGCTTTTATCTTAATGTTACATTCCTAGACTTATAGCCCTAGCTAATTAGCTGGAAATGGTGTTAGCCTTCCCTATTTACCTTTGTAGTTTGCTTTGTAAAGTATAGGGTGCATTTAGCATAAGAGAACTTTGAATTGGTAGTGCCTTGTTTGAGGTTCCATTTGGGCAAGTGTAAAAGTCATGAAGTTATGCACAAGGACAACACCATCTCTTTTCTTCACCTAGATTATTTTTCTTGGGTACCATTTCTTTATTAATATTAGTAATAGTAAGATATGGATGTTGAATAGGTTCGGCAGGAGTAATTTGATTTTGATGTTTTCTACTAATAAGAAAATTTGTATGGTTGATAAGGTCTAGGATCCATTTGGGCTTCTTGCCTTTTCATGACAGTCATATCATTAGTCATATTTCTCAAGATCATTTTAACTTCATTAAATTTCTTTTGAATTGGCACGAGGTATGGATGTAAGTTGTTGAACAAGAAGGGATTGTGGATGAGTTTTAGCAGAGGGTTTTACCTTAGGAAATAAATGCATAGGGGGTATTGGGGCTAAATTTCCTACTTGTATCAAACTTTTCTCGGCTAAAATGGAAATGTCAAAAGCATCAGGAAGGTTTATCCCACCCATAGATTTTATCATCACTGATATATTTTATTTTAAGGGTCTCGAGAAAGTATAAGAAGGTACAATGAGATGATGGTCATATCAAGAGTGGGATTTTATCCCAAGTTATTTGAAATGTGAAGTTGAAGTCATACGGTTCCTCCATTGGTGCTCTCTTTATTGTAGTCAATTACTCCATTAATAAAGTAAAGTCACTCTTGTCTTGAAATTACCTTTCTAATCTCTCTCCAAATTTGTCCTAGGAATTTAGAGAGTTAGGTGGGAGATATCCATACCAAAAAAATCCTTTCCTTTGAGGGAAATAGCCAATAATATCATAACAACATCAATTTGGATCACATGATGGTCTAAAAATAGTTGTATTATATTCTAGAGGTGATCAATGGGGTTAGCAAGATTTTTAGTAGTAAAATATCTAAGGATTTAAAGTTTGTGTTGGGATACCATTCTATACATTTAAGGTAAGAGGGCTACCAACACTAAAGATATGGGAGGTGTAATTTCTTTAGTTAGCCATGGTTGTACTAGGTGGAGGAGTGGATTGAGATATTTGGTGATGGTGAGGTCTCAAATATTTGTAGATATTTTCTTCTTAGTCTTTTCTTTGGTGAAAAATACAAGAAATCATTAGGATGTCCTTCACCAATACTTATTCTTGTCACAATTATTCTCATATGCTTTTAAGGTGACTAGAATTTACAAAATGGAGATAAATGGAGTCGACATGTGCTCGGAATGGAGGTCCAAATACCAGTAACACTATGAACACACAAAATATTAGTTGAAAATTATAAAAATACATCTTTGCTTCTAAAAATAACACAAATTTTTAACAAGAACACACATAAAGGTCTCATTAAGCATGTCACAAAATTGTTATCCGAATTATATGTACAACTATTAATATCGCCAAATTAAAACTTATTAGCCTAGTAACAATAATGTGAATGCCTCCAAGTCACTGGGAAACTTAGCTCCTTGAGGAAGGCCTCTAGATAAATTTGGATTTTATCCTAATTAATTTATGCTAACACTAATCTAATTTAATCTACCAGTTTGATGGATAAAAGAGATGATAACACATTAAATTAAAACACGGTGATGCACCAATAAATTGGGAATCACCCTCTCTATGTGATTTATCAAGAAAGAGGAAAAACACAATCCAAAAGAGTAGATAAAATCAACAATAAACCTATATTTTCATGTAACTCTTACTCTCACTTATAAAAGACACTGTGAGACAAAACCTTGCAAATACTACACACAATAAACCATTACCATAACAGACTAGTAAGATGCAATTAACACAAAACAAAGGACATATATAAGCCACAATCATAGATGTATTAAGAGATAAAATATTCACATTATGTCATAACATGATCTAAAGTGTTTATACATTTACAAATCCCAAAACAAGAGGTAGGACTCATAAAGTTCAAAGACTCAAAAGAGTAGAGTAATGTTGTAATCAAGGAAGAGGGACTATTTACAATTAGATCATATTGTTACTTGTAGCCAAAAAAAAAGGAGGGAGAAGAGGCAAAAAGAGAAGAGGAGGATGAAGGATATGGTGGAGTATATCCCACTTTCTCATCTCTATATCTTCACACAACTCATAAAGTTCTAAAAATATGCACAACTAAAAAGACCACCCAAAACGATCTTCGGCATATAATCAAGATCTTTGTTGGCATAACGTGGATCCGTAACCATGAATCATAGGTAAGAAGGGCCTAAGATAAGCCTTATCCACAAAACATATATGTACTTCAAGAAAATATGATTCTACAATGATTTGGTACCTACGTTTGTTAGAAGAAATTAAATATTTTGTTTCCAAACTAATCCTTGAGATATGATAATACATGCCAATGAGATCGGGAGTGTGGGTGAAGATTGATTTTCTATTTGTTTACAAATCATGATTTCACCCTTGGGACCACTATGAAAATCAATTATTTTTATCTATAGCTTGGTATTTCCTTGATTTGCATTTGATTGGGGCTATGGGGGCGATTTAGCTTGAAATCGTATTCTAGAAGAGTATGGACACTTAAAAGCATCGAAAGTAATTTATGAGCCATTAGATCTAAAAATATGAGAAAAAGATACATCGTCACTCTATCACAAGTTTCTCACAAATCCCTCAACCTTTTTCATTAAACTAGGCTCAATATGTACCTCTCTCAATTTTCTTTCTAATAGTACTAGCTACTTGTTATTTAGACTTTCATAGATGAAAGGTATGAGAGAAAAATGAAGACTCTTTTTTCCTTTCTTTCTACAACTATGGCATCCTCAAGCTTCATTTTCCATTAGGAAAAACTATTAAATTAAATCATGTGAACATGCACTATAGAGAATCTTAAACCTCGCCAATTCATGTCACATGTTAATCATGCCACTTGTCTTTAATTGATGATTCACAACTTGACATGGAGAACGATTGTGATGGAGAAACCTTGAGACATTGCGAGATCACCGATCTCGCCACATTCCTACCATGACACTTGTCACCCTTCAATTTTTATAAGGTTTGGAGGCATGAAATAATCATTGAGACAATGCGAGCGTCGATGACTTCCATGTGTCCCTCATATGCTACATGTCGCTCATCGATGTTCTACAAGGTTTGCGGACTAAACAAAATCTTAAGACAATTTTGTGCACTAATTGTTTCCACATGTCAAAGGTTTATTTATCAACCTTAAAAACTCTAAATACTTTGAAAACTTATTTAAAATAAGACCTTTCGAATCCGGGAATCCTAAACACCTCATGTCAACCACTCATCATTGATGTTGAAAATAATAAAAACAAATAAGATTTTGAATCTCTTGAAGAATGAGGAGATGTCATTGGACGCCAAGTGTTAAAAGCTTTTCAAAAGAAGACAAGTGTTTAAAGCTTATTGCATAAATATTTTGTGGGAATTTATTGTTAGGATCGAAACACATATGAGCAATAAAACAGAATTAAAACAGAAATAAAAGAAGCATGCAATCACAAGATAAACCCAAGATTTAACGTGGTTCACCCAATTTGGGCTACATCCACCAGAAACAAGCCAACCTTCTCCTTTATTCAATCCCGAGGAATACAATACAATTTCTCTCTTTTTCATATTCCAAAGAGTAAATCCATACACATATATATAACTTGTGCACCTCTTTGTAAAAGTTTGCTTCAACCACAAGCAACCTAAATATCACATGCTTATAAAAGTTTGCTTCAACCACAAGCAACCTAAATATCACATGCTTATAAAAATAACAACTCTAGTCTATTAATAACAACTCTAGTCTATTAATAAGACAATGTTATTTTTATCCATGGACATAATTTTCTCCCAAAATAGAACAAAGAAAACCAGACTCCCACTTTCACTTGCAATCAGGTTCCACAACTTCAACAATCTCCCACTTGGAGATTGATTATTGCAACCCATTGTTACATCTCACCCTTGGACTCTTCTCTGACTTGTTTCTCTTCTTCAAGATCAATCTTAAAGACCTACCAAATCCAAACAACCTTCCAACTTTTTCTTTTTTGTCGCCTTTGTCAACATATCGGTGGGATTCTGACTTGTATGGATCTTCTCTAACTTCAGTTGTCCATCCTCCAAAACTGAACTAATGAAGTGATAACTGAGTTGTATATGTTTGGTTCTCGAATGGAATTTTGAGTTCTTTGCAAGAATAATTGCACTCTGGATATCGCTAAATAACCTATAATCCTCCTGCGTCTTTCCCAATTCTTCCATAAACCGTGCATCCATATCATATCCTTGCTTGTTTTCGTATCGATAGTAACATAATCTACCTATGTAGTAGACACGGCAACAATTTCTCCAGTTTAGAAATCCAAGTAGCTGTCGTGCCACCAACGGTGAATACATAACCTGTGGTGCTCCTCCTACCACCCAAATCTCCAACCATGTCTCCCGCATCAACATATCCGTGTAAGGAAACCTCGACCCTCCATAGTACAATTGTCTTCTCGGTGGTCCCTCTCAAGTATTTGACAATTTATTGACTGCATTCCAGTGCTCCTTTCTGGATTACTCATGTATTTTCTAACAACTCCCACTACATGGGCAATGTCTAGTCTTGTGTATACCATAACATACATCAAACTTCCAACTACTTTGAAGCATATGGAACTATGGACATATATTCAATATCTTCATCTATTTTAGGACACTTTTCTTTACTAAACTTGAAGTGCCCGCCAATAGTGTACTCACTAGTTTTTCATTTTGCATCCTAAACCCGTCCAATGCCATATTCACATAATCTTCTTGAGACAAAGTCAATATTCTACTCTTTATGTCTTTATTGATTCTCATGCAAAGAATTTTTTTGTTGCACCTAAATCCTTCATGGCAAATGTATTTCCTAATTGTCTCTTTAGCTCATTTATATCTTGCATGTTTGACCCTGCCACAAGCATGTCATCCACATACAACAACAAGATAATATAGGTGTCATTATCTAGTCTTTTAAAATAAACACATTGATCAGAATGACATCTAGAGCAACCTTGTTCTATCATGAACCTGTCAAATCTCAAATACCAATGTCTTGGAGCTTGTTTAAGGCCATACAAACTCTTCTTCAATCTATACACACCAATTTCTCCTTCCCCCGACTTCATATCCCTGTGGTTGCTCCATATAAATTTATTCCTCCAAATCACTATGAAGAAAAGTAGTTTTTACATGTAATTTCTCTAGATGCAAATCTTCCACAACTACCTAACTTAAAACAGTTCTAATGGAAGTCATTTTAACAACAAGAGAGAAAATTTCATCAAAGTCTATACTTTTTCCTGTGCAAATCCCTTCACAACAAGTCTTACCTTATACCTCTTTTTGCCACCTTCTTCTTCCTTCAACCTATAAACCCACTTGTTTTGCAATGCTCTCTTTCTGTAGGCAACTGAACCAAATCCCAAGTTTGGTTGTGTTCCAAGGAGTCCATCTCCTCATCCATGCCATGCTCCCACTTTTTTGTGTTTCTACCTACATTGTTTCTTCAAAACTTTCTGGTTCTCCACCATCCATCAATAAACAATAGTAAATTTGATACGAAGATAATCTTGCAAGAGGTCTACTTACCCTAGTAGAACGTCTCATAAGATTTTTTGGAGTTTGAGGCTCTTGTTGTTCTTGTTGATTTTTATTTATAGAATCACACAAACTGTGCTAGGATTGATGCCAACTTGTTGATTTTCCATCCCTTTGAGCACTTATTTATCTTTTATCTCATCAAGTGCTACATACTCAAACTTTTCCAGCTTCTTATCTTATAGTTGTTCCTGTACATAACCCTTTCATTGAAAATAACATCCCTACTCCTAATGATTTTCTTCTCATCCAAACTCCACAACCGGAATCCAAAATCATTAGTGTCATACCCAATGAAAGTACATTTCTTTGACTTAGCTTCTAGCTTGGTCCTATTCTCTTTATCAATGTGAACAAATGCTTCACAACCAAAAACTTTCAAAAATAATAGTTTACCTCCTTACCGGTCCAAGCCTCCTCTGGTACTCCACCTTCCAAAGCACTTGAAGGTCCTCTATTTATCAAGTAAACAACAGTATCTACAACATCCGCCCAAAATTGTAAGGGCAATCCAACATGCAATCTCATGCTCCTTGCACACTCCATGATAGTCTTGTTCATTCTTTCTAACACACCATTTTGTTGTGGTGTTCTAGGAACTGTCTTCACCCTACGGATTCCATTCTGTGAACAATAGTTATTAAATTCATTACTATAGTACTTTCCACCATTATCGATTTGAAACACAATCAACTTCAAACTTGTTTCATTCTCAACTAAAGCTTTCCACTTCTTGAAAGTATTAAATACATCAAATTTCTTCTTTATACAATAAACCCAAACCTTCCTAGTAGCATCATCAATAAAAGTAACATAATATCGTGAACCACCAAGAGAAGATACCTGAGCCGACCCCCACACATCCGTATGAACAAGCTCTAACTTGTGTTCCTTCTTGGTTGATCCAACCTTGAGAAATCTCACACGCTTATGTTTCCCATACACACAATTCTCACAAAAGTCCAGTCTATGTTTTTCAAATCGACAACTTTCCTGTGAATGTAAAATCTTCATCCCCTTCTCACTCATAAGGCCAAGTCTTTGATGCCATAGATAGAGTTGTTTTAATACATGTAGTAGCTAAAATAGAAGAGGGATCAAGTACTAACAAGTGGATAAATACAAAGTAACTATTTTCTTACCTCTACTGACGCAACCACAAAAGCACCCTTAGTAACTTTCTAAGAATCTTTTGTAAATATAACCATACAACCCTCATCTCCTAATTGTCATGTATAAATTAGATTCCTCATCAAGCTAGGAACATGCCTAAAATTCTTCAACACCCAAGTGTTACCATTCTGCAATTTAACATGAACACTGCCTTTTCCAACAATGTTACATGGCTCATCATCACCAAGATATACCTACCCAAAATTCCCTTGAACATAATCTTGAAAATATTGTCTATGAGGAGTTGCATGAAATGAAGCACCAAAATCTAAAACCCAAGATTCTAATTTACTATCCAAAGAAAGAATAAGAGCATATTGTAACACATCACCTGCTATGTTTGCCTCTTTGTTCCCTTCTTGTTGATATTTCCCTGATTTTAAAGACCAACAATATTTCTTTGCATGTCTTTCTTTTCCACAATTCCAACATACCATCTTGCTTCTAGATTTAGATTTTCCCTTCTTAGACCTTCCACGGTGTTCATGATCCTTTGTGTTTCTCTTTTGTCTTCCCCTGTTCTCTACACTCAAAGCATTACCAAATGACTCACTTGTGATTTTTCTTCTCATCTCTTCACTAAGAATCACACCAATAACATCATCAAACTTTAAAGTGTTTGAACCAGAAATAGAATTACTCATAGCCATAACCAAAGTATTCCAACTTTCAGGCAATGAGCACAAAATTAAAATAGCCATAACTTCATCATCAAAACTTACTCCTATAGAGATTTAATTGATTAGTAACCATGTTGAATTCATTCAAAGGATTATTTATTGAATCACCTTCTAACATATTCATATTAAACAAACTTTTCATGAGAAATACCTTATTGGAGGTTAAGGGTTTTCATACAATTTACCCAATTTTTTCATTAGATCTATCGTTGTCTTTTCCTTAGAAATATTGAAAGCTACCATAGTTGTCAGGCACAATTGTATGGTTCCAGTGCCTTCCGATCAAGAACATCTCATTCTTCATCTTTCATAGTTGATGGCTTCAAATCTTTCCCTTTCAATGGTAGATAAAGATCCTTTTGATATAGGTAGTCCTCCACTTGCATCTTCCATAGTTGAAAGTTTTGGCCGTTAAACTTCTCAACCCTGAACTTGCTATCTTCTGCCATTTCTCCCACTCAAACAAGAAACCCTCATGTGAGCTTTTTCTGCCAAAACAAAATCCTACTTTGATACCAGTTGTTAGGATTGAAACACAAATGAGCAATAAAATGGAATTAAAACATAAATAAAAGAAGCATGCAATCACAAGATAAACCCAAGATTTAATGTGGTTCACCCAATTTGGGCTACATCCACCAAAAACAAGCCAACCTTCTCCTTTATTCAATCCTGAGGAATACAATACAATTATCTCTCTTTTTCATATTCCAAAGAGTAAATCCATGCACATATATATAGCTTGTGCACCTCTTTGTAAAATTTTGCTTCAACCACAAGCAACCTAAATATCACATGCTTATAAAAGTTTTCTTCAACCACAAGCAACCTAAATATCACATGCTTATAAAAATAACAACTCTAGTCTATTAATAACAACTCCAGTCTATTAATAAGACAATGTTATTTTTATCCATGGCCATGATTTCCTCCCAAAAATAGAACAAAGAAAACCAAACTCCCACTTTAACTTGCAATCAGGCTCCACAACTTCAACATCTATTGGTGTTAAGACAATTTTGAATTTAAATAATAGAGTAGAGACAGTTTAAACCAATGGAGCTTGAACTTAACCAAATTTAGGGCACAAAACAAAGAGGAAAAGGATAACAAGAAGGTATTGATGAGTTTTAAGCCATGATCACAAAAAAATAGAGTTTAGCATAGATTTGGAAATCTAATCATAGAAATAAATAGAGAACGACATTGGTTTTAAACTAATTTTCCTCCAAATTCTCTTGAAAAAGTTGAAAAATTAAAAAAGGATGAATTTGGAAACACATACATGAAGTCTTATATGAGTTTATGGACTTCATAACACAACACTTCTTTAGGTTTCCTTGTAAACTTACACAAGGTGATGTCCAAAAAAATCACATTGGGTGATCTTTTTATAATTCTTTTTTATAATTTAAAAATATATAGAGAGAGAAGGAAGATGCAACAAGGTTGTTAAGAGGTGGAATTTTCATACACACTTCCCTCGATGGCAACTTTGAAATTCATAACATTGCTTAAAACTTGTAAAACTTCACAACACATAGAGGCTTCATTAAGATATTTGCAACTTTATATTTAGTTGAAAAGAATTTCATATCAATATCGCCATTGAGGATTGTTCTTAAATGAAATGCATATGAATCTTGATATGCTTCATTCATTTATGTTGAACTCAATTGTTTGCACGATTTATACAAATCTATTTGTCACACAAAAGTGGTGTACTTCCTTTGACATTCACATGGATTTTTTCCAACCTGTCTTTTCAACCACATGGCTTCTTTTATTGTTTCCATATCACTTTATACCTAGCTTGAGCATAAGAGACAAACACTCTTGGTTGATTTGTTGCTCCAATGATAACACATGTGCCAAACTTTAAAACACATCCATAAATATATTTTTACCTATCACATCACTAACATGGTCATAATCACAACAACCATATAACTTAACATTATTAAAACAAGAATAATATATAAACCATAATTGATCGTACCTTTAATATATTTTTAGAATTTTCCAATGATCCTCATATGGTTCGTGCATAAAGTTAGAATCAATACCTATTACATAAGAAATATTAGGCCTAATAATAGTTAGATTAAATTTCGACAAGTTGCATGTATAAGGTAGTATTTGTTTTGAAACATGTAGGTCAATGATCAAGTTTTATACAAACTTCTATAGGAATGGAAATAGGGTTACAAGCACTCATGTTAAACCCTTTAAAAAATTATTGGCAAATTGAAATTGAGAAACTAATATAGAATTTTGATCTTAGAAAACAACCATGCCTAGAAAGTGATGAAGCAGCTTCGATCAGTCATCTCAAAAGTTTTTTTTAATTTAGATTTAATTTTAAAATTTAAACTAGTTTGACTATGGGTAATAAGAATATCACCAACATATAAATCAAAAAGCCTAATTTTCAATTTTCAAAAATAAAGCATTATCTAAAAAATAATAAAGAGAAATATTCTAATATAGAGAATGTGAGGTAATATTCTACAAAAGATAAAAAACACCTTTTTTGCATATAGATTTTTATTTGCCCACATTTATAGATTTGGTGTGTATTTTGATGAAACCTAATTGAGCTCATTTTTTTTTATAAAGCAACATTGTTTAGAATATGGACAACATTATTCATTGATCTTCAACCCCGAGATCGAAATTTAGGGACTTTTGGTTTTATTCTTATAATGAATCATAGTTTTCATCTTTCATATTGGTTTGCTCTAAAATAGCCTTATTTTCCTTCATGGGAAGTGTGTTACTTCTAGTCATCTTTTTTTTGTGGAGAATAGGGGAGTGGTTAACTTTGTGATTTCAACCTAAAATTTCATAGGAGGTCAATTTCTTCAAGAAGAGCATGGGAAAACAAAAAAATCCTTATCTAACATATTCACCTCCATTATCAATTCTTAATCTCTTGATTTTCATGCTCAAAAATATGAATTTAAATCTAGGTCTTTAAATTCTTTGAATTTAGCTAAATTCTACGATGAAAAACATGCTTTTTTCTTAATGTTGTATGTCCATTTCATCCTAGTGTGATCATAAATGAAGGTTATAAGAATCATAACATATACACCTATACTTTTTTTTTTTGTGGAGAAAGAGAGGTTAACTTTCTTTAAACCTAGGAATGGTTCTCTAACATCACTATTTACTAACTCTGAAAGGATGGGAAGGGAATTTAGCTAAAATCATGATGTTTGTGGAAGCATTTCAATGTATTGTTTAGCAAACATAACACCATAGGCATCATCTCTAACAAGTCTCATGATGGGTTTTAATTTGGAAGACCTGAATGTATATCACATAGGCATCGACACAAGTCTCATGTTTATCAAAGCAAGGCTTCTAAAGTCTATATGGTTGAGTTTTCATGCCACAAATAGGTCTTATTTCTATTCGAGATGAAAAACAAGTTTCAATGAAACACCTTTAGAAATAATAGAGTTTGATTGAGCTTTTACAAACAACTTATCTCTAACAAGGTAACGCAAAAATTATCTTGAGTTAGCGAGAGCAAGATAATAAGTTTTTTTAGTTTTGACACTGTAGAACATTACAAATGAAACCATTAATTACATTAGATTTACCTTGAATGTGATCCTCATGCGCATATGTGGTCCTCTTATCGGACCACATCTTTATCATGCACATCGAGTTATATATTCACATTCCATGCCCACCTCGATACTTGTTCCCACCTAGACAAGTTGTGGTTTCAAATCATTTATCCATATACCTACTTGGTTGTGGATTCAGCTTAAACCGTTCTTGCATTGAGTCACGTTGCATTGAATATCATGTACCTTGCCTTGGAACTCATGGAACTCATATCACTTATTCATCTAAAATGGTATTGCAATAATTTTAACAACTTGATAGTTGTAGATCATTTAATAATCGGGGTTCTTATTATGATTCTTTAAGTTCATAGGAATTATAAGCTTTGTTTTATGTTATTAAATGTGCCTAGTCAAATCAATATGACATACAAAAGCCAATTTTGATGTGTTTAATATCACATATTCTCTTACAAGTCATTTTAAAATAGTCCTTTTTATTGTAATAAATCATATAGTCTTATGTGGTGTCATTATCAATGTTCTTAGATTTAATGTATTAGATCAAGGGTATTGTGTTTTTATTTAAGTCTATAGTTTGTTAGCCTTTGTCGTTAGTGTGTTCGTCGTCATTTAAAAATGTCATTGTGTAGTCATTAAATGTATGAATTCAAATGTAATGACATATTTGTAAAAGTGTCTATAGTCAGTGTTAGAGTCATTTAAGATTGTCAAAATGTCAAAATAAAACATTTGCCTCACAAACGCATTTTCAATGGAACTTGACATCTAATGAGTGTGTCAAGTTTAAGAGGGGATTTCTCCTCAAAAACAACATGCATATGAGCTTCAAGTCATATTCCGTTGAGTGAGCATCAAACTAAAGGATGGAGGCAACAGAGGTTGAAGGACATTCAACATATTTTCGTCATCTGCTAGTGACAGGGCCGCACATTTGATATAGTCGCATGTTTTTTCATTTCAATTGTTTTCTTGTTTTGTGTGGTGTGCAAAATAAACCCTTGTGACATTCAGAAAGTAATCATATTTGAAAAATCTTATTTTTTGGAGACAAGAAGATTTTGAGGTAAACTCGATATGGATTGTTGTGTGGATAGTTCTAAGCTCTTTGTAGGGGAAAAAAACTCTCCCTCTCCCTCTCCTCTCCCTCTCCCTCACAAGATAAGGTTGAATTTTTATTGAAAATTTGAGTTTGAGAGTTCAAGCAACAAAATTTTATAAATGCAAAACAACACTCCTTGAATAACAAATTGACTCTTCATAAATGCAAGAAATTTTACATTTACCTATAAATCCTAGACTTTGGAGTTTTGTAAAAAACCCTCAACTTAAATTACTTACATGTGAAGAATTAGAGCTTGAATACAAACCTCTGCTTCCTCATTATTTTATCTACCTATGGATGGAATGAATCAATAAAACTCAAACAACAACCTCCTTATGACCCAATATCACAATTTGCCCTTAATTCCCTAGAAGAAGACCATGTTGTTATTTCTAGCTTCATAATCCACATTTTCACTTACCAAAACCTTTTAGGGTTGGGTGTGGCGGTAGACCAAACGGCATCCTCCAAGTGTTTGTCGGCGTGAGGTCGACAATTCGAAACCTACACTCCTAGAGGTCTCTCTCACTCTGGAATAAGTTAACTCGAGAGAGGTTGGGGTACAATGGCTCTTGTTCGCGAGATGAAGCATGAAGTTGTATGTCACTTAAGTACACCTCCCTACAATGGCAAAATAATGTAACTAATCCCCTTATATCAATTTGTGTGTTCTCATGTTAGCATAAGTGCCATGAAAATTCCCATCTATTTATATACAATGAATATTAACCTTATGTTGACTATCTTAAGTGTACATCCTTGTTTACGCAACATGGATTGGGTTCAATATATGCAACATAAGCAAAGACTTGTTAATTAAGATACTCAAAACACTTAAAGATTGTACCCACATTACGGTATCTTTTAGGAGCACCCACATCTTATGATATAGCAGCCCAACAAGGTTAGACGACAATAGAGTGCAATAGTATGCACCAACAAAACTCATTCTCTAAATTTCACCATCTCAAATAATTAAAGTCATAATGGAACTTTTATATTTCCCCTTCTTTCAAATGAAAAGGAGGACCTTTGCCCATATTCCTTAGATATATGACCCAAAATACATAGCTATTCCCTTAAAGCAACAATGGCTTCCACACATTAGTTGCATGAATACTCCTTTCATGCAATTATGTATACTTTCCTTCAAACTCTATCGGGGTTGGAAGCGACTAGAGAAAAACATAGTGACGCTAAAATACCGCCACCCGATAAAGGTTCAACAACATGAAAAGATACAAATTTCATACAACCTAAACTATTCAAAACTCATTATACTTGGATTTTCTTTTTATACTTAGATGTATTTCTTCTATTTGTTGCTTGGAATCCCTTCCCTTTAGTGTGCTACCTGATATTCTTTGAGACCTCGTGTTTCACTTCCATTGACCTACTTATATCCATTCCCTTTAATGTAATTTCAGTTTCAGCTATAACTGTACAAACTACTTAATGTCCTTAAATGTATGTTTATCTAGACTCATGCAATGCAAATAACAAGAAGTAACCGCCTTAATTTGAAAGTGACAAAATTAATCTTGTTATTTTTGCCAATGCCATAGAAGTTTTGAAAGAAAATAGCACCCAAATCATATAGTTAATCATCTCTCAACTTTGATCTAATAATATCTTTAAAAATAGAATTGTTACCAATTGCCTTGTTAGAGCATTATAACCTTTGCTTAAACTTCAGAGTTGTAGCATTCCCTTCTTTCTCGCCCATTAAATTCCTTGAAAATGTCAAATTCATTAAACTCCATCGTCTCAATTGTCTCAAGTGCCAAAAGTGTTTGGACAACTTTGAAGATGTCCAAATTATGTATTTCATCCCCTTCTTTCTCACCTATTAAATTCTTTGAAAATGTCAAATTCATTAAACTCCATCGTCTCAATTGTCTAAGTGCCAAAAGTGTTTAGACAACTTTGAAGATGTCCAAATTATTTATTTCCTCATTTCATCGATAAATGATAAATATGCGATCAAATAGGTTTTAAACAAATTTTTCCTTCAATTTTTTATTTTCCAACTATTATTGTTGACAACCTTCCAATAAATTTATTAAAATGAATACATAAAATCTTACACAATATTTATATTTTGACTTTGAATACAAAGCTCACCAAAATAATCTTCCACAACAATCGCCCTTACACTATTTATCTTCCACAACAATTGCCATTACACTTAAGTATTAGCTTAAAAATATTTATAAAAAAAAGGCAGTTCTGTTCAAAGATGATTAAAGCACCTTGTCTAATAAGTTTGACAAAACCATTTGTTTACACAACCAGTACTTATAATGTTCCCAAGACTTCAAATAACCAAATTTCAGTCTCCTTAAAACTTTAAAAAAGGTATTCGCAAAGATGAATCAAAATTACGCAAAGCCTATAGTTTTTGGCCGTTCGTATAATTGTTTACCTAAAAGAGATTATTTGTCCATGAAAAATGTCATCATCCAACAAACATGAAGCAATAGAAACATTAGTTATCTAGAAGTGGCATTTCAAAGATCGATTCGTTTTACTTCGAAAGAAACTGCATAGACGTCGCATTTAAGTTTTCTTTTTGTGTTAGTATTTGCTTTTAGAAGCAAGATGTTTCGTGTTAATTGGCACAAAATTGAGACACCTTTGTTGGGGATGTATTTCATAAACACGGCTAAGCCGACATGTCTTTTCTTGTTCATGTAAATGACGGCAAATAAAGCATTAGAAAATGATGTCATGCCAACTGCTATAACCAGATCAGAAGTTCTATCTTCCTGTCACAATTTTTGTGCAGTGCAGCATTTTTAATCAATATTCTAGACAGCCACCCAGAGTTTTGCTTAAATCCATTGCTTTAGCACACAATGCCACTCCTCTAGGCCATCATTCATTGGAAGGTTGTTAATTGTCTTATCACCTTTTAAGTATGACAATTTACATTTCTAATTTAGGACATGTACAATCCGAAGTACTAGATGCCTTTTGACAAAGCAACACATAAAAAGATATGATGCATTAAAATCTGTGTATTTCCAATTTTGGGGACTCGAAAATTCTTGTGATGGGTGTTTACTTGCTACAAGTCATGCATTATTAATGCTGGATTCAACTTATAAGTTAAGAATGGGGCACAGCTTATGCTCTATCCGAACACCCAAAAACAATAGAAACATGTAAATTGCCACGGCAAGAAACAACATCAACAAGATCAGTTGCGCATTATGAATGCAACACTGACAAGGATAGAATCGTGAAAAATCTATCTAGCCTGAACCAACTCCAACAAAGCGCAGAGGCAGTAGGACATACCAGTAGGTTAACCACCATGCCTAGGCAAGACTAACAAAAGCCAACAAGAAGCAGTAAATCAAGCAAATTGCTCACAATACTGACAAAGAATGCATTATAGAAGTACTTTCTCAAATAAGGCATCTGCCTTTAAAGGAATATACTGTAAACTAAGCTGATGGTACAATTTCTTACTTCCATCATGAACATAATCTACTCCTGGCATTCTGACTATTCCGCCAGAAAACTCTTTAATACTGTGACAGAAATACAATGGAAATTTCTTGAAAATAGGTCAATACCATACTGATTGCAGCCATAAATATACATGGGTCACACTGGGGTCAGATTTTCATCACAAGACCAAAAAAATAAGCACCTGCTGTAAAAATCAAATCCCTCTGTGATCCAAAATTCCCGTGGGCTTCAGAGCTTCTGTATCTGCCAATATTAAATCTATAGAATCCCTCCAAATACCATTCACCTAGCAGTTATACCAGACACCCAAGGAACCACCAGTGGTGCAGATGGATGCTCCCGTCTGTAAGCTTCGCTATATCTGCCCTTGAAATTGGTCTTTGGATTAACAGCCTAAATGGACAGAAAAGGCATTATAACAGTATCCGTCACATGCAAGATCAAACAATCTTAAAACCACAAATCAATGCACTCCATATACGGTGCATGCTACTTGCCACATCTCTAAACTCATTCCTTATTTAATATGCTAGCGCAACAAAATGTCAAAGGTTACCTCAAATCCTATAATATACTATAAAATACTTTAAATGATATTCTTACGAGGTTCCAAAAATATATATGCAGTGTAAAGAATAGGCTGACGAAATTTCAGCTTGTCATATCCACAGAAATTAATTTTGAAGAGTCTAAAATTTGCCTATTTTACTATGCTAATTTGTAGAGCTATGAATGAAGCATGCACTACCGTTCTTTTCCTGGTTTTGAATACTTTCTAAGACTACAAAATTGTTCATACCTATTTGGTGACCTTTGCCACTTATTTATAATTAATAAATTGATCACCCAAAAACCGTGTAAAAAGGAAATTAAAAAATCACCTTTACGGGTCACACTTAGTGATTCATGATCAGGATGAGTTTTCCAGAAGTTCTTCTTCAACAACCTTATGGATTGCAGATGCTTCAGTATTTAGTACAATTGGCGTTTTATTTGATCCTTACATCTATTATAATTTATAGTTCAGATAAACCCCTGAAAACAAGAGACCCGTCTCCAGAGACAGTATTATCTCAGAGACAAGTTTGGGTATGCCTAAATGCTCTAGAAGCCTCTGGCTGTCTTATAACATCTTTGGGAGAGGGAAATCTGCAGAGGCCTTTAAAGTCTGACTACCAAAAACCCGTTTATGATACACTGCTTTCAAAGTCTGGAACAGTTCCTCGTCGTGGAAACTCCTAGAGAGGGGATGGAAAATTTCAGAAACATTAATGACACTTACAGGCAGTTCTCCAATGGTCTGGCGAGGCTTCCAAATTAATCATGCTGGATTTTTGAATACTGCTTCAAGGAAATTCTTAAGTTTCCAATACCACTTTCAAAAGTCTTCAGAAGTTTCTGGCACTTCCGATACCATTTTTTGCATATTCCTCGCATGTTATTTCCATAAGAAGTTAACCCCAAAGTTCTCCTGTAATGTGTCCTAGCCATCTCCACTTCCAATACTCAAATAAATTTCTAAATAGTAAATACTAAATACAAATATATGCATGCACACAACCACAGATATATAGCTTTAAACAGACAAACCCTATGCTCCAATTGTCATACATATGCTCCTGGTAACAATGATAACAAGAAAAAAATACCTACCAAGGAATAAATTACCATTCATTACAAATTGTGTTTCCTTTAAAAACTTTTCTCTTACCATAAACAAAATACTCAATTACAGGTTTTGGCTCTTGATAGGCACCATCCTGGTGTGATTGCTTCAATTTAATTAGGATTTCTTAAATTATCTTTGATAAAAACTTATGTTTGTTCATCAGCATTAGCTTCTAGTTCATCAACACCTACTCCTTTTCACGTATTCTCGTAGCTTTAATTAGGTCATTGCCTGTTGTCCTAGTTTCGTTTTCATAAATTATGGATATGACATGTTTACAAACCTTTGGAAGTGTCGAAAATTCCTATGTCTAGGCCACTTGTCTAACAAAATAATCTTGCAGAGGTCATATAACCTCGGTGATAGATGAAAGATACCATGGGAAAAGCTTTGCAGAGAGGTAACACAAAAGGATTTTATAAATAGCCTGTGTACCCGGCCATATCATATCAATGAGAATAATTGCATATAAATTTTAATCCTGAACTACAACATAATCAGTTGATAGTCATCTGACTCGCAAGCAGATAATATATTCAGTTCACTCTAGCTCCTTTCCAATCTTCTGGGAATGCTGAAGGATTGACTGAGCCAAAAACTGCATTTCTGCCTGTACAGATTTCTTGAAGGAAAGCTGTTGATAAATACATGCATGAAACTCGATCACTTGAAATGATAGGCAGTATTCAGGATGAAAAGGTGCTGCGAAGGTGGGTAATGGAGTGTCCACCTTGGAGAGAATTACTATTTGCTGCTAGTGCTTCATAATCTGATCCTTAAGAGCTATATTTCTCACTCAAGTTTGAGCTTTTCGAGGTTAGTTTTGGGAATTTTATGAACAACTTGTGCTTTACTCATGTTAAGTTTGAGCTTCTTTGAGGTTGTTTTTTAGAATTTTATTCAAATATCTTATACTGTTTTATCTAGTCTCTAACTTGAACCTTAGCCTCTGGCCCTCTACCATTAACCAATCATTACTTGTCCGGGCCTCGTGTATGTATAATAATTTAAATGGTGGCATTCACAATCCATACGAGGTATTGTGTTGATGCTTGGAAAAGGGAAGCTATCTATCCTATCTATTTTGTTTGTCAATGGCATATTGTTGAACCCATCCTTCTAGATATTTGTTGGCAATGGCAACTTGACCTTTACGTTCCAATGAAACCTTTTGCTCGTAGCTAATATTATCCCAATTTGCAATCAACTACTTCCAATATATACTCATGAACTTCAGACTATGATAACAAAGTTGGGCAACCTATGCAATTTATGCACATTTATCATGACCAGCTTTACATGGGACGAAATGAGCATATCTTGTTAATTGCAACCACAGGATTAATGCAGTCTTTTACTTTAGAGTCTAGAAGTGCAGATAAAATCAATGGATTTGCTTTCACATTTTGGCTGGGATAACTGATAAGTAATGATTGATGAAACCCAGGCAACATTCTGTTTTCATATTTGGTTGAAGAAATCTAGGCAGTGTTCTGTTTTCATATGTATTTTATTGGCGTGCATTGGATTTGGCACAAATTTATGCATCTCCCATCAACTTTTTTTGTTTTGAAAATCCAGCATGCCCTGCTGTTAGTGGAAAGTGTAACACAAACATTGATTGGGAGTTCAAAAATAGATTTCAATTAGAGAGGGTTATGGTATAAGACCAAAATGGATTTTTCCACTCAAAAAGATTACTTCCCATGATATTCTTTATGTTGGACTTGGAAGTCATAGACCACTTGGATTAGTTCTTTATTTCAGGCATATCCGTTGTGTATTTCCATTAGACATTCAGATTTGCTATACTAATTTCTAGCAATTCTACCTCTACCTCTTGACATGATAATGCATATCAACGTAATTATATTCTATTTCTTATGAGAAATCTCCTGAAAGGCTTGTACTTGACAAACCTGGTCTTTTGAGTTGAAAACTCTTGCTAAGTAAAAACATATTGCAGATTATCATGGTCTATCTTGACATGAAATTTGCTTCCTAAGTGGTAGGTCTCCACCTGTTTAGAGCACAAACAATAGCCATCAACCGCTTATCGTATGCAAATGGTGATCTTTGTAAAGTTGATTGAATTTCAAAGGCGATAGAGCAAGTTTTTCAGTTCAGAATTGTTCCTAGTCCTAATCCAAGCATATTGTATTCTCACATAAAAGGTTGTGTAAAGTTGGAGTTGCCAAACATAGCACTGCAGCCATGATGTGGCATTATTCTACATAAGATTGAGCACATCCTTATCCCACAGATTAATTTAGGGTGTGGTTCATGTACATAGCTGCAAATAAATTTTAGAAAAAGGTTGTGAAAAGTTGAAGTTGCCAAACATAGCATTGCAGTCATGGTCTGCTTTCCTCTAATGAAGCATTACTCTACATAAGGTTGAGCACATCCTTATTCAACAAATTAATTTAGGGTGCAGTTTATGTACATAGCTGCAAACAAATTTTAAATCTATCGTACCACTCATATGAATTCCCTTAGTTTTAATTTGATAAATTTTAAGATGTTTAATTTTTATCGAGATCCGCTTTTACTCCCTCTATTTGATCCAAAATGAAAAAGTTGAGCTCAGATAAATAAGATTTTACTCACTCATACTTGGGCAAACATACTTGCATTCATAATTTGTTAAGTTGAAGACCAAAATCCAACAAGACAATAGAAGACCAGGATGAAGAAAGCCATTTACAGAAGTTGAATTGTACCAAACCTGAGGCCCTAGGGAATGCTTGGACATCCAGGAACCCAATGGCAGGTTCAGTTTTGAGATCAGGGTTCATCGTGACAGGTTTGGCACCTGCTGAACTCATCATAGTTTCAGCATAAAAATACATGGGTTTGGCAGGTAAATGCAGTAAAGGGGCCCTGGAACAGCCAAATAAGAAGCCCAGTGTGCTAACTGCCAGACAAGTGACCGCTGGGAAATTAGGTGGGTTTGCAAACTTGTCATAATTCATCCATGCGGATTCGGTGACAGCCAAACTCATCCAGATATAAAAGCGGAGGAAGTAGAACAACCGGTAATGGAAAAGGTATCAGTTACAATCCTGACAGTTGTCATACACTGTCTTCGAGGGACTGTTTCTTTTCATTCTTCAAGCTGAAAATATAGGCATCTAGAGATTTGTAATTTGCAGCACAAATGCAAGTAAATGTATATTTTGATTTTCAGTTCTGAGTAGTGTTTCAGTGCGGAGTAAGCATGTAAGTCAATAGAGCAGTGCTGTTTTTGCATCAAAGGTCTTATAAAACTCCATAGTTGAGCAGAGCTTGTAATCATGCATCATTTATAATAGGAAAAGAGGCACCACCCCATCTTTGCTAGATATTTCACCTACGTCGGGTTTTCTTCAGGGTAACTGTATGTAACTAATGTGTTGAGCACATCTCAAAATATGTGCAACCTTCCGCAATGGGGGCCACACGTATGTGACCCTCCTATTGTTTGATTTGTGAGTTTCTTGCTCGGGCGTTGTCACTCTTGACCCGCTTATTAAGCTTACTCAAAGCGTATAACAAACTTTAAGACATGGTAATCATTGCTAAGTGCGGCTCTAATATGGAAAGCATACATATAGTGTAATGAATAGATTATTGAACTTGTTGGAACTAGAATAGTTTCCTAAATTCTATCACTGTGCTACCTTCTATGGTTCAACTGTAGCAAGTTAGTGAGATCTCAGAATCACGTGAGAAACTAATATTTGTTGTTTCCCCTTGTTGTATATTGTTTTATGTTGCAAGATGGGATTTGAACTCCACTCAATGGACCCTCCATCCTAGCTTAGCTTGGATAACAAGAGATGATACTGCTTCTTATCTTGTGTGACCATGTGGAAAGGGTCATATCTAGGCAACCCTCCACTAGCATCTAGGCCCGTTAGGCCTCAACCTTGTGTGTCGTCTTTGCATAAACTATGTGTAACAGTGTAATTAAGTGGAATTCAACATGTTTTTGTAAATTGCACCTTGAGCTTGGAGTGGGAAGACCTCCTTATGAACCTTGTGTAACATGTAACCTATTGTATAGCAAACAGATTAGGAGCCATTTGAAATTTGCAATTGAAAATGCTTCCTCTTAAAAATCATTGGTAAACATATGGGCTACTTAAATAAAAGAGAAGTAAGGTTTTCCTTGAAGGAAACACATTAAACGAGAATTAGAATTCAATAACTTGAAACAAGTGTTATATGCCTATTTGTGTAATTTGAATGTTTTGCAAACAAAAAATTAAATTGTAATAAATGTGTGAGCTGAATCATGATCTATGTAAATTGTGGATAAAGTCCTTCCTTTTCTCTCTCTTCTTTGGCTTAATTTTTGTGTTGTGAAATGCTCCCTCAAGCAAATGCTGAAATTAAATAATTGTTGTGAAGCTTGCATGCAAGTGTGTATGTGTGTGGGGGTGAGACTATATCATTGTTTATTGGAGGGAAAAGGGTTGTTAGTTGAAGGGAGGAATAAGGATTTGTGTGTTGTTACATTGGAGGAACCAAGGGAATTTGTGGCTAGTCTTAGTGGAGTGAAAAGGGGGTGGTTTAAGTGGAGGGAAAAGGGTATGTTGTTTGTTGTGTGTTTCATCTTGGAGGAACCAAAGGCTAGCCACGATTCCTTCGTGGAGGAAAAAGGGCAGTACATATGATGGTCTCTCCCATTTCCAAGCCTTATGGGTAGGCTTGGTAGCATGTATTGTCTTTATGTTTGGTGCAATGTCTTTCTCCTCTCTTGTCCCAAGTAAAAGTTAATTCTTTGCTTGATTGGGTCATGTTTGTGTAAGTATATCAGGCATTGTTGTGTTATAGTTAGTGATTCCCAAGTATTTTTACAAAAAAAAATTACCCTGGTTTTCGCTTGTGGATTTCGGTCTGTACATTGTAGGCATTACACTGTAAACCTCATATTCTCTTTGATGCTTATGCTGCAGTCTTCTGTTTTCCATGTTTTTTTCATCTTCTATAATGCCATTTTCATTTCCATCACTATGGCAGGTAGGTTAACTCTATATTGGATGCTTATTTCAATACAAAGCAGATACGAGCAGCAGTGAACAATTGAATTTAGTGTTAATACAAATTAGAATCTGTTTTTGGGGAAATAGACATTCGTATAACAAGACTAATTATGGATCTAATTAGTAACAGAACTTTATAGCAATCCTTGATTTGTGTGGGATTGTTGTTGTGTCCGGGATTCCAGATTTATGCCCTTGATAAGGTCGGTGAGAACAAGAGGTGAAGGTCAATTAATTCCTTTGCAGCAAATCATTTCCACAAGGAGGTGGAACCAGCATGTAAAAGGAAGCATGGAGCACCACAATGAAGAAAGTGTCTCCCGAGAGATGGGCGCTCTCGTGAAGAGAGATACTTGAAGTTGGAGGTGGATGTGGCAAGCATCACTCAATCCATGCGTAAATTTGACAAGCTTGAGAAATGGATGGTCTTGTTGGAAAGCTTGAGATTCTAATTGACACACAAAGACTAATGAGAAGACGAGAGATACAGCCCAAAGGCAAAGAAAGCTCAAGCAATGCCCCATCTCAGCCACCTTTCAAAGTGGTAGCTAAAGTCAAAATTGTTTCAAATGAAGGACAGGTGGATGGAAACAAGTGAAACAATTGGCTTGCACAACTTGAGATGTATTTTAATCTTTATCAAGTAAAAAAAAACTTTTGCATGCCTTAAGATTTCTAGTCATGCAACCTAAAGACCATGTTGTGGAGCAGCAGCAGAGAGACTGAAATGTCCCCTTTTAACCCACAGCACTGAGTAAGTGCTCTGTCTACAGTCAGAATAAAAAGAAAACAAATTTCTTTTGCATGCTTAAACTTTCTAGTCATGCAACCTAGAGACCGTGTTGTGGAGCAGCAGCGGAAAGACTGCAATGTCCCCTTTCAACCCACAGCACTGAGTAAGCACTCTGTCTACATTTAGAATAAAAAGACTGAGTCTTTTTATTCTTAATTTAGACAGAGCACTTACTCAGTGCTGTGGATTAAAAGGGGAAATTACAAATCCGTCCTTCCCGGAATCACTTGCCCATAAGCAATGCAACATTGGATGTTCGAAGATCTCTGGCCCCTCCCAAGTAGCATTTCAGATTTGCCCAACAACCCAAGGAACAGTGGGACGAACAATTACATGACCGCATGTGTGTTAAGAATGCTTCAAAGTTCAGAACTGTATATTGGGCACTTTCCCAGTGAGTTGTATTAGTTTAGTTGCTCTCCATGTGCATGTATGTGTTCCATAAAATAATATAAAATTGTTGTTGTTAGCGACTTTTTGGGTTTGATTATTTGAATGCATTTAGTTTAGGACATTACAGGGGTATCAGGGCTGTGATCTTGCCAACCTATGAAAAATAAATATATATATTCAGACTTTTGTACCACATGTGAGAGAGTGACAGGGAAATGACATATCAACAGAGGGAACAGAGGAAACAAAAAATGGCACACAAGGATAGAGAGGGAGAGATGACAGAAGATGAAAGGGCAGATATGTTTCAGGATACCCCGAGAGGAATTCAGCAGGGACAAGCACAAATGGCAGATTAATCACAAAAATGTTACATTTCCAAAATAACATGCAAAATCCAGATCATACTAAGGCATCTCAGAGAGAGGGAAGTTCAACTTCGCATGACCGACCAGCAGTCAGCCAAACAAGTCTCCTTCAAAAACCCGCTAAGCCCATGTTTATACAAAAGAATGAAAAAACAAGTGCTGAGACAATTACTCCAGGGAAGTTAGACACTTTCTGTGGAGTATGAGAGAAATCGGAAAGTTTCAAGGCTAAAGTAAGTTTTGTTAACTACTTGGAGATACTCGGGAAAAAGGTTCAGGGCAGAAGAACCCATAGTAGCAACCGGAATGATGAAAGGAGGGACCTGCAATAAATGATGAAAGGAAGGACCTTTGATGGCAGCAATAAAATATCTGCCCGGGCATGGTTGCAGAAGTTGCACACCTACTTTACACCAAACCCTATGGTGGAGGAAGACACCATTCAATTCACCACATTGCATTCGGAGGGTGTTGCCTATGACTGGTGGCACCATGGTTTGTTTACATGAGGATTTAATTCATACCCTCAAAGAGCTATATCTCAGCCCATTGCAGCAAAAAATATTGATGAGCATACTAGAAATGAGCTTAGAAGGATGAAGTTTTGTTTCTTGTGCAAAGATCCTTGGGAGCCTGGTCATAGATGTTTGGGCAAAGCCCAAGTCTGTTACACTGAAATAATTTCTGATGAAGAGGAGATTGGTTATGAGACTGATATATCAGAATGGTAACATGCGACAGAAGAAGCAATTATAGGGCATGAGCCTGAGCAATTGGCGGGAGATAATATCAGCACTAGAAAAGGGACACTTGCAGCTCTTTCAGGAGAACCACGGTATCACCCATTCCGAATTCATGGAGAGTTATCCAGACAGCAGATTATTGTGCTTATTAGTAGTGGGGTCACTGTCGCTGATGGATTTACTACCCTATGCAGTAAGGTAATTCAACATCTCAAGTTATTCTTTGGAAATTATAATGTATGTGATGATTTCTATGTTGTGGGACTAGGGGAAGCACACATGGTTCTAGGTATACAGTGGTTGCATTCCCTTGGGGAATTTTCCCAAAATTATCAGTCCATGGAGCTGAAGTTCAAATCTCGGGGGAAGGACATGGTACTTAGGGGCATACCTGATGGGTCACCTCAGGTGGTCACAGCTAAGAGTATGGAAAGGACTGTCCGCAAGGGACAGGTCTTATGGGCAGCTAGTTGCTTTGTGATTAAAGGCAAGCCTACTACTTCACCTTCAAGTAAGCACCGTGCTTATCATTTAGATTATTTTAGATAAGCATAGTATTGTGTTCAGTGATATGCCTCCAGGTCTGCCACCAGATAGGGGATTCCAACACATCATAGAGTTGGAGCAGGGTTCTAAGCCCATCATGATCACCCCCTATCGCCATCCACGGGTATATAAAGAGGAAATAGAGAAGGCCATCAAAGAACTGTTGGAGATGGGTCACATCAGACCTAGCTCTAGTCCATTTGCATCATCAATGGTACTTGTAAAAAAGAGGATGGTACGATGAGGATGTGTATAGATTACAGGGCCCTGAACAAGAAGACAATCAAAAACAGATATCCCATTCCTAGGATCGATGAGCTTATTAATGAATTACATGGAGCTGTCTATTTTTCAAAAATTGACTTGAGGTCTGGCTACCATCAGATCCATGTGTGTGATGAGGATGTGCACAAAACAGCCTTCAGGTGCCATTGTGGACACTACGAGTTCTTGGTCATGCCATTTGGGCTAACAAATGCTCCAGCTACTTTTCAATCAGCTATGAACCAGGTATTTAGTGCTCAGTTGAGAAAAAAATTTGGTATTCTTTGATGATATATTGATCTATAGTAAAACTTGGGAAGATCACTTGAGACACTTGGATACAGTCCTTGGGATATTGCACCCACAGGGCTTTCATTGTAAAAGAATCCCAAGTGTGATTCAGAGTTACAGAGATTCTATACTTGGGTCACATCATTAGTACTCAAGGTGTTCAGGTGGATCAGCAAAAGATCCAAACCATTTTGGATTGGCCAACCCCTTCTACGTTGACTCATTTAAGAGGCTACTTTGGCCTATGTAATTACTATTAGGGGTTTCTCACAGCTAGCAGCACCCCTGACTGACATGACTAAGAAGGAAGCCTTCTTATGGAATGACACAGCTCAAGAAGCTTTTGAGAAGCTCAAGAATGTAATGAACTCATGCCCTGTACTTGCCATCCCCAATTTCTCCCAACCATTTGTTGTAGAGTGTGATGCTTCAGGTGAGGGGATTGGAGTTGTGCTAATGCAAAAGGGACATCCCATAGCATTTGAGAGCAGAAAATTGAAAGCTTCAAAAAGGCATTTTCTATTTATGACAAGGAAATGCTTGCTATCATGCATGCTTTGGCCAAGTTCAGGCAGTACTTAGTATGTGGCAAGTTCATGGTAAGAACAAATCACAACAGTCTGAAATTCTTCCTTGGCCGGAGTGATTTGAATGATCGGCAACAAAAGTTGGTGGGTAAGCTTCAGGCTTATGATTTTGACATAGAATATGTGAAGGGTAAAAAGAATATGGTTGCTGATGCTCTTTCCCAAATGCCTACTTTCTACTCCATGTCTTCTATTACTGCTGATTGGAAGGCTGCTATCATGGCAGAATATGCTAAGAACACTTTTGCTACTAATAAAGTCCAAGATGAAGGAGAAAATTATGAGGACTTTGCATGATGCACCTATGGCTGGTCACCCAGGTTTCTACAAAACCTATAAGCAGCTAAGGGAGAGATTTACTTGGAAGGGCCTCAAGGAAGATGTTCTCAGGCATATTAGAGAGTGTACTACTTGCCAACAGAATAAGGCAGAGCATACTTTTCCAGCAGGTTTACTACAGCCTTTGCCCATTCCCAACCAGAAATGGGAAAGTATATCTATGGATTTCATCACAGGCCTTCCTAAGGTAAATGGCAAGGACTGCATTTTTGTTGTAGTGGATCGGTTAACTAAATATGCACATTTCGTTGCCATCCCTACTGAGTTCAGAGCACAACAAGTGGCTGACTTGTTTTTCAGAGAGGTATTCCAGTTACATGGTTTGCCTAAGACTATTGTCAGCAATAGGGATAGCAGATTTCTCAGCTCCTTTTGGAAGGAGTTATTACGTTTGATGGTCACTGAGCTCACTCCAAGTACCAGCTATCCCCCCAGACCAATGGACAGACATAGTAAATAAGTGGCTCGAAGGGTACTTGAGGAACTATGTTACAGGTCAGCAAACAGCATGTAATACCACTTACCATATGTCCACTGGCATGACACCATTTATGACCCTATATGGATATGATGCACTTACCTATACTGATGTGGTGCTCACTGACAGCAGGGTACCAGCGGCCGGTGACTTGGTGGAGCATATCCAAGACATTTTGAGGTCACTCAAAGATCATTTGCAGCAGGCCCAAAATCAACAAAAGCTTTATGCAGATCGGCACTGCATCAACAGTTCCTCTAAGGTCGGAGATATGGTTTTTCTATCTTTGCAGCCTTATAGGCAGACCTCATTAAGAGAAGTTCTCTTTTGCACCTTACATGAAAAAAATGACAGTTTCTCATTGTGTTCTATGAGTTGTTCTTTTATTCATTGCGAGTGTATTCCATTTTTTTGGTTGTACGTATTTAGCTTCTATTTCCTATACATGGGTATGTCAATTAGTGCTAGCCTACAGTTCTTGATCCTTTTGTTAATCAAAACAGATGATGTATTTTTTCCATGACAACTTTCAAAATAAAAATACAGGAAAAAAATAGTACAGAACTACAAAACAGTAGATTCAGACTGTCCAATATGATAGAAGCAGCACTCCACCTGTTTCAGCCAACATTCTTGATGCTTGTGTTCATATATATCTGGAGAATAGCAACCTGATTCAGATGGACAGTAAACCCAAACGTTGCACTTTTTTCACCCACTTTAGCTTTTTTGCCTGGTCCAAGCAAGCCTGACAACAGTCTGCGGCACTTTCTTTATGGTGTGTCAGGCCCCATCTAACTGCGATTCCATCATAGTCTGTATGAGCTTCAGCATGGCATTCAGTAGGAAGTGTCCTGCCAGGTATAATTCCATCTTCTGCAGAACATATTAAACTGTATATAAGAATATATTAGCACCACGTTGCACCAGGAGCTCTCGAACTCTTTCTACTTGTGTACTGATTAGAGCAATGGATAAGCAAAATATGCTTGAAACAAAACAATGCACTACACACAAGATTAAATTCGAGATGTTCAAACAAACCAAAATTTCCATTTCAAAACAACAATAAATATGTAAGCAGCTATAATTCTCAAGTCATAGAGAACTCTAAAAGGGGGTCTCATGGAGGGCTTACCACTCCAATTTTTCAGTTCCAACTGTTGCCAAGGAAGATGAACATCTTAAAATGAAAAAAATGGAACTGCTACAAATTATGGTAGCAGTTATGGCTTGAAACAAAATTTTCAGCAGCTGCTGCTGATAAGGATGAAGATATGCAGCATCTGCTTAATGGGCTTCCATTGCCACATGGAAGCAGTACAGGTAGTAGAAGATTTTTTGGTGTTTCCCTCTATATTATTCCCTGGTAATTTTCAAGGAAGATTTAATAAACATAGTAAGGCAGAAGATATGATGCCATATGGGATAATATAACTACAAAATATATCTAAATTCACTCTGCAGAAGCCAACAAGAAGATTTGGGTAACCATTATAAAGATATGCCTGGAATGTGACGCCATTGTAAACACATACAACTCTATATAACATAGAATGGAAAACATTGAAGATCCATTCCAAAAAAATCAAAACTTATAAGACTAAATTAAAAGGGCCATTCTTTCATTACCAGTCTCAGGTCCTTCCTGCAGCAGCTTTCCACTATTATCTTCTGAAGCTTCAGAAGGTAACGACAAGCCAGCTTCCTCCAAAACAGGGCCCCAATCAGATTCCAATACTTTGGCCACCATCTCTGCTCAAAAGATGCCCAGTACAGAATCTATAAACAGAAGCCCAATATTTGGTGCTAAAGACAGAAAGGGTAGAAAGGAGGAAAGAAACCAATGGAACATGATGCAACCATTCTACCATGTCATAATTCTGGAAAACAAGGAATGTCATTAATTAAGATCATACCAAGCAGCAGAGGAATGATTGCATACCAGTGTCTTCAGACTGCATGGTAGAATTAGCACCGTATTTTGTTGCCTCGTGTTTCTTAGCTTCTTCAAGTTTTTTCTTCCGCCACTCTTCAAGGGCTATTATTGACAAAAACCGTCAGCTGATAAATGTTCCTATAACTGCCAGATGTGATTACACTCACTGCTCAACTAATTTGGCCTTGAATTCTTTATCATTCAGATTTCAGATGATACATCGGCAATAAAAATTAAAATCTAAATAATCCAGAGATTTTTGTCCTTACTTTCACTGGAAGGGGGCAATCATAAAGCATTGCTGAAATATCCCTTGTGGGATACCACTTGAAAATGCACAAATTATATGAAAATTGCAGCAAAGTAAAATACTGATTTTTTACAGAAAATGACCAGCTAGGTCAGCGAATGGTATTTAATTGATATCTCACAAAATATTTGCCCAAAGTGCATGAAATTTTGAGGGAAGCTTGCAATAATAATAATAAACACTAGAAAAACATTTTTGGAATTTTTGGAATAATATATTGCTGCAAAAAATTACAGAATGCCCTAGGCGGCTGGTAAACTTCTAAAATCTGTAAATCACCAAATACAAGAGCAAAAATTAAGAGTCTTTGGGAATAACATTAACAGGTAGAGGAAATGACATTTCAACCTCTAGATCTGAAAGGGACCCACTGGAAAACCCTCCAAAATAAAGGCTGCAAGTCGCCTCGCTTGGAAAGGGGTCGGAAAATGATGGAGGCGCCTTCAAAGTGATGCTAAGCCCAGCCCAAATGGTTGCCGTAAGTCTGATCTGGAACCCCTCTGATTATCTTCCCCAAATGCCCCCAAAATCCTCAAAACCCTTCCTCTGAACCCTCTGGTAATATCTCTGTAGCACAGCCCAGAAAGCGGCTCCAAAATGACAGACTAGGGTAGATCTCTCACTACCGAAGAATGCCCTGCTAGCTAGGGACGGGTCTCTCACCACCGAAGCTAGGGTCCCTGTGGGATTTGACTCCACAAGCTGTAGATGCGCAACAGCAACAGCTGCACGTGAAGGAGGCTAAAATGTATGCGACAAAAGTGCCTTTTCTTCCTCCCCCGGCTCCTTATATACTTCTCCTCGGCAAACAAGCCCCCATAACCCTAGGCGCATTTCATTCCATGGAGGGGCCAATAAAATAAGAGTAACTATAGTTACTTTTTCCCTTTTGAGTCGCCATGTCCAAAAGTGACCCCCAAACGCAAAACTGGGATATTAAAACCACGAGGCCCCTTCCCAAAACCCCACAACCCCACGGAGTTCGACCATGGTTTGGACTTGACTTGGCCCTTGGGCCATTTGGCGTAGGAAAAGGGGACATTACAATTGCATTCTAAATATTAGCTAATAATGGTGCAATAAAGAAATATTTTAGGATAGAAATTTCAACCCAGCAAGTAGATTATAAAAACGACCCAGAGGAAAATATTGAACTAATTTATCTAGGGTAACTGATATAAAATGTTACCTCCCATGGTCTGTTGTAAACTCTATTTAGACCAGACCAAGGTTATTTTACAAACCAAATCAAGTCACGCAAATTCACATTAAAAGAATAATAGAAATAAATCAATTGAGTTTCATATCATTTTTAAAAAGGTATGTTCTTATAGTATCTTATGGCATGCATGTTATTAATTCTTAGATACAATGTTTTAGGAATTTGTGATTTCATAAGCTTATAAACTAGGAAGCCGGATATGCCCCTTGGGTCTTGGGGTCATACCCGATATGGGTGCATGCCTCAGTACGGGAGAAATGCACAAGGTATGCATTTCTGTACGTGAGTACATTGAATGTACAGAAACGCATACCTTGGGCATTTCTGAAACGAACCCACAGGCTTCTGCCCCCAAAAACAGGTTTTTTTCTTTTCTTTGGTCAAAATAAAGTCAAAAACAATTTTTAAAACATTAAAACACAAACTCTAACCCTAAAAGACACCCCCAAACTCTTTTTAAACAACAACACATTTACCTCACATAATCATCAGTCATTCAGTCTGCACATAGAGGATGTAAATGGAAGGATGTCAAGTGTAAAGGCATGTGATTTGGGCCTGCTCTAGTAAACCACACTTAAGAGGCCTGATCTATTACACTTAACATTCAGCATGTACTCTAATGAACCACATGATGGTTCTAATGATGCTCTCGATGACTACACTGCAGAGCATTATGATTATGAAAATAATGAATATGCTGATTTGTCTTGATTTTTGTGTATACATTGTAACATTTGCACAATGTACTTGTTCTAAGTTCAACCAATGAATATCATGACATTTGGCATTGAATTATCAATATGTTTTGTGGTTATTTAGCTTATTTTGTTTACTCTATGCATATTATATGGTTAATTTGCTTATTTAGCTATATTTTTGTACAGCAGTACCCGAGCCCCCAAAACAATTGCTATACCAGTATACCTGTTACCGTACCCGTACCCATACCAGCTACCTATCTTATAAAGATTCCAAGGTGGCCCACAGAAACATGTGCATGAATATTTGGCTTTTGAAAATACACAACTTTAGAACAATAAAGTATGTGAACAAAGAAATGGTGATTTGATTTCATGGCACCAAATCTCAATGCCAGCAGCACATGCACTTTCTGCTATGAAATATTTTTCGGTTTCATTATATGCATGAAATTTGATGAAAAAATCTTCGCTTGTCTGAATTCAAAGCTAGCAGGTATTCTTAACTAAGGATGGATTTTGTTTGTGATTGCATCATACAGTAGCATGGTAGAGTTCCAACAAAACCATGTCTCTGCCACATGGAAGCATTGATTCATTATTTTTGGTTGACAAGTAAAATGGTACGACCGAGTTTTTACCACCATCATCAGGTTACAAACTGAGGGGTTACCGCCGAGTTGCTACAGAAGATGAACTACCAACCAAGTCTACCAATGCCACAGTCAGCCTGAAGAGGAGAAATTGTAAGATAAGCATTTATATTTCGTATTAAAAATAGACTGAAAAATGCCAACTGTAGCTGAGTTGCAGTTAGTAATTAAAGGGATTGACTGATTTGCAAAGTAACCATAATTTATTAGTTTTCATATAGCAAAAACGATGGCATCTAACATGAAATGAAAGATTTTAATGACATCCACGTGACTGAAGAGTCAAAGGGACCATTGATGTAAAGGTCACTGACAGGGAATTACTCCCATGAAGCAGCTTATACAAATTTGTAGATATGAACATTAGTCAGCACAGATTGAAATATGATCTGTGTGCGAGCCCCGTTAAAAGAGCTGATATCAATTTGGGAAGTCAATCACAGAAATTGGGTGAATCGTGAAACTGATCTCCGTTTCAAACTTTGGAACAGCGATAATAAACTTTAACTCATAAGGAGCAGTCCCAGAAATTGAAAAAAGAAACCCACTCTCATAACAATAACTTAAATCAAATCACAAAGGAATGTGCAAATGGACTAGATACTTGTCACATGGATTGACACCAAGGATCCCACTTCAAGTTTAATTCTTTCAAGAAATAGCATATTAAATAGAAAACTGTAAGAGACCCAAGTTATGCAAATTCAAACTAAATAAAACACAAGGATCTTGTACAACCCATGTATTCCAGGCAATGTCTTTTTAGGTGATGGCTGCATGATATGGTCCACTTTTAAAAGGATAATGTTCACAGTTTTCTACATATCTTGTCGGCTTACAGTTTTCTACATATAAAAATCTATTACATTTGTATGACGTGGATAGTAGCATTGGGGCTACATGGTGTAGATGTGCCACCACTCACGGACTGATGGATTTTCCCCACAGCAGGGAAACTAGAGGATTTAATGCAAACCTTGTTTAGTATCTAGCCCATTTGCATCTCTTATCCATGAGGCAATTAAAAGTGAAAATGGCAGAGGAATATGGTATTTTCTGGATGCCACTAATCATAAGTTCCTCTTGAGGCTCGATCCACAATACACTCCAATTTATGAGAAGCAACAAAGAATCAAGTAGTACATGGAGACTGCCACACGTAGACACTCAAATTTGGTAATTTTCACTTTGGCAACTCTTTATATGACTATGCACTTTCCGAGGTCCATTGTTTAGCTTATTTATCCTTGCAAACTGATATGTCGACACATTCTAAGAATACAATGCACAAAATCAATAGAGAAACATCAATCTATCATCTCCAAACTTCATTTGGCATATTTCCTACTCCCAGTCAGGGCCGTACGGTTTGGTCAGGAATTTATATCTGGTCCTGACCCATATGTATGGTCTTGGACCGACATGCCCTCCAACTCTGCCTTCAAATCAATATCTTTCGTTGGGTCTTATACTTCATCTAGGTCGGCCTTTCTTGGATAAATCATCTACGGAACTCTATATATGCAAGCTTAGTCACCACATTCAGCGGATTTCAACCATAAAAATCAAAATTCGCCGAATTTGAATCCTCCTCAAAAAAATTGTCATCATTCATGAATTAAATCACATGGACCAAATCGCTGGTTAGTTCATTTTAGGGTTTCAGTTCACGAGTTTGCAAAGGCAATCCCACCGTGAGTCGTGACTGTGTTGCGCACAGTTGGAGAAGTTTTCCATCCACGATTCTAATGCTTTGCATTCATTTTCCACAAATCTAGTGTTTCCATTCACTGTCTGCATTTTTGCATTCACTGTCCGCCATTTTGCAGCCTAGCCCAAGCTCCAACAGCCAGCCCTCCATCGTCAGACTCACCACCAGGCACCAGCCTACCAAATACCACCCGGCAGCCATAACCAGCAGGTAAGTTTAACTTTTAGTTTATTAAATATATAGGTGAAGTTTAGTTTTAGGTTGATAAAATTTTAAGTTTATAACTTACGTTTTAGTTTTAGGTTAACAAAACTTAAATGTTTAGTTTTAAAAATATATATTAACTTATAAATTTATAAATATAGTGATAATACTTTAGGTCAGTTTTAAATTTTAATGTAATAAATTACTTTAGTTTAACAAAACTTAAATGTTTAGTTTTAAAAATATATATTAACTTACAAATTTATAAATATAGTGATAATACTTTAGGTCAGTTTTAAATTTTAATGTAATAAATTACTTTAGTTTAGTATGACTATATTTTAGTTTACTTTACTTTAAATGTTTAGTTATAAATTTTAATGTATGACCATACGATTAATGTTTTTTTAATGTATAATAATAAATTATTAAAATTACAATTTTGATTTTTCATTTTATTATAATTTTGTTTTTCAATATTGTTGTTCAACATATTTTTGGGAAAGCTGTTTTGACATGTTTATTTATATGAAATGTGAAATTACAAGTGTATTTCTCTTAGTCAAATTTAATCACTAATTTTATCTCTTGTTTTTTAGCAACAAATTTCAGTATGAATTTTATACCCTACTTAATTCGAATGCGGTGACTAAGGTTTAAAATATATTTATTTTAATATAAGATAAAAAAATTTAATATTTATTTCAAAAGTACATTTCTTTTAGCTGAAATTAATCACGAATTTTATTGCCAAATTTTTAGCTACGAATTTTTAATGAATTTTATCCTTGGCGAATTCGAACACGAATTCGAAAAAGCAACATAGTATGCAAGTAAACACTACCTCATTTGTTAACTTGGAACTCCTAAGGCAATACACTAGAGCACTCACTTCATACACTTGCAAAAGGCATCCAAAGCTCCCTAAATCTTACATTGTCACATTTGAAGTCATTAGGATAGCACCCACATCAAGTTTGAATTTACAAACCAGGTCAAGACAACCATATCTCTTTTCCATAAGCATTCAAACATCCTCTCTCCAAGTATTTTAGCAAGAGTCAAGTCAAAGCAAGCATAGTCAAAGCAAATGCCAAATCTGATTGATTTATCTAGATATCACATGCTAGGTGGAGAACGACATGCGGTTTGAGGCCTCTTGAGTAGTGCCAACATCGGTGGTGCACAAGGGTGCCCACAACCCTTCTAATGTTTATTTTACAAGACTCTTCATCCATGGCTAGGGTTTGAGATGATAATCAATCCATTCAAAGAGACTCTTTTACATGTGCAACAACTAGGGTTTGACAGCGACAAACAAATCCAGGAAGGCGAGCACCACAAAAATTACAGAAGCCAATTCAAAGCAGGTCTAAGATCGTATAGTTTGGTCATGACCGTAGGGTACGGTCCTAGCAATTTAGTACAGCCCTGCCCCAAGTAGATTCACAGCCACGGTCCCAATTACAAAGGTCACTCAGGTTCAGGTCACCCATTTCCAACAATGTACAATCCCAAATCTCTCCAGAAGTCATTTGTAATCAGCTAAGTGCCTCTATACATTCGTTTTGAGCTTTCAATTGCATGTTAGGTTGATTGGTATATGTTATATTCTTTCTATCTAATTTGAGTTGCAAATCTGAGTTATTATTTCTGTTGTAACATCTTTGTAAGATTTGTAATCAACTCTAATCTAATCTAAACCTAATTAAATTGACCTAAAATTTAATTAAGGGTTAAACACTCTAGTTGAGGTCTTAATCATTCATATAGACCTCAGCTATTATGGTCTATTGTGGTTTGGTGAGATTTAACTACACCTCAAGCACACCTCCAAACTGCAAATCAAGCATCCAATCAATTGTACCACCAAAATGATGAATGTATATCTTGGTGTCCACTTTCAAAGTAGGTTGAGAAATCAGGATGGCAAATGGGATAGAGCTGGTGTTCGGTTAGAATATGATTAAGATTTGATTCACAAGTTTTTAGTCAAAATTCATTTTGTTGCCACCTTCGGTCATGCAGCTGCTGTGTGCATAACTAAGTCAAGGTTTTGGATGATGCTTGACGAGCTTAATTGAATAGGCGGAATATGCTTTTAAAGATTAAATTAAGTGTAGGAAAAATAGAGGCAATGTGCCTTACTTTTTACTTAGTATAACACAGAAAGAGTGTTTACAATATAGGGATTGGGAATAGAGGGTCCTCTAGGTCGTCAAAGATACACCCCTAGATAAAATAATATTGAAGGATAATAATAAGTTAATGGTGCCCTTATAATCATTTAATTCTCTTATATAAATTGCCACCTTAATGACTGCAGCAAATAATTTGGTTTGTCTTTTGAAACAAAAGCCTAATCCAAGTACAACACATATAAATCCACAAAATCAAAAAGTATAACCCTGAAGCATTAATCCTCAATAGACCACAGAAGAGGCCCCAAATTTAAAATAGAATATTTGCCAGGAATATGCCAGGTGTAATCTAATATCCAAACATTTGGAAAAGGAAAGAAAATATTAGACTGCTCAGAAAAGGAGAGCTGCTCAGCTACCGAAAAGGAAGTGCAGGAGGCCTTTTCAGTTCCAATCCCCAACCATAAAGGTGAAGGCATAAAGGCAAGGCTTATGCTCTGAGAGGAAGCAATGAATAAGGATGTTATCCAAGGAACATCTGCAGTCCATACTCATAGTAGGAAAGGCAGGGGTTGATTCCATAGAGGATCTGCACTTGCATCTTGGTCCATTGGAGCCATGTCCACTTTGTGTTTGTATTGAGCTCAATACCAAACTCAGGCAGCTACTTCCACATTGGAGTTTTCCCACTATAAATTTCTTCAGGGTCAATTCTTGTGTTGTGAGTATTCTTATACGTGTGCGTGCATTTGAACTCCTTTGCTTTCATGTTATTCATGGTAATTGTAATGGAGTGAATGGTCTCTCTAATGGACCAACATTATGGACATTTGTTCTTAAGTAATGGCTGCAATTGTAATTCAAATGGGTGTGTAGAAAATGTTTGCACACTCACACATTCTAATTCTGCATATTGTATGTATGGAGGAGCTAGTTGTTGAATCTCCCATCTAAATTTCATCCTTATAAGTTGGATTTCAGTAGCAATTCATTGAATTAACACCATAACTCATCCTACAAATTTGTATTAGCAAAGTCTCACAACTTTACAGATCAAAGTCAGAGGCGGCAATGGTAGTAGATCCATATGTATCCTGGACTCCACCACGAGAAGAAATTGCCATCAGAAAGCACCGAACTCTAGGAGGACATGAATCCCACAACTGCAGATGGAAATCAACAGGAAAGAAAAGCAGCTTTCCTCGATCAGGAAGGCACTGGCAATGTTGCTCTGGAGGCCACGATTTGCACAAAGGTAGCAATCTGCAGCCACCTTGGGGTGTAGATATCAGTCAGAGATGGAAACAGAAATATTCAGCTGTTAACCTCCCCATTTAAAGGCTACAATCTGGGCAAGAGTAAGCAACACAGAAAGTTGGTTCTCCTGGAACATAAAGGAACCTCTCGCCCACACTTGATCACTCAAACTTGGTCATAATCTCACAAACCACGGTTAGATTTGGTGCAAGTTATACACGACCTGATAAAAGAATCTAACGTGAAATATAAATGTCCCTAAAACCTGAAAATAGTCGGCTATAAAATGGAAGCAGAGGCAGTAAGGCAAAAATGCTGAGCGGTGGAATGTTGACCAAGATGGAATGAAGCCAGACTAGGCTCTGATACCAGCTGACGTGTCCTAACACAAACAGCAAAAATAATAATAACCTAACATAATAGCATACCATAACAGCATAACATGATAGAATGACCATTTTTCAGCAGTTCAAGGATGGCATTTCAAACATGAATAACATGCAAAATCTAATGCAAACAGAGAAGCATGACAAAATGGAAAACCATATCACAGATATCAAAAAAATCAAAATTGGATTATACAACCTAGACTCAAGGCATGGCATCTAAAAGATAACAAGGAATCAAGGTCTGATGGACTGGTTAATCCGAAGGAACAATTGTCTATACATTTATTCAATGATAATTCAAGTATTCAATAACCTGTAGATACTTCACATCCTGAAAAATGGAAATGGAATATTGACCTAAAGCATCCATTCAAGAACAGTCTCCCATGAGACTAAATATGGCTAGAAACTCCAGTAATGAAATATATTCTTCTTATGATGATGGGATATGTTATAGAAAAAAAATATGGCACTTCTAATATACCAATGCATACTTAGCATGTCAATTTAATTATATCTTCTTGACATTGGATACATTTCCAATAATTCTTTAATGAGATGAAACGCAAATTTGCCACAGGAATTACTTGCAAGAAATAGTCTTAGACAATTGTCAAAAACATATAACTTAGTAGGACACTCAGAATGATCAGTGATATAAATAAGACACTTTGATGACTGTATATAATCAAAACATATTTCACGCAAGGCAAACAAAAGAAAAATCATACTTGCTCTCTTGTTACGAACCCATATCGAGGCAGAATACTGTGTTTTCAAACCAACCAAAATCCAATTGAGGACTCCGATATCACTGCTATGAACAAAATTTCAATAACAAAATTCTGAAAACCACCAACATACAGAACAGCCAAGGCTGTCTAAATGATCCTAGGGATATCTGAAGACTCTGACTATGACGATTTCTTTCCTGTACTGTTGATTATTAGACACTCAATAGTGTTTAACATTAATGGCAGATCCCTTGCAAAGCTTCTCCTTCCTTCAGGTTATCTTCGCAGGCACTGCCAAGGCATTAGCTTGGATACTCTGATACCATATTTATGGCATACTTATGCAGACATCAGGTGCCATAAGGCTTATAATGGATTCAGCAAAATCGAGAAGGATTGCAATGGAATACATTACAACCAAAGTTTGATGTCATCCAAAAATAACATCAATGCTACAACTACAGAGATCAAACACATTGCTACAAACTAGACACGGCCACTTAAGGATATGCAGGAGCTACTGAAATCTAAGTTCATTCAGTACAATCTGCTATACTTTTCAACTAGTTTGTATAGTGTGGTTTCCTCTCTCTTATATAACCCTTATCATTCACCTTACCCATAAATTATAGATACCATCATGAGCATGGAAACTACAGGACAGTTATAATTGAAAACTCGTTAGTGAAGCTTTTCCATGCCACTTGATGAATATATTTTGGAAGAATATTTCAAAGAACTTATATACCAAGGCATAACTAGGCTTTGGGAGGAACCACTGAAGTTTCAACATCTTTCACTCTTACTGCCACGATCAAGAAATTGAAAGCCAATAATGTAAAAGCTTATTGTTCCTTTATTTTCTTTTACAAAGACTTTGAAACAATTTCAAGACATCTACTGATTGAAAGACTCAAAATCCTGGGACTACTAGATTTGTTGATTTCATTGTTTGTGAAATCATTCAAAAAGATTATTATACATTTTTATGCTAGAGCTGGAACGTAAATGATATCTACAACAGAGTTGTGAAACAAGGTTGTATACTCTTGCCCGCACTTTTGAATCTTTATATTGATGAGTTAGAAAACCTCATCTCAAGGACCGTGGATTACATGGATGGGTGCACTCTCTTTGGGGTCATTATTACAGTTCTACATTTTGAGGATCACATCTCATGTGGCAGAAGGCACCCAAAGATAACTTGATGTCCTTGCCCTCATATACCTATTTATAGAATCTAGACTGCATGGAAACGCCCTGGGGGCCCCCGTACCAGCCTGGAAACGTACCAGGTACTGGTACGGGGTACGGTACGCTGTGGGTACGGCTGGAAACGTACCCACAGGGACAGGGTACGGTCCAGGTACGGTTTTTACATTTTGCGGATCACATCTCATGTGGCAGAAGGCACCCAAAGATAACTTGATGTCCTTGCCCTCATATACCTATATATAGAATTTAGACTGCACAGAAACGCCCTGGGGGTCCCTGTACCAGCCTGGAAACGTACCAGGTACTGGTACGGGGTATGGTACGCTGTGGGTACGGCTGGAAACGTACCCACAGGGACAGGGTACGGTCCGGTACGGTTTTACCCGGACCGTACCCTGTCCCTGTGGGTACGTTTCCAGCCGTACCTGTCCAAAAAAAACTTGCCAAAGACAGCGTTTCTTTCCTTTTTTGGCAATTCTTTCCTTTTTTGGATTTTTGGTGAAAAATCACAAGCATAGAAAAAAATTGCCATTTTTGGAAAGGGTCCGGGAAGATGTAGCAGCAAAAACTTGCATGTGCCATAACTTTCATTCTGTGACTCCGTTTCAGGTGCCGTTTTCTCTAAAAGTGTATATTTTCTCGAGCTCTACGCATTGATGGCAATATTTTTCTTATTTTCATAAAATCCATTTTTGCACCTTTTTGGACCAAGCAACTTCTTGCAATCTTCTGAAAGAATCATGAGCTTTGATCACCTGTAGACAGATTAGTAATTAAAAATACTGGATAGCTTTCCAAAACTCGGCGAGTATTCTCCCGTGCTCGGACTAATCGTCCCACCTGCCAGCTTGGATCCATATTTTTCCTGCTTAGTTATGATGTTTCGGGAAATATGTCAGACAATACTATCGTGCTGAGTGGATCAAGGAAGGTCACCATGAACAATCAAAACTCCTTGAATCTTATCACAGTCACTAAGATAAATAACTGTGATAGAGAAATAATAAATTTCAATAAGTATGCAATGTATGAGAATTAAATTTCAATAAGTATGCAAATGCTTCTTTAAATTTATAATTTATATACATATTTATATATTTATATACATGTATATATAAATATATATATATATATATAAAACGTACCCAAAAGCGTACCGTACCCAAGATTTTTAAAAATTTGCCGTATCGGCGTACGTACCGATTCGCACCTGTACCTGTATCCGTGCAGTCTAGTATAGAATTGTAACTCTATGATCCTCAGTTTTTCCCTTGCTGCTGACATGAGGCTGGATGTTGGGTATGCCACCTTAAAAGCATTGAAGAGAGTACTTTCAACTCCATTTCCAGGATATACAAGCAAAATTCGATTAGTTCCACACGTTGGAAACTTACAAGAAGGATGCAATCTTATAAGAGAGTTGTGGGTTTCAATGTTATTGGTTATATTTCATATGGTTATTATGCTCCGCTTAATGTAACATATTAGGCCTCCTGTTTTAAGTTTTTAACCTTCAATACTCCCTACTCAAACGCCTTGATAGAAATAAAAACATTCATAACCAATTATAGAAGGCATTCTAGAGACTGACTTGTATCACAATGATATCCTCGTGCCAAGAATACAAATAGACTCAAGGCGGATCCCCATCACAATGAGGCATATTTAAGTAAGATCGCTCCTAGATAGCAGGCAGACTCAAGCAATACCACTTCAGGTAGACCCAAGCAAACCATTTTCCTGAAGCACAAGAGAAGAAGAAAAAATCAGAAGAACCTCAAAATAATATTTGCATGACAAAGACATCACACGCAAAACTTCAAACTCGTGAAACGATAAACAAGACACTGAATTTGGAGAAAACCATAAAAATCCCATAAGATCACATCAAGGGTGTAACCAATCTAACACTTGAGGAAGGTGTCCAATGAATTTGGACAAAGCCATGACTAATGCATGCTTATCATAATTTGCATCATAAGAAATATATTGCAGGGTATATAATAAAATATTACTGGTTGAGAAAAAGAACAGTATGAAAAGCTAGGAGTCAAGCAGGCTTCAGACAGATACATTCCATAATAGACCTGATCACCCTAACAATTCAAGCAAAATAATGTAGATGTACAAAAAGCAACTTAATAGGCTGCTTCAAAGACTAAAGGAAAGCCATCAACATTGTTCCAAGAGTAGAATTTTAAGAAAGACTACAACACATCAAGATCCAAAACAGGTACTTGCTGCAACATATAATAAAAAAATTATGAACAAAACCAGAAGATTAGATTGCTAAAAGCCTAAAACCATTGGAAAGGATGAGGAGAAAGCAGGATCCGCAAAGGCTCATGTATTGCAACATGCAAACTGTCCCATATTTCCATCCAATATATATGTTACTTGCTGACACAGAGCACCACTCATGTAAAATATTTCTTAAAATCATATAAACCGTTGCCAAAAATTAAAATACCATTCAATATAGAAAATAAAATAAATTGTTAAAACAAAGATAAAATTCAATGATCTAAAATGGATAATTTCGGTTCAGAAAATGTGATGAAGATTGCTAAATGCTCAAACAAACACACACGCTCACATTCCATAAGTCAAAGACCAACGAGCAAGACAAGGAAGAAGCGAAGGGAATGTGGACAGACAGACAGACACAGGAAAGGTATTTGATCAGTTGAAAGACCTAAGCAAAATCGACACCGTTTGGAACCCTCTAGCAGATTCCAAGATGTCAAAAATGAAACAGAGCACATTCAGTAGCTGCTGAATGTGTCCCAAATTACAACAGCACGGGGAAAAAACTGAACTATCGCAGCTCCCAACCATATTGATTCAGGGTCTCTCCAACTGTTGATCATCATTTTCTATGCATAATTAAGGGTGTGTTTGAGCCATGAGAAGGCATCTAGAGTTTGATTAGAATTTGTAACCTAGTGTAGGAAGTGTGTAATTTGTTAGTTGAGTAGTGATTCATTGTAGAGCGTCTTGATATCCAGCAATTTCTTTGGTCTAGGTAAAGATTCCAAAACGCCATTTTCCCTTTTCCAGTTTGTATTTATCGAGATCACAGTTTGCAGAATGAAAGCAATCACAGAGACAAATTAGTAATATTTATTTCGTGGAGAAAAAAATTGCGGTATGCAGAGGTGAAAGGAATTTGCAAAGACGAAATTGTAAAGTTTATTTCGTGGCCGACATGTAAGGGTTTATTTCGCGGCCAACATGTAAGGGTTTATTTCGTGGACGACACGCATGAAATTTTAAAAATAAAACAAAACAAAAATCAGAGCCGACTGATGGTTTCCCGACTACTTGATTTCAGAGCCGACTTGCGGTCTGATGAAAATTCTGTTGAAATCTGAAAACTCTATCCTGGAAAATCCGGGATTCATGATCAAACTGAAGGGATTCATGAGCATCTTCACACGGGTTGAGGGCAGTTTCCAATGGGCTTGTGGGTCGTTTCAGGACTATGAGTCGTCTTGGACAGGATTGAACGTGAGCAGTTTCGGAGTTTCAGATGGATTTTGACAAATTTTGGGTATTTTGGTATGACTGTCAAGTTCAACTGTGACACAATGCACTGGGCATTTTTTAGGTTTATTGCAAAGTGTTTGCCAAAATCACTGAGCATACTTTAGCAGCAATTCAGAATATGGAGACCTCACCTCTGAATTTGGAGGCCCTTTTGATGTGGGAATTGCGAACTCCTCCTCCCCATCTAATCCTATGCTTCAAGGACCCCCAGAAACCACAGTGTCGTGACCCCAAGATCTAATACAGCAGACTATGCAGCAGGATTTATGCTATTGAAAAATGGGTGCCGAGTTTCAGGAACTCCTTTCACTTTTCAAACAGCAGCAGCAAGAGAAAGACCAGACCATGTCACTCTTCAAACAACAATTGCAAGAGAAAGACCTTATGATTGCTGACTTGAGGATGAGAATTACTTTACTTGAGCAGTCTCAAGGCTCCCCTGTAGACTCTCTGCACTAATAGCAGCTTCAGGAATTGGTTCACATGATTAGAAACAAACAACCTGATCTACTTATCAACCAGGAGCACCTGAAGCAGGAAACTGCAATTCATCAACGATTCATCCAAAAACTAGTCGATGAAGAAAAGATCGAGGGTCCAAATAGTTAATGGGAAGAAGGCCCCTCCAGTTGTTGAAATGGCTATCCAAGCCAAATTTGATGAGGAGAGAGTATGACAAGCCAAGGCCCTTAACCTTCATGTTTGTGGCCTGCCTAAGCCTGTTGATCACTTGCAAGCCAGACAAACCTTTTTATGGGAATCCCTAGGCTTGAATAGCATCTCCCTTGATCAAGCATGGATGACTCTTGATAACGCACTTATCCTTAAGTTCCAATCAGCAGAAGAACGCTTAAGAGCTCTGAAATCTAAAAGGCAGCTCTTCTCTCCCCAATAAAGTTTACTTAAATGCTGAACTCACTAGACTCCAAATGGAGGAGCTTCAGAAAGTTATCCTTGGTTGTCGCTGCTAGGAAACAAAACAAGTGGGTGGTCATTTGGGATTGCAGGGTTGTGATCCACGCTTCCCCATCCCCAAGGTGATCATGTCCTTTTCCATCTAAACGATGGCACACTTGGGGTCTTAGACGGTGATATTGGCATCTCCATTGCTTGTTGGAATCGTAATGGTGCTTCCTGTTCTACTCCGGTTACCTTCAAGGAGGTGATTGCACTACAATATACTCATCTACTTTATTGAGACACATGAGATACCAGAGTGGTGGCTCCCTCCAATTGCAAGTCACTTCTAGGTCTTGGTGTGTCAACATGAGACCTAAACAAATAGTGTTTGTGGTTCGGGTGGAGTGGCTTGCCTCATCCGTGATAGCCTCGGGTCTAGTGTGTCAGTAGTAGCTTCTAATGTCCATTCTAGATACATGTTGCATGTTCAGAAGGGCCCCACCTCCTTTTTGTGATATCTTCATTATGGTGTGCTTCTTCCCGTGCTTCATCGCCCTTCGTTTTGCAAAATTGATGGGGACCCGCACCCTAACCTTTCTCTAGAGATTTCTCATTATTCCTCTCAGTAAACTTTTATCTAGAGATTTCCCACCATTCCTATTTGGGCAATGTTCTTCTAAGGGACTTCAATGCTCGTATAGGGGCTGTTTTCAAGATCTTTCACAAGCTGAGTTATGCCTTTAGGAGTTGGATCTTGAGGTGTTTGGTTTATAGAGAGGATCAACAGATGCGAATATTCCAGTTACAACCTATGGGAGGCACCTTCTCCATATGGGTGAAATCACAAAGTCTCCACATTATCAAAGGGCATCCTTGTTTCCCTAATTCTAGTATATTCACCTATTTCCCCCATTGGGGTGGGGTGGGGCGGGGAGGAGGGTGCAGTGAACTTAGTGGACTACGGTCTTACTTGCAGATCCCTCATCCCCAACATTCGAGACTTCCTTATTTCCCATCATCTCCCAGTTTTCGACCAAGTTGCCTTACTTTCACCTTACATGATGCTTCTCACTTCAATACCCAACCACCTTCCACTATGCCCCCAACCTTGCCACACCATGGTCCACTTTGATGATGAGAACACCATTGACTGTGTTGCCCAACTCTCCCAACTTATGTCTGGATACTATTCCCTTCCTTTCTCCACCATAGAATCCATGTATGAGTTTTTACGTCATGTCATCTAGGACACAGCGCCCACATTGGACACTACTCTATCACACCTGTCCCTATGGATCCTACCCTATTAACCTTTGATATGATGATGAATGTAAATTCCTACATGGGAGACTTCATTTTGTGATAGCTCGTGACCCCACCGTACCCGCCATTTGTAGAGAATGTCCTTGTCTTATCTGACATAAAAATGAGTTACTTGCGTCTAAACAACTTGCTCTCGTTGCTGCCATCCACCAATCCCCTAAAGACCTTTTAGGGCACTCTCCTCCTAAGGAATACCCCACTTCTGAAAAATTCCCCATGCATAGGTTTCCTATGCTAGCTCTCTCTACAAAATCCCAGAGCAGCTTGTTGTCAATGTCTGCACCCACCATCATCCTCTACTATTTTCTCTACCAGTACAATCGAGAGTGTTATTCAGAAATTATGTACCAACAAAGAAACAGATTGCGAGGGCCTCCAAGCTAAGTTTCTAAAATATGGTGTGGATTCCCTTGCCTTCCCATTGGCAAAGCTTTTTAATGAGGTTGTTTTGCTCAGGTTTTCTTTGTTCTTGGTCCCAACACATAATCCATCCCATTCTTAAGTCTGGGGATAGCTCCAACCCTAGCAACTACAAGACCATTATGATTGGGCAAATGTTTGCCAAACTTTATGTTGCGGTGCTGGATATGCAACTTTCAGAGCACTTGGAAAAGGGTAATCTTAGCGTAGCGAGGCACACAACCTTCAAGAGAGATATCAGATAATTGACCACATGTTTACACTCTGAGCTATCACTGAGGAGGCTCAATGTCTGTATTCCAAAGTCTTTTGTTGTTTTGTAGACTTTAGGAAATCTTTTGACTCAATTATGTAACATCTACTCTGCCAAAAGTGGTGTGATGTCAACATTCCAAATTCTCTCATTTTCATCACTTGGAGACTCTATGAGGCAAATGTCAGACAGGTTGGTACTTTTTGCGGTTTTTTTAGCTTCGTGAAGAATAACACTAGGGTCAAGCAGGGATACCCTCTCTCTCCAACCCTCTTCAACATTTACATCAATGAGCTAGAGGATTTTCTTCAACAACATACCCATGCAGATGATGGTTGCATTTTACATGATGTGGTGATAGTCATACACCTCTTTCTTGATGATAGTGCTCTCTCTCTCACTCTGTTGATGGATTAGTAATCCAAAATATGTATCTAATTTATTAGCTATGTTGCTAGATGTTTCCATAATTCTCAATTGTTTTGTAGTTCCTCATTCTAAGACACTTTCTCATTAAAAACATAAGTTCGAATAAGTTGCAATGGCAAAATTAGTATGTGGATGATCCAGACATCTTGAGTGATGAAGTCATTGTTTTTCAACTCTTGAATTGAAGAGGTTGTCGTAGATAGCGGAACCACCACTATACGCAAGTGACGGTTGCGCAATCAGAGGTGTTTACAGGTAACAGTCATGAAATCGCCCTTATGGTCCCATAACCGTCAGTCTACATAAAACGACAGATTCGCCAAGATGTAAAAAACACGAGCAAGGGGTAGTTGCAAATGCTTCCTCTGCTCAATGATGGTTCAACTAAGCTTCTAGGCAAATTCCAAAGTGAAAGGGCATCAATATGGACCTAGTGGAAGGCAGAAGGGATCAGAGTAGTGAGGAGTTGTGAGGTTAGATTCACATGACAAGTTGCAAGTTTGAGTCTTCGTTCATGTTATCTTCATTGTTTCCTAGTTGTTAGTGATTGTTTCAATGTTGGATGCTTCTAAGAGGTGTTGTAAGAGTGCAAGGCACTTGTGTGCAAGCATGGATGGCATAGTAATTGATACATCTGTCCATGACAGACCAGAAGTGGCAGTAACTTGTACATTTGTGAATGACATAGTGGAAAGGGGAGTGCAATTGCCTCGCCCTTTAGAGTATTTCCCATACTAGGTTTGTCCAGGTCAATTTTTGTGTTCATATTGTGCTTTAGTGTTTCTTTCATGCTTCTCTTTATGTTTGGATTTTTGTACATTTTAATTCTAACACACTACATCTATGTTTTAGCAAACAAACTAATATAAAACAGTCACTTTTCAATCACTTGTTGAGTTATGCTTATATAATCCATGTTATGAAGCCTAGGGTGAAATAACCAACTAGTTTGCGGATCAGATTGGTATCATAGTTGGTTTAGAACCAATTTTTGTGCTGTTTTGTGTACTTGTGAGTATATTGCAGTTTATGACCATCCCTAGAGCAAGTAGTGTTGGTGGTCAAGGTAAAGTAGTGCCCTTTGAAGAAGACAATTCCACAAGGACATGGAAACAAGAGATCAGAAGCATGTCCCGCTCTAATGAAGAAGATGCCCGTTCAGCAGAAGAGTGATTTTGCAGGCTTGAAGGAGGAGCGGATAGTATCTCTTTTTCTATGAACAATCTTGACTGGTTGGAGTTCATCATGGGGATTCTCATGTGGAAGCTCGGTGTTTCTACGGAGGCACTAAAAGCAAATAAGTTGTACGCTCCTAAACATGAGAAAGTGGAGCTTGCAAATTTGAGGAGGAAACACTAGGATTGGTGATTTAATCTTTGTGCACTTGTGCAAGGAAAGGTTCCCACGAGGAACGTATGAAAAATCAAGTGGAAGAAGATCAGACCTTGCAAAATCCTGAGGGAATTTGCAGACAAAACATATGAGTTGGAGTTGTAAGAAGGGATAGGCATCTTGCCTATCTTTAATGTAACAGATCTATACCCCTATTTTGAAGGGCAAACAAGCAGAGAAGAGAACAGCACAATAGTAGATTAGAGATACCAACTACCATAATATAGGCACGTAGAAATTGAATGCATTCTAGATGACTACATAATGAAGACAACTTGCAGAAAACAGCATAAGGAAGTTATGGTGAAATGGAGGGCAGAGGAATCAAAGATGCATCTTGGCTTATGAAGCAGAGATTGCTAGACTTGGTCATTCCATTGTAAACCTTCAGAAGCCAACTTGAGCAAGGGCTCAAGTTTCTTCTTACCCGAGGTGTTTGATGCAGGAGCATACAAGTTCAAGAGCAATCATGCGTCGCCCAAAAATATTTAGATGTGTGCGCAATGCCACGCCACTCCTAAGTATGCCACATAGAAATTCAATACCTTAACCATTATTGTGGAAACCGTGAAAGCCGATCCAAGCCAAGAAAACTTCAAGGCCGAGCAATACATCAAAGACGCATAACATTGCACATACCGAGCAAGCTTGCCCATGTCGCGCAAGCTTACCGTGCCATGCAACATTTTCCTTTCCCGCACAAAGCTAGACTTAACCACACAACACTATGATTAGTTGCACCTAACTCCCAAGCTGCGCTATACCCTATGTCGCACAACACTCAAAGCCCCGTACCAACCGAGCTCCACCTCCATTCAAGGTTACGGCAAAGATAGAGATTCAGCCATATGACAAACACAGAACGTGGAGAGGCTAGACCACAAGCTAGCCCAACTAGAGGTATATTTCAGTTTGCAGAATTTAATGAGAGCCAATAGATTTCTTTTGCAAGGTTAAAATTAAACAATTGTGCATTAATTTGGTTAGAGAGCTATGTTCATGCTTTGGTTGTTAAGAAGCTTCCTCCTATTACCAAGTGGGATGATTTTAAGATGTTAATCAAGAAGCAATTTTATCCTATTTGTTATGAGGAAGAGAGGTCCATGTATTGGCAATATCTTAGGCAAAAGCAAGGCCAAAGCGTGCAAGAGTACACAAGTGAATTCCGCAAGAAGGCTGTCCAAATGGGCAAGGATATAGCGGACCATGACATCTTGATGAAGTATGTTGGTGGACTCCATAGCCATTTGAGGAGACCCATCCTCTTGGCCAAGCCTACGGATGTAGATGAGGCTTGTTCTCAAGCTCACTACTTAGAGATGGACAAGAAGTAGTGTCTATCTACCTCTCAAAACAATTCCAAGCGACAAGGTGGCACCAAGCAAAAGGGTAATGGCAAAGGAACGGTAAGCGTAATACTACTTCCGTTTCCAAAAAGGACACTAAAAGGCCAAAATGTTACTTTGTTTCTAAAAAGGATACTAGAAGGCATTGTGGGCATTGTGATGTTGATAGTGATTCCGAGCAGCAATGTTGGAAACTACATACGGAATCGCATCCATTCAAAAACAAAAAGAATAAGAATGTTATGCCTTCCCTCCAAGGTGAGAATATTGGTTGCAACTCCGATGTGGATGACACATCATGTTGTGCCTCCATCAATAGAGAGGAATGTGTAATATCCCCTTCCCGAAGACACTTAGCCCAATTTTGTTTCCCAACGGCTAAGGTGTGATAAAAAGGGAAACTATAGTCTTAATAAATTATTATAAAGTGCATAAAAAGAAACTTTATAAAAGCACTTATATTAATTTATTAATGACTTAATAAAAATAAAAGAAAAAGATAAAGTGAAATTAGAAAAAAAAAAAAGTCACTTTATATTTTTATTTCCCTAGGGGAAAAATGCGACCCATGTTGGGAGGTGATAAATGCCAAAAAAAAATTAAATGTGGGCAAAAGTATTTGATTGGTGGTTGTGGGTGGCTACTAAGCCAAGATTGCTTATAAAAGCAAGTGTACTTGGCTTTGTAAAGCATCTCTTTATTTATACAAATTTTGATTTTTGTCTGAGCTTGAGAGCTTTGCAAAATAATTTCTAAGGACAAAAACCCTTGGAGATTATCTCTTGAGGACAAAAACCCTCTTGAGATCTAGAAGGAGAACAAAAACTCTTCTTCTATGTTGTGAGGATTCTCCATTCAAGGGTTTCCATGAAGATCAAGATTCAAAGAGTTATTTGTGTTTTCCAATAGTTTTCCAAAAAGTTGTTGAAGACTTATTGCTGCCGGTTCGTGAGTGGTTTGAAGACCTACAAGGGCTGAATATTGCATGTTTGTTGGGAGTGTTGTTGAAACTTCCATTTCCAGTTTTTGCATTGTTAGGGCATCGATTTCAAGCTAAATTCAAGGAGAGATCAGATCTGAAGTGTTTGATCAATTTTGAGGTGTTTTTGGGCCTTTCCTAAGTGGGGCGAAATTGTATTTCCAACTTTCACTTACAGCTAGGGTTTATCTACATTGTTCTAGAATTGCATATCCGTTTTGGATGTCTTCCCGCCATTGAAAAATTTTGATTTTGGGTTCATTGGAAAGCTTATTTTTCAAGCTTCGATTATGAGCTATCATTTGCCCAGAAATTTGGAGTATTTTGCAAGTTATTGAATTTACAAGTTTTGTTGCGTTTTTGCCCTAATAAATTCTAGAATTAATATTTTTCGAATCTGATTGGAAATCTTGTTCTAATTGCTCATTATCTACTTGCAAACAAATTTTCATAATTTTGAAGATTTGGCCCTAGTGGGAATCGCGGGAAATCCATTTGGGGTTGAAATATGTCCATTTTGGGGACATTACAATGATATCAGAGCAGTGTATCCTCCCAACCTATGAAGGAAAGAAGAGAAAAATCAGATTTGAATGCAAAAAGGGACAATGGATGATCAAAAGCTCCTCCTACAAATAAACTAAGCTACATGCATGAGGTGATTACAAGGAGCAAAAGAGAATGCAGCAACCCACGAGAGAAAGTCAAAGAGATATGCATCATATTTTGAGGGAATCTCAAAGGGAAATGCGTGAAGCATTGACCGGTCCATTAGAGACTTGGCAAAATCCTACAAGGAAACAATATGTCTACCAACCAAGGAGCAACCCACAATGGTGAAGGAAGCTTTACGAGACTAGCTAAGACCTCATCCAAGCCTTCATAGATTTTCAAAGCCAAGTTTCTCCAAAAGGAGGAACAACCAGTTGAGGATGATGACATGGAGATATGGGGAAAAGAGTATGCAACACTCAGTTCCAAGGTAAGAGCTATGTTGACCTTGAAGATTTTTGTGAGTTGAAAGATAGTAAAGGCACAAGGAACAAACACTGATTGTTGGATGCAAAGTTGAAAAAGATGTTTCAGTTCCAAAGGTACATATCAATGAGTCATTGTCATATGGGATGGATTTACCAAGCCATAGTATTAATGAGCATGAAATTGTGAAGAGTGTTGACTCTTGTGTTGTGTCTGAAATCATGAGTCACAATAGGGATGGTGTTGTTTTGGAGGTTTCTAAATCAGCAATAGAAAGTAAACCTTTGATAATCTTCTTTATAAGGAGGAGTAAAGCAAGGATTTATTTCATCATTTTCATCCTATATCATTACAGCAGTTTTATCATGATGGTATTCAGCTTGTTGTGGATAAGAATGCTAAGGATTTGGTACATCAAAGCCAAGTCATCATGAAGAAAGAGTGATGAAGACCTTCATGGGCAATATAAGGTATCGGATCCAGGTAATATGTTGCATTTGTCCAAAGTTATCAATTTTGATTTTGAAAACTTTGTGACTGATTTCAAGGAAAGGAAAGAAGGAATTCAAAATTGTCTTTTGGGATTACAAGTGTGGGTAAGCATGGTTTCTTCGTTGGAGACTCCGGTGCAAGAAGGAGAGTACCTCTCAAGGTACTAACACTGATTTTCTGATTGCTAAAAAGGGTAAGAGATTATTTTTAATCATTTTCAGCTTGTTGCTCTGTCCATAACAGCAGTCATAATCAAGGGTGATAGAGTTTCATTAATAGGGCCCGTGACTGATTTTTAAATCAACTACATAGTGGAACCCTTGGACGGGTTAGTGGGGGCATTTGGTCCTCAAAGTTCTCAAAAAAACAAGGTGCAGTCTATTAATGAAGAGGAGTTGAATTCAAGGAGCAATCATGACTTTGGCATCCTAAGGTATGAGAGTGGTTACCATATTTTGAGTTTTTTTATTTCTCCTATATTGTTGCCATATTTCTATCCTATTGGACAGCATGCACATGTTTGGATGGTTGCAAATGATTATTCCCTAATCAAGTTCAGGTATGTTAGCTAGGACAGCCACATTGTTTCTTCATGTTGTTCTTGATTCAACTAATGAGTATATGTTGGAGAAGCAAAGTTGAAATAGATGTTTCAGTTCCAAAGGTACATATCAATGAGTCATTGTCATATGGGATGGATTTACCAAGCCATAGTATTGATGGGCATGAAATTGTGAAGAGTGTTGATTCTTGTGTTGTGTCTGAAATCATGAGTCACAATAGGGATGGTGTTGTTTTGGAGGTTTCTAAATCAGCAATAGAAGGTAAACCTTTTGATGATCTTCTTTATAAGGAGGTTAGGAGTAGCAAGGATTTATTTCATCATCTTCATCCTATATCATTACAGCAGTTTTATCATGATGGTATTCAGCCTGTTGTGGATAAGAATGCTAAGGATTTGGTACATCAAAGTCAAGTCATCATGAAGAAAGAGTGATGAAGACCTTCATGGGCATTATAAGGTATGGGATCCTGGTAATATGTTGCATTTGTCCAAAGTTATCAATTCTGATTTTGAAAACTTTGTGACTGATTTCATAAGGGAAAGAAGGAATTCAAAATTGTCTTTTGGGATTACAAGTGTGGGCAAGCATGGTTTCTTCGTTGGAGACTCCGGTGCAAGAAGGGAGAGTACCTCTCAAGGTACTAACACTGATTTTCTGATTGCTAAAAAGGGTAAGAGAATATTTTTAATCATTTTCAGCTTGCTGGTCTGTCCATAACAGCAGTCATAACGAAAGGTGATAGAGCTTCATTAATGGGGCCCATGACTGATTTTTATATCAGCTACATGGTGGAACCCTTGGAAGGGTTAGTGGGGGCATTTGGTCCTCAAAGTTCTCAAAGAAACAAGGTGCAGTCTGTTAATGAAGAGGAGTTGAATTCAAGGAGCAGTCATGACTTTGGCATCCTAAGGTATGAGAGTGGTTACCATATTTTGAGTTTTTTTATTTCTCCTATATTGCTGCCATATTTCTATCCTATTGGACAGCATGCACATGTTTGGATGGTTGCAAATGATTATTCCCTAATCAAGTTCCAAGGTATGTTAGCTAGGACAGCCACATTCTTCCTTCATATTGTTCTTGATTCAACTAATAAGCATGTGTTGGAGAAGCATGATAAGATAAAGGATGAAGTTTACTATATGGAGTATGTTGAACCATTGATCCAAGTTCATGTCTATGAGCATCAGGAGAGCTATATATTTTGGCAAGAGCTCTCTCATTTAACAGGTACAGGATCAAGACTTGTGGAGCACTACAACATGTTCTATCTATTGCATATGGCACTTGGGTGTAAGAGTTGCAATTGCTTGAGGGCAAGCAATTTGGGGAAGGGAGGATTGTAATATCCCCTTCCCGGTCGAAGACCCTTAGCCCAATTTTGTTTCCCGACGGCTAAGGGGTGATAAAAAGGGAAACTATAGTCTTAATAAATTATTATAAAGTACATAAAAAGAAACTTTATAAAAAACACTTATATTAATTTATTAACAACTTAATAAAAATAAAAGAAAAAGATAAAGTGAAATTAGAAGAGAAAAAAAAATCACTTTATATTTTTATTTCCCCTAGGGAAAAATGCAACCCATGTTGGAGGTGATAAATGCCAAAAAAATTAAATGTGGGCAAAGGTATTTGATTGGTGGTTGTGGGTGGCTACTAAGCCAAGATTGCTTATAAAAGCAAGTGTGCTTGGCTTTGTAAAGCATGTATTTATTTATACAAATTCTGATTTTTGTCTGAGCTTAAGAGCTTTGCAAAATAATTTCCAAGGACAAAAACCCTGAGATCTGAGATCTAGAAGGAGAACGAAAGCTCTTCTTCTATGTTGTGAGGGTTCTCCACTCAAGGGTTTCTATCAAGATCAAAATTCAAGAAGTTATCTATGTTTTCCAATAGATTTCCAGCATCTATTGACGACTTATTGTTGTCGGTTCGTGAGTGATTTGAAAACCTACAAGGAGTGAATGTTGCATGTTTGTTGGGAGTGTTGTTGAAACTTCCATTTCTAGTGTTTGCAATGTCGGGCATCAATTTCAAGCTAAATTCAAGGAGAGATCAGATCTGAAGTGTTTGATCTGTTATGTTTGTGGAGCCTGTTTTCATGTTAGAGTTTGGTACACCTTCCATGTGTTACACTCGGATATTTTTACGGCAGTCCAAATTTTCATGGGTGGTTTATTAACCCATGGGTAATGGGTAACCGTTATGGGCTGTTGGCTTTTCGGTTTCCATTGTTTTGTAAAACCACCTCTTCGGCTACCTATTGATGTACTTATAAATAGATGGACATACAATAGGATATATATCAGTGTGTTTTGTGAAGGTGAATAGTGTGTGCGAATTCAAGTGTGAATTTGGGAGGGTTTGTTGAGCGCAGCTCCAAACAAGATCTGATTATTGTAATTGTGAAGACTGTTGGCTTGTAATAAAATCTAAGCAAGTGTTCTTGGTGGATGTAGCCCACATTGGGTGAACCACATTAAATATTGTCTTCGTGTTGTGCATATTTCATTTCTGTAATTCTATTCATACTTCTTATTATTGCGATTCTGAGGAATTATTCCACATTAGATTCTATTAATTCCTAACATGATCAGTTTTGAGGTGTTTTTGGGCCTTTCCTAAGTGGAATGAAATTGTATTGTGGCTTTCACTTACAACTAGGGTTTATCTACATTGATCCAAAATTGTAGATCCATTTTGGATGTCTTCCCACCATTGAAAAATTCTGATTTTGGATTCATTGGAAAGCTTATTTTTCAAGCTTCAGTATGAGCTATCATTTGCCCAAAAATTTGGAGTATTTTGCAAGTTATTGAATTTACAAGTTTTGTTGCATTTTTGCCCTAATAAATTCCAGAATTAATATTTTTTCAAATCTGATTGGAGATCCTATTTTGATTATTCATTATCTACTTGCAAACAAATTTTCATAATTTTTGAAGATTTGGCCCTAGTGGGAACTCAAGGGAAATCCATTTGGGGTTGAAATATGTCCATTTGAGGACATTACACGTCAATAGAGAGGTATGTTTGGGTAGTATTGCTCAAAGAGTGATATTTCAAGCTTTTACATATTAAAATTCAAATGAAGAAAACAAAAGTGGATGCTCTTTTTGATACTTGTTCACAAACAAATTTGATAAGCAAGGAGTTAGTAAACAATTGGGGTTAGAAACTTACAATCATCCAAGCCCATAAGCGTTGGGTTGGGTGAATAATGGAGTAGACATCAAGGTAACCAGGCACCATAAAGTTAAGTTTGGTATTAATGCACATTTTATCGAGGAACTTATAGTGGATGTTGTGCCTCTTGATGTGTGTGGTGTGGTGTTTGGCTGCCCTTACATGCATATCTGGGATGCTATCTTCATAAGAAGAGGCAACCGATATCATTTGGTAAAGAATGGCAAAAGCTACATCATTTCAACCAACAAAGGTGATTCTAAAATCTCTTTGGTAACTGCCTTTCCAGCCAAAAGGCTTGTTAATGCAAGCGGGAAGTTTGCTTCTTTTGAGAGATATTCACAATAAACAAGTAGTTGCTCATAAAACTTCTTGTAGCATGTTTACTAAGAAATAGCATAAGTGTATGGGAGAGTTGGTGCAGCAGTTCAAGGAAGTCTTCCATGAGCCTACAAGGTCGCCACCGGCTAGGCTTATTGAGCTCGAACTTTAGTTGTTACCCGAAAGTCCTTTTCCAAATCTCAAGTCGTATAGACAGTCCTTGAAGGAAGCCAATAATGTAAAACAGCAGTTACAATCTTTGATTAATCAAGGTGTAATCCATCCTAGTACTTTCCCATGTGATTCTCATATTGTGTTAGTACCTAAGAAAGATGGTTCATGAAGAATGTGTTGATTATAGAGCACTTAACAAAATAACCATCAAGAATAGGTACCCTCTTCCACAAAGTAATAATCTTTTAGGTGAACTTTAACATGCCAAGTATTATACCACGCTGGGTTGGAAATCTAGGCATCACCACGTGTGGATTACAGTAGAAGAAATTTGGACACACCATTCAAGACAAATCAAGGGTTGTATGAATTATTGGTTCTACCTTTCAGGCTATGCAATGCACAGGCTACCTTCATGCAGTTGATGAATGAGATAATAAAGCTATTTATTAATTCCTTTGTCATTATTTATTTGGATGATATTCTTGTCTTCAGCAGAACTTTTGATGAGCATGTTGATCATCTAAAACAAGTTTTGCAAGTTTTGAAGGAGAACAAGTTAGTGTTGAATGAGAAGAAATGTGAGTTTGCTCAACAATCACTTGTCTTCTTCAAGCATGTGGTTGGAGATGGGGAATTGAGGGTTGATCCAGCAATGGTAGAGGCTGTCATGAATTGGCCGAAGCCTTTTAATGTGACCAAAACAAAGAGATCTGTTGGTGCAATTTAGTATTTGAGGAAGGTCATCGAGGCTCTCTCTTCCCTAGCCGCACCTTTGCATGCCATTACAGCAAGTAGTAATGCTTTTATTTCGGTTAAGAAGCAACATGCATTCGATATGTTCAAACATAAGATTAGCCATGCTCTGATTTTAACTTTGCCTAACTTGCAACTGACTTTTGAGGTGGAGTCAGATGCTAGTAACTCTATGGGGAATGTCCGGTGCAATTCAGTATTTAATGAAGCATTCTCATACAGGGAAAAGTATGCTCCGGGGTCAGGCTGGTTAAGAAACAAATCCAGCTGGTTGAAATGTTGGATGAATAAAGCAGCGGTCAAGATGAACAAGGACATATCAATCGAGACATGCCACCCCTTAGGAGCTATCACGAGAAGAGCCGACCAATAAGCCCTCTGCATCTGTGGTTGTCATTAAAGGTATCCTATCTTGAGACAGCAGTGATAGATTAAAAGGAGATAAGTCATACTCTTGATTGATTTAGGTAAGATACATGGTTTTATTGACTCTGAACTTGTCCTTGCACTTTGCTTTACCTGTCCGTGCATGCCCTTCTTTCAGAGTTAGCATTGTAAATGGAACTAATATGAATTGTCAGGAGCATGCTAAGGATGTGAAGCTCAAAATGGTGCCGTATATACTGACTACTAATTCTTACAAGTTACCTTTGGATGGTGTCCATGTGATATCGGTCATACAAAGGCTGCATGAAAGTGGTGTAACTGGCATGGAAATTAAAGTGTTGTAATTGAAATTAAAGATTTCCAGCCAACTAAATGCTCTATCATATCAGATCATAAGATGCAAAAGAAAATTGAACAGCGGACTGTAAAATATTCTAAACAGCCCATTCACACTATAAAGTGTGAAAATTGGCTTACAAAATATATACCGGTGAGATTATGTGTATCTGAATTAGCAGCTATTGAGCCACGATCTGAAGATTCTACATCTGATCTATGTGGAAAACGCTTCTGGACCAGAAAGTTGTGATAAGATTGTTAAGTGGGAGGATCCTTAGGCATATAGATATGAGGTTATGAGTGTTTGACTAGCAACCATTTCAGTATATCTGAAGGTTCATACATTGGTTCTGCTTGGCAAAAATATACCGCACTATAGAATTATGTTACTGTCAGTGAGTTAAGAGAATTCATTTGATTGAGACGCCTCTATAACTAGAAATATGGTTATGATTCCTGACATACATACATTTAACACTCACTATAAAAGGTAAAGATTGTTTTTTAGATCACCACCAAGCAAGATGCCAATTTGGCATATTCAAACCCCATTGCAGAAGTCCACAAGAGGATTTATTTTCATTTAACTAATATATTGTTCCAATTTTGTACTTATGGTTTTCAACCCGCAACCAATATCAAGAGTAGACCTGGTCACATGGTTCACAAAGCACCACCAGATTTGGACCAGAGAGGCAAGCCCCCTCCACTACAAGTTCGAGTTCGAGTTCACCAAGCCCAGTTACAGCTATAGAATAGAAGGATGATGGCGGGATTCAATGGGGTCAACGGTCCCAAACCCAACCCAGCCAACTAGCGATACAATATCTGATCAAGCTCAGCCCATCTTTTAAATAGAGAGGGGGATGCCGTATCTGGTCTAACCTGACCCACATCAATCTGGTTTAACCCAGCCCCTTTCGGTATTTAAACCTATATGTCCGGCTCCAACTCTAACCCGGCCCGCTTCAGTATTTAAACCTATCTGTTTGGTCCCAGACCTAACTGTCAGGGCCCTGTATGTGGTTTTACCCCAACCTATATGGCACTATCTGTCCAATTCTGGCAACTATCCATATGCTTGTCCAACAGAAAAGTTCATCCCCTCCAGATATATGAACAGACCTTGCCAATCCAACATCTCATTTAGTATGTCCTATTTGGAATACAATATAGATATCATACATAAGTTCTACCCTCTCAAAATGCATTGCTATTATCTAGTAATTCGAAATTGGTTTTTAGCTTTTGCACTGAGATACAATGCAAATAAGATGGATTACGCCAATAAGAATATACAAAATGGATTACGCCTATCTTTTTTTGTCACACAGGCAACAAAAGTTTGACAATACAAGTGTGTTGAGAGCATGACTGTAGCTGTTGCAGTTAACATAGCAACCTTATAGTGTTGTATAATCATAATTAAAAACGTTTCATGCAGCTGATTTGCAAGGCAAGAAATTGCTCACTGAAATTTTTGAAGAAAGTGAAGAAAGTGGACAACAAACTAAATAGCTAAAGAAACAAACACATGTCAATGAAACAAGCACATGTCAAACATGTTTGCATGGAAAGCTTCCAGATAGCTGCTTCAAAAATGAGATCATGTGGAACTAATTTACAAATTTAAAACTCTAATTGTGATACATATATCATGGGTTTTGCCTCTCTCTTTTCCATTGGCGTTTTTTAATCCCCAACACAATTTCCTTTTCAGTAATTATTCTCACAAAATTGCTTTATAAATTTTCCAAATATTGTCAATCCCATTCAACTTTTCAGTCACTCATTTTCTAACCTCACCCTTTTCCTTCCAAATTTCTGCACCTTTTTCCAAATATTTTTGATTTTTCTTTCTGAAATTTGGGAATCCTTTATATTGTTTCTTTACAAATTACTGTTGTTAAATCAAGTACACGAGTGAAATTAATGTACTATCTCTGTTGTTTTGCAAAGTTATTCTTTCTTTCCAGCTAGGTGTTGGATGGAATGTCATCGAGATATTGCCTATTTGCAAGGGGCCATGGGGCAAGGCATGCTTAGGGTAGTCATGGCAGTCAGTAAAATCCACGAGAACCAATTTGTTTACTCATCCACACCATCAAAAAAATATTTGTTTCCTTCTCTAGAAATATCTTTCCTCTCCCCTCTCTCCTATCCTGCTCAAGATTGCAGATCCATTGAAGCATCTGCATTCTTTTTTTTTCTTTTTTCTTTGATAACCAAGGTATCTCGTTAAGCTCATTCCATAGTCTTGGAAGGACCCAGCGATCTAGCACAACCCAAAGGCGCACAGTTTGCAGGGTGAGTCCAATGCACTAGTCCTCGGGTGGCACAACCGATGCCCCAGCCTGAGGTACCACAATTTTAAGCAAGATTGAACCCATGACATACTGGTGACCAACACAATGGCATGCCATTCAGGCCAACCCTGGGGTTCAAAGCGTCTGCATTCTTGATCTGAATTGGATCATATATATTGATGTAATTCAGTTTTTTCAGTTGATCAAATTCATGTTTCGTTTGTATGACCAATGATATACCGGAGACATGCTTTTCACTCACACTTGAAAGGCCGGAAACTGAACATATTAATGTGCACCAGCAGAGAAGGATTTAGAACAGAAAAAAGGAATACAAGGAAGCCTCTTGGGTGGTTTGGACTCTCAGGGGCTTCTGCATCAGTTAGAAACAGGAATAAGAGATGAATATGTCACCTCTGCACATGCATCTGGAAAACCAAATCCATAACCTAACGAATAAGTCCAATATGCACCAGCAGAAAACAGGGCAAGTCAGACATATTTGACCCTGCCAAAACTGAATCTGTCATGTCAAATCTCTCAAACTCGTCCAGATAAGACAAACAAGAAACTTAACTACCAAAAATGGAAGCCATGGCATTCTACCTTCCAACAGCTGAGGTGACAAGTCATTTTGAGCCTTCTATGTCATTTGCCAACAGCGTACTCATTTAGGAACATGCATATGTACATCAAACATGTGTAAAAGTATCTAGGTCTGTAGAATACTTGTACAGTTAAATATATGAGTGAAGTAAGTTGTTTTGACTGAGTTTCAGAGCCAGGCAAGCTTGTGAGAGCATTGTAGAGATGCAGTGATAAGTCCTACAATGTTATTGGAGACTCCATGGGAGCAACTGGCTTGTAATTGCTGTTAATTTTGGTTGAGATGAGGAGGTGCAGCTCCAAGTTGTTGGATTTTTCCTACATTAAAGTTTTCTAGGGTAATGCCTCGTGTTTATCTCTCTTTCTATGATTGCTTTCAGTCATTTACTTACTCAATTTCATCTTATGCAATTGATGTCAAAAATTTTAGCAATCGAATAACTCAACTAGTATATGTACACTAATGTTTTAAAGCAAGGCGCTTAAGAAACAGCAACTTAAACCATTTCATGTTCAACTTATATCAGTTGTAGCAGCCTAGCAGGTTAAGATTCAAATTGGGGAATCAAGAATGAAATATATAACCTCACTACGGATGAATTATAATTCCATGTTTACCACGTTAATCCTTAAGTGGTTTCTCAAATAATTTTACAGACCAGATTTCCTGTATTCGATTTGAGCTTTCTAAATCTCTTGTAGTTTTTTGCAAGCCATTTTCCTTTGGATTTAATTCATATAATCATTATGTAATAATTCATGTTGTGGTTCAATTTGACGGAATTAACCTAGCCTCTAGGCAGTTGTAGAGACTGCTCGTAGTAGGTTCCCTGTATAGCTGAATATTAAACATCTAATTGTGTTTAAAAACGGCAGTTCCTATTCAAAAATTATCCTTCGCTAAGGTTCTCTTCAGGCATTTTTGCTAGGCCATTGAATCTGATGATCTTGAACAATATTTATCACATACTTAAATGGGCACCAAGTGGCATGAAGCATGCAATGTGAATGGAGTCAGCAACATTCAAAAGGATTGCATTGCAATACTGTATACAAAGTTTGATGTCAAATACATAACTACAAACTACACACAGCCACTTCAGGGCATAAGGGAGCTACTAAAAACTACGAGAAACATTTTAAAGTAGTGCTGAGGACATTAGCCTTTCTTTAGGGCATGATTTTCTGTGTAACTCTGTTGCTCCACTGATGTAGTTGTAATTTTTTTTGGTGTACGATAAGATGCATTTAGAAAAAGAAGTTAAAAGTAGTATTAGTACCTTGTTGTTCATTTGAATTGTTGCTGGCCTTGAGTTCTTTCAATCTTTGTAGAACCTCCTTAGCAAGCTTCTCTTTGCATATTGAGAACGCTTCGCCTTCACATTTTCCCTATACGCTTCCTCCTTTATTTCTTGAACCTATACATTAACACCTTCCTTTTATGACCTCCAATAATACCCTAATGAAATGTCATTCAATTACACTTCACAAACATTCACCCTGTGTGCAATGCCCCTAAATTTTCTTTGACCTAAAAGCTAAAACAAAGTACTTCTGCTTTAAGAGTATATGAGAATCATATTGCATTGCATCATTTTTTATGTGAATAGTTGCCGCAACACGGGTGTCTCTTATTTCAAATTCACCTAAGATTTGCATTTGCCCTTGTCCGCAGCTGGTGTGTTGGATGCGATATTTTACCCAAATTCCACATTTTAACCATCTCTCCCGAATTTGAACTCGGGCCTACGTAATGAAAGCCCCGAATTCTTACAACTTGAGCTCATCCCATTCGCATCGTGCATTGCATTATTATTAGGCATTTTGACGAATGCTTCAGAAAAAATGAACAGAGGAAAATCTTTTACAAAGCAACTTACCCTACGAATCAGATCCACGGGTTCCGATGCCTGACGCACTCTTACAGCATCTTGCATTCGTTTAAGCTCGTCCTCTGTATATTTCAGAACTGGCCCCATAATAAGATCAGTACACGCAACAAAAATACAGAAACGCAATTGAAATGATCGCAAATGCCAATTGCGTTTAAGTAAAGAATGTAGGTTTACCTTGCAATGAATTGTGGGTCGAAGAGAATACATAAAGAGGGGCGAGTATAGAGTGTAAAACGTAAAGAGCCGCCACTAAATTGGCGGTGCATACGACCGTAGTGGCCCTCTTGTAAGAACATTTTACTCTAGTGCCATTGCCAGGCCAGTCTATGGCCATGCTGCGCTATGATCCTGGTTGAAACCCTATCGGTTGGAAGCAGTCATAATTACGAGCTCTGTTATTTAACGTGGACATTAGCAGGTTCGCTAGGAAATCCAACAACCGCCGAAACTTAACATAGGTTTTCAAACGCGATATATTTAGACAAAGTTTTTTTTTTTTAAACAAATGCCGCCCGGCGCCTGCTAACAAATATCCGGTCACTCCCTCCGGCCCCCCGGGAATAATATCTCAGGTCAGAATTAAATTCCAAGAGATGGGAAATATTCAGGTCAAGAATTAAATAGATGGGAAATTAAATAAAGGATGAAGCTTTAATTTATAAGCTCTTTGTTTTTTTTTTAAATGGTACACAAATACATTTTAGTATAAATAGGGGAGAGGAGATGGTGCATTACCCAATAGTGGTGAGGGTAGTTGACATCTTTGACTCCAGTTTTTACACAGTAAAATATTAATAATTGAATGAATACTATCCTATAAATGTACAAACACTCTTCAAAACTGATGTAAATGTCACTTTTCATGTACAGCCATGAATCTATCAACAATAGAATACTTGATATCATTTTTAAACATAAAATAACATATATTATACTTCCATGTTTGCCAAATTTAAAGTCAACATGTATTTAATACATGGATATATAATTGTATTTCATCCCTATACAAAATTGATACCACATCATCATATCAATTTGATGTCACTTTTCATATAATTTAAGTTCCCATTTTACAATGTTAAAGATCTTGTCATACACAAACTTTGGGGGGCAGTTCTCACAAGCATAAGTCCAAAGTGCACCATTTTCAAATACATGTTGTCTTTTAAGCATTAACTTTCTCACCATTTTCTATACCAGCTACTCCCATAAATGATGTACCTGCATATTTTCAACAAATGTGAGGCTCAAGAAACAAAGATTGAATTGAAATGAGAAATCAAATCAAATTGAACTTCAAATATGAGTATTGAAATAAAATATCATAAATCTTGATCCACCCCTATCAGTTTCACCCAATCAAAAACAAGCACAAGGATCAACCAATTTTACCCAATCAAAAAAAAGCACAAGGATCAATCAACTACAACACTTTTCATATCTCCTATAAATCCAGTTCCTCAACTGCTCTGAAATTTTATTCAGTTAGTATTATTTTGCTAGTGCATGACAATTAGAGTTCCAAGTTTCCGTAATCAACTGTTATTCCACATCATAGTGCCACATAGTAAGTTCTTAACTCTGTTGTTATATTGATGCACATTCATTTAATTTTAATTTTTTTTTTGTCAATCTATATATGGGAGGGGAGCCAGTAAAAAACCTGGTAATCCCAAAATTATAAAAAAGTAAAGCGCGCTTGAGAATTCTCTACAGCCCAATCTACTTTGCAAACAAATCTGACATGTAACCCACCGTGCATACTTGCTTTGACAAGGAGAAAGACTTGCTTGATTCAAGATATTTTTTGGATGTTCTCCACTATACTTTGAATTTTGCTAGTGTTATTTTGGTGTTCAACCCAAGTATTAATTGGGAAGAACTGGTAAAATTCCTGGAATTTTACTTTATGTTGCCTTTTCATGTAGATGTATATTAACAAGTAATTCTAGGCTAAATGCTCGAAATTTGTAGATGTATATTTACAAGTAATTCTAGGCTAAATTAATGAAATGTGTAGGTGTATATTTAAAAGTAATTGTAGGCTAAATTAATAAAATCTGTAATGTATATTTACAAGTAATTCCAGGCTAAATTAATGAAATCTGTAATTCATATTTACAAGTAGATGTATGTTCTGTAGACGTATATTTACAAGTAATTCCAGGCTAAATTAATGAAAGACTCTATATTTACAAATAGATATATACGAAATATACATCTACTTGTAAAAATACATCTACAGAATACACATCTGAATGTAAATATACATCTACAGAATATACAACGACAGGAAAAGGCAGCATAAAATATACAGCTACATGAAAATGAAGCATAAAATATACAACTACATGAAAAGGCAGCATAAAATATACATCTAACATGTAATTACTTGTAAGTATACATATACATATTTCATTAATTTATCCTGGAATTACTTGTAAATATAAATCTACATGTACACATACATCTACAGGTTTCATTAATTTAGCTCAGAATTACTTGTGAATATTCATCTACATTAAAAGGAAGCATAAAATTATATTGCATGCTGCCTTTTCATGTAGATGTATATTTGGTCATAAATTTAAATTTGTATTTGTTTCAATAACATTGCCTTCCTCTATTACTAGACCCATTTTCACCTTTGATCTTTGAAGTATCCATTGCTCAGAACATAGGCACTCACATCAAATGGTTGCACTTCCTTTTACGTTAGTTGATTCAATATTATAAAATCTCATTGTTGTAAGTTACATTGGTTTGGTAAATTTATCTATCTTAGCAAGTTTTTATTAACATCATGAGGAGAAGGCAGCTTCCAAAAAGAGTAAGACCTGCATGTGCCAAAATTAGGGGAGCAAGATTTCCGCCAAGTGAAGAACATGAAGAAGAGGCTATCAATACCCCACCTCAAGATGCCAATGACACACCACATGAAGAAGTAAATGTCCAAGCAATAAGAGTGAGCCCTTCAACACAAAAAGTGACAAAGCCAAGATCTGATTGGAACAAGTCTGATATGAATAATGCCATGAAAGATGTTGAAGATTATGGATACTCTGCACGTGTTGCTGCAAAAAAATGGGGTATACCAACGACCACCCTTACTTCTTGGCTGATGGGCATTACCACCACTAAAAGAAAGGGTCCACCAACAATTCTAACAGATGAAGAAGAGATGGAGATAGTGAGTTGGTGTCATGAAATGGCTGACATGGGACATGGGTTAGAAATTATACAACTTAAGACATGTGTGGCACAAATCTGCGAAACAAGGTCTAACCCATTCACAGATGGTTTTCCGGGTAAGTCATGGTGGCGGTGTTTTAAAAAAAGACACCTGGATCTAACATTAAGGACAACTGAAGGCCTTGATAAGGATCGAGCAGTGTGTTTGAGGCCATCAATTGTCAGTTCCTTCTACATTAATTTGTCTAAAGCTTATGAGGCCAACCCATATGGACCAAACCGAATATGGAATTGTGATGAAACTGGATTACAAGTTTGGAAGGAACTCATGTATGAGAGTGCTTGCTAAAAGGGGTAGTAGGAGTGTCCCATATATCATCCCAAAAAGTAGAGAATGGATTACCATATTGTGTTGTGTAAATGCTGTTGGAAAAAGCATTCCAGGATTCTATCTTTTTAAGGGGAAGAGTCATTTAGAAAATTATATTGCAGGTTGTGAGCCTGGAGCTTGCATGGCAACACAATCACATGCATGGATGACAAAAGATTTATTCATGAACTGGTTACATCACTTTGCATCATCTATACCTGGTGGAGTGTCTCCTACCAATAGGCATTTACTAATTTTTGATGGCCATGGTTCACATGTTGCTTTGGGGACAATTCAAGAAGCCAGGAGTTTGGGGATTGATTTGTTAACATTGCCTGCACACACCTCTCATAAATTACAGCCATTGGATGTGAGTGTCTTTGCTCCATTCAAAACATACTTCAAGGAGGAGAGACGCAAATGGATAATTGCAAACCATGGGATAGATGTGAAAAGGGCTAAATTAGCTGAGTTAGGGAGCAAAGCATTCAAAATGGCTCTTACACCTAGCAACATTAAATCAGGATTCAAAAGAACATGATATGGGCCTTTAATCCCAATGCCTTGGATGAAGACATGGGACCTAGCAGAACATTTGACACATCTTTTCAAGATGATGCTAGTGCAGCAGAAAATATGCTTCATCTATCTAGGGTTGATTTAGAGCAAAGTGAAGATGTTGAGATGGTGCCTAACACACAATTGGAGAAAGAATCAGAACCTCAGCAGAAGGAGATAAATATAAATGAATGTGTTGCTCAACAATTGGAAACTCCAAATGGAATTAATCAAATCGATGAATCACTATCTCTACCCACAGAAGATAGCCCTCCCGATTGGATGAAAGAAGCAACTCTTAATCTTAGTGTAAACTTGAACTTCAATAATGAAGAGGTCAGCCTCTCTTTACCCTCTCATCCAACACTACTTCATGACTCAGATTTGGTGCACTACTATGTTGGCAGTCAAGCTGAAGAAAATGATGCAGATTCACAGTTAGAGGTAGCAGGGGTATTAGGGGCAGATTCAAACCAAACTTGTGAGGCAAACCAAGGACAAAAATCTTGGTAGATTCTTGAAACTCCCTGTGGAAAAGGTTAGAGAATCATCAAGGTCAAATAGTGCTTCTGGTATAAGATTGAGTAGGGAATCTCTACTAATCACCGCAGATCAGTACATGGAGCTTCTGGTTGAGAAAGAGAACAAAAAAAAAGAAATAGATGAATTGAAGCAAAGAAAAAAGGAACAAATCCAGGAGAAGAAGGCTGAACGAATTGTTGAAAGGGAAAGGAAGGAGCAGGAAAAGATTGAAAAAGAATATAGAAGGAAAACAAAGGAGCACCAAAAGTTGATTCAAAGGCAAGAAAGGGAACAAAGAAAGGAACAGGAAAGGATTCAAAGGGATCAAGAGATAAAGGAGAAGGAGTTTGAGAAGGCAAGAAGAGAGTTAGAAAGGAAAAGGAGATTGAGTAGTCCAATTAATCCTTTTCCTGATCAACACCCAATGTTAAGAGAATTAATGGGCATACATTGCCCTTTATCAGTTTCAACACATAATTTTGCAGTTGGAGTGAATGCTTCTCCAAGTTCTGATCCATTCCCAACTACGCCTGTGAGGGATGTCAACATGGGGAGGCAATTATAAGTAACACCCCAGCCTTCAACCTCAACCGCAGATTCAACACCGCCTTCCTCGGATTTTGGAAATGATATTATCGAAAGTAAATATTTATTTTTGAGGGCTGAATTTTTGATGTGTGGAATTGGCCTTTCGATTTAAAAACTACAATATAGTAATAGTAGTTATATGGCCCAAGTATATTGTATGGCCATGTTTTTGTAATGGACAATGGAAATGTTTACTGAATGAATATATGTCTTCCAAGTTATGTGATTTTTTTTTCAAAGATTTAAACTCCTATTGTTTCTGAAAATTACATTGAGAAACAGAAAATAGTAAATGACATTAATGTAACAACCATAAGCCAATAACACAATCTACCAGTAGAAAAGAAAAATATGTAATAGTTTCTATCATTGCCTCAATGAGGGTAAAAACCTCACCTATTAAAACCGTATGGACTGTAGATATTCAAAGAGAATCAAACAATTTCCAAACTTATTTGATGTGTTGATAAACACAATTGAAATCATGCTCTGCATCTGCACTTCCAATCTGAGTCACTCCAACAAGCATAACAACACCACTGCAAGACATGTACAAAAAATACTATCAGTTTTTAATATGTAAAATCACCAAATTATACAAATTAGTTTTTAATAATAGGGGTTACCAGGTCTTTTGACAAATCAGCCTCTTGGACTTTCTTGTAACATACGAAGGCTTTCATCAACTATGATTGAAATATATTCATTTATAAATCCTATCTGATTATAAATCGATCTCATACTAGTGTTGTTTGAATCTATCACCTCCATTTCATTTATTGCTCAAGGAGCCTAAACCCTTGATTAGCTTCAAATATGAATAATTTTCCAAACTTCACATTTAAATGACTAAATTTTCGTTACCATATTAGAACTAAAATGCTCTACCTCCTCAGTGTACAGTGTATAAAAGAACTTTCTTTTAAAGCATCTATGGCAAGATTCAAATGATTCTTTCTAGTTTAGAAGGAAGCAATGTTAAAATATCACTTAAACTAGATATTATTGCTGAAGAAAGAAATCAAAAGTACCTTCCACTCTTGCTCCGTTAAAGTTATTTATGTATTTGAATCCCGATTTGAAATCATGCTCTACATTTGCACTTATAACGAATATGGTGTAGGTATAATGAACTATGACTAGCTCCCAACGCAGAGGTGGTCAGTATAAACAACTGAGAACAAAATTATCAGGCCAAAACAGTAAGCAAAAGTAGAGTTAAATTTTCCAGTGAAAACAGTAAGCAGAAGTGCAAGTTCAAAGAATCGCTTTCCTTCTACATTCGCAGTTAACTGAAGTGGAGTTACAAAATCCTCCTTGCATGATACGATTCCACCACATGAATCTGCCGAGGAGAATGTTCGGTATATGCCTGTAAACTCCACTGATCCGTTTTGTTCCACGAATTCGTTGCATTCCGCGAAGGTTCAATGCGGGAAACTCCACGCAAGAGCTGGATGGCGGTGAGGGAGTCGTTGGTGCATTCAATATCAATAAATCAATCCGCACTTCAAACATTAAGAACTGTTTTGCTATCATGACACGGCATTCCGGATGTTAATTAATACCATATCCCTATGCGTAGATTTCGCTGTCCTCGAAAATAATGAGTATTTAGTAATATGTGGCAGCGAAAATAGTAATAGGTGGGGTGTTCTAGTAACATGTATTGGTCCACACCATGAAAACTCAAAAATTGTGACACCTCACACTCCAGCAAGTATGTACGGTGGGTTACGTGTCAAATTTGTTGGCAAAGGAGATGGGGCTGTAGAGAATTCTCACGCGCTTCTTTTGACTGATTTTTGGGATTAATGGTTTTTTTAATGTTCAGTATAGTGTCCCAAAGTTTGGGTGCACCATGATTGGCTCCCCTCCCATAGTAAAGAGAGATTCATCACTTCATTTTCTTGATGATTGTTTAATTTTTTTGTGTGCACTATTTATAATTATTTACAACCATTAATATTAAAGTGGTGAGCATTGTATTTAGTATTAGGATATTATTTCTGATATTCTTTGTAAGACTAAGTTTAATGTGTTGTTTGTCTTCTGTAATTTTTATGATACAAATGATGCTCAAAATAAACCATGTGTCATAGAGAATGAAAAATAGGGAACCCAAGTTGATGTGCTCATGAGTAGTCCAAGGGTGTTGGAGCTACACTATATTGTCTTAAAACTAAATAACCCAGTTGATTATGCCTATGATTAACCCAAAAGTGTGTTAAAGCATCCACCTGGATGCCCCGACTTTCTGTCAAGCCAAAAATGAGAACTACGTGTCGTCCACCATGCTTCATATGAAGACACATGTTGATCCATAAAAATTGCTCATAATTAAAAACTTACATCAAAATTTGATGAACTAGCTCCATGCATAGTCATATGAATGAAGTGTAATCTCTAGTGTATGAAATGTTGGTACAATCATCACTCTTTGTAATGCACGAGCTACGGTGCATGATACGTGATCATATGTTATAATTTGTAATATGTTGCATTGTATTGACTAATAGCTTCAAGAACTTGAAATGTGCACAAACTATAATGCACAATATGATATAATCTACAATATATTGCAATGACAATTTATCAAAGGACAATGTGAGAAATCACCAAGTACCATGCTCGAAGAGCTTGAAACCTTTATCCTAATGTTCCCCTATAAGATGAGATTAGAGAGTTATTACAATGCCCCCTAGAAAGAGAGCATCATACATGAACATGTCTATACAGCTTGTTCAAAATCCCTTAGAAAGAGATGAACACCTCAATGATGCCCTCTCGAGTTTTCATCACGAGTCTCCATTAAGTCACCCTTTTAGGCTTTGAACTTAATGAAAAGAGTTTGTGAGTCTTCCTTTCAGTTTTCAATTCACAACTCAAGTACAAAAGTCTAATCAACAATAAACAATATTTATAGCCTTAAATAATCTGTATTGAGTTGCATATTTGGCGGTCTCAATGTGCTCATCATCAATATCCCAATCAAAATGGGAAATCATAGGTATTGAGTGCATAATTATCCTCTATGGGAATTGGGTGCAACTCTACAATTCTCTTAGTAGGTTGTCATTCAATAGAATTTGCACTTGCATAACCAGGCTCAACAATATTTACAAGGCTAAGTCATCGTTTGATAATGGAGTGTACTCGTGTGTAAGACTTTGATAATAAATGAGCCTTTGGTTGTCATATCGAATGATCTATCTATCTAAAATGCGCATGTTTTGTACATTTGGTAGGTGGACATTTGAGATAACATTGTTTAATATAATGTGTATGTTGACCACATGATAGACAATGGTGTAGGTCAAAAAGATCTCTCAAGGTATGACCATGACTTCGTGAATGACAATATTTTTAGACTTGATTGGTTTTAGTAGGAGCTAGTTTTGGTTAACTTGGAAATTTCACTAGAGTGACCAACAACCGAATACTCGACTTTTATGCATAATACATCAAGCAAAAATTTGACAAAAATGGAATATTATACTATATGAAATTGACAACACCTATAAATCCTAGACCTAACCATTTTTTGTTGGGTTTCATTGTCTCCCAAACTTGCATAACATGTGCAAATTTGAAAATAAGGGAACCGACATATATTGTATTTATAATAGTTTTGGATTGCTTTAAAATTACTTTAGGTTTTGAGACAACGTGATTGGACTCAATAACTTTGGTAGAATGTTTCCAATGTTCTACAAATGATTTGACCATGGGATTGTTAAAGAGAGGATTATGCACGTGAGAATCAATCTACTTTTGTAAATGAACTACTTCTTATCACAATAAATTGTATTGATTGCAAAATTGCATAAACATTGGTTTGAACTATATTTAATAGTCCGAAATTAAATATGCTTCCCGATTTGTGCGTACACAAAGTCTGCAAATATAATATGTAATCTAAGTACAATGTGTTCATTGTGCATGCATTGTGTTAGAGTATGTAGAATAACAAGTTTTGAGTTCGATAACACCGAAAGTGTTCAAATAATACCAAAAAAACCTTCATTAGATGAGTCTTTATACTTTGAACCCATTCAAATGAATTTTTACACCCTTATTTCTCCAAAACACATTTTAAAAGTTACAAAAACAAATTTCATCTACATAAATTATTTAAAACTTTATTTTTAAAATCAAAATAGATCGCTTATAAATCAATTTTGGCCATTGTATGCAATAGTTGTGATGTTTTAAAAATTGACTAGTTTTAGTTAAGACAAACCCCTTTCCAATGCAATTTTAGATAACTATCATCATTTACGAGGATCAAAATATATTAGGTGGACAAGTTGGAACCCCGAGTATTTGTACTTGCTAGAATTGTGGACAAGAAGAGTTTCCAAATAAGTAAGTTTCATAGATAAATTTTACCTAATGATTGGGATATGATGACAAACATAAACAAAAGTATTAATTTTCCTAGTTTTACCAATTAATTCAAAATTACAAATTTGAACAAAATGAAAGGGGGCAAGTTTTGAACTTTAGGGCTCAAGGAAATTAAGGCGGTACAAAATTGTCCAATTTCCCTATGACAATTTATATCACTTATCTCCTCAAAAATGTAAAACTTGACTATTTAAAGCTTCTCCAAAAAAATAATATCAAAGCGACTTATGTAGAATTTCAAAACTTATTTTTGACCAAGGTGTAGATGTCCGTGGGAGCATGAACGTATTTATTTTTTCCCGATGTCAAAGCAATGTCAAGGAAAAAACTAAAAGCTTCTTCAAATACCTTTTTGAAACTCCTCATAAATACACATAGATATATCTACAACTAGTAAATTTAACTTTGACACCAAGCCTAGAATGACATGAGCATTAGAGGAGGAAGAGGGGGTATGAAGAAGGAGATTGGAAAAGGAGAAGTGTATTGGTGTGGAAACAGGTTGGGGGAACCTATGACCTATGCAAAAATCCCCTTTCTTACAACAAGGAATGTATATAGCGCATGCCATTTGTGTCAATCGTGTGAAGTAGAAAGGGGGTGTTAAGAGGTAGTCATCGAGGAGACATACTTTAGAGATATATATGAAAGTAAGGTATGGTTGATGAATAGTTTGAAGGGAAACTTACACATGTTTGAATGTTGAAAAGTACATATGTTTCACACTGAACCTCTAAGTTTATCGTTTGTCATGTCATCAATTACATGCATAATTTGAGAAAATAATTTCTATGAAGTGAATGAGGTAAAGAATCGGGTTTCCTTCATCGTGAGTGTTGATGAAACTTTTTGACAATGATCACCGACACAAAACCTTGTCCTCTCATTTTCCCGATTCATGTCAAGAAAAGTTATCGAGAATCGTATTTGGAATTTCGTAATAGCATAATCAATTTTTAAAGAATTGGCATGAGAGGAAAATATTTTTTTTGTGCACATCTCAGTCGTGTTTCAATCCTAGAACACATACAAGGTCATAAAAGGGAACATTTCAGTTTAAAGATCATAATTCGAGTGATCAGTTACAAGATTATAATTTGGTTGGTCAACATAAGGATTATAATCTAGTGATGAGCCAATGAATCTGTAAACATGGAATCTGTTGAATGCATGGATGTAAGTCGAGGAAAATTGGAAAAGCTTCCAGCCCATATGTCGATGCATGAGGATACATGCAATCTACATCATCTAGTTGTTTGGAGAGTCAACCAATGTAATGTTTAACGATTGCATGTAAAGTGAAACGTTGGACGAATCGAGGGAAGATGAAAACTTGGGTGATCTTGTCAGTGGTGGGAGGAGATACCATATGCAAGAAAGTATGAATCACAATATTGAATATGGGTCCATGATGCAATTCGATGTCGAGCTCGAAGGACCCTCAATGCGAAGACCGAAGCCTATTGATCCCAAAACAAAATGTAAATTTAATACATATCAAAGTGGAAAGATGAAGTCAAACTCATTAAAAGTTCAGTCTTTGATGTTAGTAGTAAGACAAGTGAAACGAAGAGCACAACTTAAATTGTCCCACACAAAACAATATTTGCTATATATGCTCCACTTCATCGTCTCAATCTTGCTTACATTATTCATAAGCCCACAATTTGCATGGAAAAGAGCAAAAAAAAAAAGGAAAAATTCATTAGGTTCCACATGTGAAATCCACCACACCTTTGACGCATTGACATCATTTGTACACCAATTGTATACTAAATAAAAATCTTAGAAATAAAGGTGCATTTAGATATACTCCACATATCTGTGGTGGCATTTGACATCAATTGTTTCCCTTGTCTATTCCATCTTCATGTAGAGTGTGGCAATTATAAAGTTTCATCTTTAAACATATTTAATAATTCCATCTTTATTGATATCCTTTTCTTAGCCAATAAGGATATCGAGGAGTTTATGGGTGTGAAAGATTTGGTGGAAAAGGAGCTAACAAACTTCCTCCTTGTTTTATCATACACTTTGAAGAGTGTGGTGAATTTTCAGATGAGAATATACTGGTGATTGACCTGGAAGGACATCATGCCCTCTCTCTCGGTGTTGTGGAGGCCATTGGTAGAGCTTGTTATGAATTACACACAAGGAGGAGTGGATAGCCTGCACATGGTTGTTGTTGTGCTGCAATAATGCCCAACACTTGGGATCTCTAAGATTTTAAGATGTCTAGCCAATTTATTTAGAAACTCACAAGTGATAATGTCTTATGGATAAGAGAGATAGCAGTAGCAGGGCCATGCATTGGTGATTTAGGTGGCTCATTCAAGGCTTCGCATATGAAGTAGCCATTGCATATGTCAACACGTTATTTTCCTATGTTTGCACACATGGAGTAGATGTAGAACAAAGCTCCCAACAACATATTCCCTATATCATGTTCGTAATATATATTAATAATATCAAGTATGCCCTCTTTTAATGGACTTAGTAATATGTGGCGTCATTTAGATTGGGTCTCCATTAAATACGATCAAGTAGTATTAAATGACAATAATAATGTACAAGGCGCACAATTTGGAGAAAGGCCCGCATGATATGGAAGGCTATTTTGATATTATAACGACCTAAAACACGCTTTCCGTTATCGACCTGTTTCAGAAAGGTGTTAAGAAATTATGTGGTCAACGAACTCCGCCTCGATCAACCCCCCTAAGTTTTGTGAAAAAATCATCTTATCAATCGAAATTCCAAACATAATAAAATACCAATAACTAGATAGAAACGATGAGGTGGGCGACACATTTTAATATAAACGGATTAACTATACTTGTTTCTTCTAACACTTTCGCAAAACCACCTTTTCAATTATGAACTCAAATAATTACCGAAATAGTTGATACAGAACAATCATTGATAACCGAGCCACTCCAACAACTAGTCATATGAGCAATAGATTTTATATGTCGTTAAAGCATTGTTATTTTTTATTTTATAAACTAAATTAAATGATTATAAATTGTGTTAAGCACCACTTTATAGGTTCAATGAATTTTGTTATTCAAACGGCTACTACTCACAAGCGTTGTGTCACCATGAGAAATTGAGTTTTTTACTTGTGCCACGATGCACATGCATTCCATGACAAACAAGCAACATGAATAACAGACGCGTAGTCAAATAAACACCCAGCAATGACATTATAATGTGAATACATGAAGCAATCCAAACTATTTTCAAAGGAATAAGACTTTCGTAATAGTGTAAAATTTGTATAGAAAAAATGATCCTGCGTGAGAGGAGGAATGACACAGAGGCAAAGGAGCAGTTGTTGGAGCTCATCACATACAAAGAACAATTCAATGGAAGAGTTTTTCACGGAGCAACCCATCACTCGTTAGGATGTTGCTTTCATGCAGAGTGCAAAAATAAAAGAGACAGGGTATAGTGAAAAAGGAGACAATCTTTGGCACCCTGAACTCACCATTGGAGAGTTACGATCCTCTCATTTATTCCAAGTGTATGTGTCTTCACTTTCCCATCATCGATTCAACTCTCAATAATACCAAGTCCCTTCCATGACTTGTTACAAGATATAGACCATAAATATGTTCTACAAGCCAACACAAGAGCGTAGTTGGTTTTACAACGCGGGCGGCAATGACGATGGCGAGAAGATGTATATTGAATGATATAATGTGCATGGAAAATCCAAGGGAAATCATGGTGCTAGCTAGCAAATTTGGTGAGCGGCACGGAGCAAGTCGAGTCTGCTAGAGGTCCTGGAAGGCGAATGAAAGACACTCTGTTAGGTAAACTAGGTTAATTATCCATTGTATTTTCATTTTTACCTTAGGTAATTAGTGATTCGCGAACGTAATTAGTTGTTGTATAGTTACTACATGGTTATGTTATTATAACCATTATATTTGTCATTTTGTGAAGTCGCGTATGTATATTGTTATTTGGTTATGTTTCTATAACCATATTGTTATTCACAATTGTGTATATTGTTGCACCGATGCAACAATCCATTTGTTTGTACTCGGATATACAATACCTATAAGTATTGCACTCTTCTCTATTGTAATATTGATTTTATTGCATATCAATAAACTTGTGAGGCTTATGTCCCTCTTCTAGATTTGGTGTCGAGCCATTTTGAGCTACGGAGGCCACTGGGCCTTGCAAAACAAAACAAAATTTTCTACCACTCAATTTTTCCGCATATTGGATGTAATTATATATTTTCAGTGTATTTTTGAGTGGATTGCACTAATTTGCGAGTTGTCATATTCAACTGCAAAAACATTGTAATTGATTAAAAGCGGGCAAAGATTTGTAAACAAAATCAATGAAATTTTTGTTTTATAACACTCACGAGATATTTGGATCTCTTTCACCATTCGGTATATATAGTGCTTATGGGAAGCGCTTATGGGTAAATCCTTTGAGACTACTATTACACTTAATGCCTAATATAGTTTGCAACAACATCTTTTGGACATCGTCCTATAAATCGACGGGGAGTAATAAGGACATAATGTACACACTTTGAGCCCTCTCATCTGTTTGTGAATGATTGCATGACATAAATCCAAACACTGAAATTATCCGAGTATATAGCAAAGTTATGTGCGCGTATGAGGATATTTCTTTGATCCGTGTCAATAATCTCACGCACCCCTTTCAAGATCTTGTCTTGGTACCATGTATCGAATTCTTTCACGACGTTAACATCTTTTTCACGCATCGCGTGTATATCGAAAGGGTGAGATTTTTCCGCATACCAATGAGTATATCGAAGGGGTGTATATATAGAAAGGTTCAATATATTGGATTGATGGTATATAGATTGGGAGACCGTATACCTAGAGTGATAAGAGCCTTACCCTTTGTCAGTAAATTCAGAAAATGGGCACCAATGCCCCCTAATTTCTTTCTTCCAGACTCACAGCTCCTCAAAGGAGATAATTATGTTGCATGGAAGACTAAGATCAAAACACAACTTGAGTTTGAAGAGATGTGACTTGTTGTGAATGGTTCCGCAACCAGATCACCAAATGATGCAACCCAACAAAGGCGGTTTGACAAGTCCATTCGAGAAGGCCAAAGTCATAATCTTGTTCACATTATTTGATGACGTGCAACCCCACATTCGAGATGCCAAAACATCTAAAGAAGTGTGGGATAAGTTGAGCACCGTATATGAGGCCAAAAATAAGAACACAATTCTGAATTTGTAGAGTCAATTACACACACTGAAATTCAAACAGAACGAGAAAGTGGAAGCTTTCTTAAGAAGAGTTACAGAATTAAGGGCTTCACTTCTAGCCCTGGGAGAGGAGGTCACTAATACAACTCTCATTCCCATTGTTCTGAGAGCACTCCCTCCTTCTTACCACATTTTTGTGACGAAACTCAACTTTTAGATCAAACAGTTAGTTTTGACAAGTTGGTGAATCTACTACAATAAGAAGAAGCAATGTACAATAAAGATGATGAAGAGGAGCAGCACTATCTTCTCATCAGAAAGGAAAAGGAAAAGGAAAATCTCATTCTTCTCAAAAGTCCCAAAAACAACATCAACATCAACATGGGGACAAGCAAAAGAAGAAGTGTCCTATCTGCAACAGAGGACATGATGTGAAATATTGTTGGTATAATACATATAAGAAAGGTTCATCAAGTAATTTTGGACCTCAAATTCGAAATATCATAAAATACGGTCACACTAGAATCAAGGGCGAAGAAGGGGAACTAGCGAAGAAAACCCCATCAACAAGGTAATATAGTTGAGCAAGAAGATCATTCAAAAAATGAAGACTTCTTGTACATTGCTCATTCCAATGAACCATCCACGTCATCTAGTGTTGTTTGGTATGTTGATTCGAAGCCACTGACACATGACCTTACATAGAACTCGGTTTACCACCACGAGGGACACTCCTTTGAAAAACTAAGTTTCATTAGGTGATGATTCTTCGTACACAATACGAGGATTGGGAACATTTCTCTACCTCTTGGTTCACGAAATTGTAGATTATCTAATGTATTATATGTCCCTGGCTTAACAAAGAATCTACTATCGGTAAGTAAGATTCTAGATCATAATCTAAAGAATGACTTTGATATTCATTATGGTTAGAAAGTGTGTTTGATTCGAGACAAATCACATGGATTGAAAATTGTTGCAAATGCCTCCAAATTGAGATGTATGTTCCACTTGACTTTGTTCACATGGATGATCAAATACTTATGGCTAAGAATTCTTCATGAACACAATTGTGTCATTACAGACTTGATCATATCAATTTCAAATATCTTAAAACACTTCAGGGTCTACAATATTGTGAGAGGCTTGCCATCTCTCTAGAAGGATACTGAATAAATGTATTCACCGCTCAAGAGGAAAATAGCATAGAGCTTCATTCTAGAAGAGTACTTATCGAACTCATGGTAAGCTTGATCTAGTTCATATCGATCTTTGTGGTCTGATACAACCTATTCATTCGGATTTCAAGATTACTTCATGCTTTGTTTTGATGATTATTCACAAAAAATGTGGATATTTTGTATTCATAAGAAAAGTGTAACTTTTGAGAACTTAAAAAAGTTCAAGGTGGTTATATAACGAGATTGGTTGTCATATCGATCTCTCCACTCGGATCAAGAGGGGAATTCACTAGTAATGAGTTCAAAGCTTACTTCAAGCTCATGGATTCATGTGAGATGCCTCCTCCACACACACCATAGCGAGAATGGTGTTGTTGAGAGAAGAAACCATACTATTATAGAGATGGTGTCTTTGTATAATCGATGATTCGGATTAGCAAGGACATTTTGGGCAAAAGTAACAAAGACAATAATTTATTTGTTGAATAGAGTGCCCATAGTTGTTCTTGATGGAGTGACACCACATGAAGCATGATCGAAGTATAAGCCATATGTTGCACACCTCAGAGTATTCGGGTGCAAAGCTAGCATGCACATACCCAAGCATAACGTAAAGAAGTTGGATATGAAGTCACAAAAACTCTTCTTCATTGGCTACAATGAAGATACTCTTGGGTACAGATTGATGGATCCAAAGACCAAAAAATTCTACACTAGTAGAGATGTTGAGTTCTTTGAGAAGAAGGAAGCTGAGACTCCTCCTCCAGACTCACCTAATGTAGATATTTCACCTATTTTGAAAATAGAAGTTGATGTTCCCGTTGATGATGACAATGATGATGATGATCAGATATGACCATGACCCACGGGAACAATACATCATATGCCCAACTAGTATACTAACATGATACGAGATGCAAAATTGGATGCTCCACTGGATACATCCACCACTAGACCATGGACTTGCAGTAAAACATGAGAATAAGTAAACTTTTCTTTGATGAGTAGAGTTATTGAATTTGTTGAGCCCTCTGTTATCCATGAATCCCTATAGTTGAAATCTTGGAAAGATTCCATGGATGTTGAGTATCAGTTAGTGATGAAAAACAACACTTGATAGCTTATCGATCTTCCTCAATGCAGACACCCATTGGTTACAAAAGGATATTCAAAAGAAAGTACAAAACAAATGGGACCATAAACAAGTAAAAACAAGATTGGTAGCAAAGGGGTACGCACAAAAGGAAGGCATAGACTACGAGGATACATTTTCTCCCATAGCTAAGATCAAAATGATTAGGATGATCTTTTCTCTAGCTGCTTAAGTTTGGTTGGAAAGTCCATTAGATGGACGTGAAAGGTGCCTTTTTGAACTAAGATCTACAAGAAGTATACATAACTCAACCCGAGGGTTATGTTGTACTTGGAGCAGAAACAAAGGTATGCAAACTCATGAAATCTCTGTATGGCCTTAAATAGGCACCCCGGGCTTGGTACATCAAAATTGATGAGCATCTCGTTCAACATGGATTCGTCATAAATCCATATGATCCCAATCTCTACCTCAAAAAGTGAGGGGGAGATTTTGATTGTTGTTTTCTATGTCAACGATCTAGTCATCACTGCTAGTTCAATGAAGATGATCGATGTAACGAAGAAATATCTTAACCGATCGTTTGACATGACAGATCTCAAGCTCATGTACTATTGTCTTAGATTGGAAGTATGGTAGAAAGAGAATCATATATTTGTTTCTCAGTTGAAGTATACCAAGACAACACTCGAGAAATTCAAGATGATGGATTACACACCTATTGCTACACCTATGGAGATGAGACTATAATTATCTCGTTCAAATCCATCTCTTGTGGTAGATGCAACTCTTTATCAATAGTTGATTGAGAGTCTCATTTACCTAACTTACACTAGACCAGATATCATCTTTGCAAGTGAGCTATCTTTCCAGGTTTATGCAGGAACCTAGAGTTTGTCATTGGAAGGTAGCAAGGTGAATCTTGAGATATCTCAAGGGTACAATAGATCTTGGTCTAGAGTACAAGAAGAATGATAACTTATTCTTGACTGGATATTTGGATTTAGATCATGCAGGTAACATTGATGACAAGAAATCCACTTTTGGATTTGTATTCTTTTTGGGATCTGGACTGATATCATGGGGAAGCAAGAAACAAAACTTTGTTTCACGCTCTTCTCTACAGAGGTTGAATATCATACACAGTGGAGTTGTTTACAAAGCAATATGGCTATGTCACATAATGGAAGGACTTGGAGTACTACAGGAAAAACCTACCACCATGTATGTAGACAATGAAGGTGTTCTCAAACTTGTTTGCAATCCAAAGTGTTTCACAAGAGAACAAAACACATCGAGGTACATGAACTCATTTCATACACGAGCATGTCTTGAAACACAATCTACAAATTCAAATTTTCCCAACAACCTGAACAACGAGCATATATCTTCATAATGTCACTTGCACGTGACAAATTCGAGTTGTTCAGAGAGTTCCTCTCCTCATCCCTTGAGGCAATGCAAAATTAAGGGGGAATGTTAGGTAAACTAGGTTAATTATGCATTATATTTACATTTTTACCTTAGGTAATTAGTAATTCACTAAGGTAATTAGTAGTTGTATAATTGTTACATGGTTATGTTATTATAACCATTATATTTGTCATTTTGTGAAGTCACGTATGTATATTGTTATTTGGTTATATTTCTATAACCATATTGTTATTCATGGTTGTGTATATTGTTGCACCTATGCAACAATCCATTTGTTTGTACTCAGTTGTACAATACCTATAAGTATTGCAGCCTTCTCTATTGCAAGATTGATTTTATTGCATATCAATAAACTTGTGAGGCTTCCGTCCCTCTTCTAGAACCTTGAGGAGCATATTCATCAACGACATGGTCATGGATTATAAGCAACCTGAGAATAATAATGAGATACGTGACTCAAAATGATGCATTGTTACCGCTTCGACACCTTTGGAGGAGACACTAATGTTTAGCGCTCGGTTGAGAATGCAAGAGGGAAAGAGTAAGTCTTGTAGGAAAAGAGTTTTAGGGCTTATGAAAGAGTTGGGCATGAAGCACATTTATTGTATGAGAATCAAGAATGACATATTGAGGGGCATATTAGGGGGTGAGAGGCGGTGGGTGTCCATCAACGTGGACGTCCTTCACGACCCAATGATTTTGGTCCTAGACGAGCCCATCTCTAATCTCAATAGTTTCTCTTCCCCGCACATCATAAAGATACTAAAATCCATGGTGAGATCCGCAAGAGGATAGTGCTTCGAGCATTCATACATGTGTTTGAATTTGTTTCGATGGTACGATGTGTAAGAGGCGGGGACACAATGAAGCAATCATAATCGGAGATAGTTATCGATTTCAATGCATTTCTGAAATTTTAATGTATGTCATCCACATGTTGAAAGGTGTCGAATCACTGCCGGACCGCTTCTAATAAGGAATGCTTACGACGTAATTATAGAATACATTCTTCGTTAACATGCCAATACAACTATTTTATCACAAATATAAAGCCTTCATATATCCTCCATTTCATAACTCGTTAACCCTAAAAAGTCATTGTCGCTCAAGAGGCTCCCGTTGGTGGAAGCGTTGGTCCAAAAAAACCCCATTGGACAACGTGATGATCTACATGGAGACCGTTCGATCACTGAAACCCTTTTTAATTATAAATTCCTCTCCTCCCCTTTAACACTTTCCATTATTGAAAGAAAAAAATAAAAACTTGGTATTCAATTTACCGAGGAGTCCAATATTATTCTACCTACCTAAGTGCCAATCTTGGTTGCGTAAGACAAACATTTTCTATGCAATTTTTGCATCACGTGACATAGAATTTCTAGAAGACGAGTTTACATTTAAAATCCTTACAGAAAAGCGTGTGATTATAAAAATGAAAGCTTGCACCGAATATGACGAAATACAAATGAGTAATAAAAAAGAAATAAAAGAAGCATGCAATCACAAGATAAACCCAAGATTTAATGTGGTTCACCCAATTTGGGCTACATCCACCAGAAACAAGCCAAACATATCCTTTATTCAGTCCTGAGGAATACAATACATTTCTTTCTCTTTTTCATACTACAAAGAGTAAATCCATGCACATATATATATAACTTGTGCACCTCTTTGTAAAAGTTTGCTTCAACCACAAGCAACCTAAATATCACATGCTTATAAAAGTTTTCTTCAACCACAAGCAACCTAAATATCACATGTTTATAAAAGTTTGCTTCAACCACAAACAACCTAAATATCACATGCTTATAAAAATAACAACTCCAATCTATTAATAAGACACTCCTATTTTTATCCATGACCATGATTTCTTCCCAAAAAATAGAAAAAGAAAACCAAACTGCCACTTTAACTTGCAATTAGGCTCCACAACTTCAACAATCTCCCACTTGGAGATTGACTACTGTAACCCACTATTACAGCTCATCCTTAGACTCTTCTCTGACTTGTTTCTCTTCTTCAAAATCAATCTTGAAGACCTGCTGAAGTCGAATAACCTTCCAACTTCTCTTATTTCACTACCTTTTTCAACATATCAATAGGATTCTCGACTTGTATGGATCTTCTCAACTATAGTTGTTCATCCTCCAAAATTGATCTAACAAAGGGAAACCAGAGTTATATATGTTTGTTTCTCAAATGGAATGTTTAATTATTTGCAAGATGAATTACACTCTAGCTATCTTTGAATAACCTATAATCCTCCCGATTTTTTCCCAACTCTTCCATGAATTGTTGCATCTATATCATCTCCTTGCTTGCATTTCTATAGCAAATAACATACTCTACCTCTATAGTAGACAAGGCAACAATCTTCTGCAGTTTAGAAATCCAACTAATTACCATGCCACCAATAGTGAATACATAACATGTGGTGCTCCTCCTACCATCCAAATATCTAGCCATGTCGAATCAACATATCTGTCTCTACTATTGGTCCCTCTCAAGTATCTGAGAATCCACTAGATTGCATTCCAGTGCTCCTTTCTTGGATTACTCATGTATCTGCTAAAAACTCCCATTGCATGGGAAATGTCTGGTCTTATGCATACCATAGCATACATAAAACTTCCGATTCTTTGAAGCATACAAAACTTTAGACATATATTCATTCTCTTCATGTGTTTTAAGACACTGTCCTTTACTCAACTTGAAGTTCCCTACCAACGGTGTACTCACTGGTTTTGCATCTTGCATCCTAAACCTGTCCAACACCTTGTTCACATACTCTTCTTGAGACAAAGTCAATATTCTACTCTTTTTGTCTCTATTGATTCTCATGCCAAGAATTTTCTTTGTTGCACCTAAATCCTTTATGGAAAATGTATTGGATAACTATCTCTTTAGCTCATTTATATCATGCATGTTTGACCTTTCCACAAGCATGCCATCCACATATAACAACAAGAAAATATAGGTGTCATTATCTACTCTTTTAAAATAAACACAGTGATCGAATGACATCTAGAGTAATCCGGTTCTATCATGAACCTGTCAAATCTCAAATACCACTGTCTTAGAGCTTGCTTAAGGCCATACAAGCTCTTCTTCAATCTACACACCAATTTCTCATTCCCCCTGACTTCATATCCTTGTGGTTGTTCCATATAAAATTCTTCATCCAAATCACCATGAAGAAAAGCAATCTTTACATCTAATTGTTCAAGATGCAAATTTTCCACAACTATCAAACTTAAAACAATTCTAATGGAATTCATTTTAACAACAGGAGAGAAAATTTCATCAAAGTCTATACATTTTCCTATGCAAATCCCTTCACAACAAGTCTTGCCTTGTACCTCTTTTGCCACCTTCTTCTTCCTTCAACCTGTAAACCCACTTATTCTGTAATGCTCTCTTTCCTATAGGAAATTGAACCAAATCCCAAGTTTGGTTGTATTCCAAGGATTCCATCTCCTCATCCATGCCCTGCTCCCACTTTTTTTGTGTTTCTACCTACATTGCTTCTTTAAAACTTTCTAGTTCTCCACCATCTGTCAATAAACAATAGTAAAGCTGATACGAAGATAATCTTGCAGGAGGTCTACTTACCCTAGTAGAATGTCTCACAATATTTTTTGGAGTTTGAGGCTCTTGTTGTTCTTGTTGATTTTGATCTACAAAATCAACACCAACTATTCTAGGATTGATGCCAACTTGTTGATTTTCTAGCCCTTTGAGCACTTCTCTATCTTTTATCTCATCAAGTGCTACATACTCAAACTTTTCTAGCTTCTTGTCTTATAGTCATTCCATGTACATAACCCTTTCATTGAAAATAACATCCCTACTCCTAATGACTTTCTTCTCATCCAAAATCCACAACCGAAATCCAAAATCATTAGTGTCATACCCAATGAAAGTACATTTCTTTGACTTAGCTTCTAGCTTGGTCTTATTCTCTTTATCAATGTGAGCAAAAGCTTCACAACCAAAAATTTAAGAAAATAATAGTTTACCTTTTTACCACCCAAGCCTCCTCGGCACTCCATCTTCCAAAGCACTAGAAGGTCCTCCGATCGTCAAGTAAACATCAATATCTAAATAACCGCCCAAAACTATGAGGGAAATCCAACATGCAATCTCATGCTCCTTGCACGCTCCATGATAGCCTTGTTCATCCTTTCTGACACACCAATCTGTTATGGTGTTCTAGGAACTGTCTTCACCCTACAATTTCCATTCTATGAACAATAGTTATTAAATTCATTATTGTAGTACTCTCCACCATTATTTGATCTGAGACACTTCAACTTCAAACTTGTTTCATTCTCAACAAAATCTTTCCACTTCTTGAAAGTATCAAATACATTATATTTATTCTTTATACAATAAACCCAAACCTTCCCGAAAGAACGTCATCAATAAAAGTAACATAATACCGTGAACCACCAAGAGAAGATACGAGTCGGCCCCCACACATCTATACAAACAAGCTCTAACTTGTGCTCCTTTTTGGTTAATCCAACCTTGAGAAACCTCACACGCTTTTTCTCCCAAACACACAATGCTCACAAAAATCTACATCTATATTTTTCAAATCGACAACTTTCCCTATGAATGTAAAATATTTATCCCTTTCTCACTCATATGGCCAAGTTTGTGATGCCATAAAGTTGTGTCTATACTTGTAGTAGCTAAAATAGATGAGGGATCAATACTAACAGTGGATAAATACAAAGTACCTACTTTCTTACCTCTTGCAACCATAAGAGAACCCTTGGTAAATTTCCAAGAATCTGTTGTAAATGTAACCATACGACCTTAAAAAATTAGATTCCTTCTCAAAGCTAGGAACATGTCCGACATTCTTCAACACCTAAGTATTACCATTCTACAATTTAACTTGAACATTGCATTTTCCAACAATGTTACATGGCTCATCATCACCAAGATATACATGCCCAAAATTCCCTTGAACATAATATTTAAAATATTGTCTATGAGGAGTTGCATGAAATGAAGCACTGAGAATCTAAAGCCCAAGATTCTAATTTACCATCCAAAGAAAGAATAAGAGCATCTTGTAACACCTCACCCGCTATGTTTGCCTCTTTGTTCCCTTCTTGTTGATCTTTTCCGATTTTAAAGACCAACAATCTTTCTTTGCATGTCATGCTTTTCCAAAATTCCAAGAAACCATTTTGCTTCTAGATTTAGATGTGCCCTTCTTAGATCTTCCACGATGTCCATAACTTTTTCTTTTTCCTTTTGTATTCCCTTGTTCTCTACACTCAAAGCATTCTTGGATGACTCACTTGAATTTTTCTTCTCATATCTTCACTTTGAGAATCACACCAATAACATCATCAAAATTTAAAGTATTCGAACAAGAAAGAATTACTCACATCCATAACAAAAGTATTCCAAATTTCAGGCAATGAGCACAAAATCAAAGGAGCCTTAACTTCACCATCAAAACTTACTCCTACAGAGCTTAATTGACTAGTAACCGTGTTGAATTCATTCAAATGATCATTTATTGAATCACCTTCTAACATCTTCATATTAAACAAACGTTTGATGAGAAATAACTTGTTGGATCCTAAGGAAATTTCACATAGTTTACCCAATGTTGTCATTAGATCTACCGTTGTCTTTTCCTTAGAAATATTGAAAGCTACCATAGCTTCTAGGCATAACCGTATCATTCCCAGTGTCTTTCGATCAAAAACATCCCATTCTTCATCTTTCATAGCTGACAGCTTCAAAGCTTTCCCTTTCAATGGTAGATAAAGATCTTTCACTTGCATCTTCCACATTTGAAAGGTTTGGCCGTTAAACTTCTCAACCCTAAAATTGTTATCTTCTGCCATTGCTCCCACTCAAACAAGAAACCCTCTTGTGATATTTTTACGCCAAAAGAAATCTAGCTTTGATACAAATTCTTAGGATCGAAATACGGATGAACAATAAAACAGAATAAAAATAAAAATAAAAGAAACATGCAATCACATGATAAACCCAAGATTTAACATGGTTCACCCAAGGTGAGCTACATCCACCAGAAACAAGCTAGACTTCTCCTTTATTCAGTCTTGAGGAATACAATACAATTCTCTCTCTTTTTCATACTACAAAGAGTAAATCCACACACACACACATACACACACATATATAACTTGTGCACCTCTTTGTAATAGTTTTCTTCAACCACAAACAACCTAAATATCACATGCTTATAAAAGTTTGTTTCAACCATAGACAACCTAAATATCGCATGCTTATTAAAATAACAACTCGATCACATTAATAAGACAATGCCATTTTTATCCATGACCATGATTTCCTCCCAAAAAATAGAAAAAAGAAAACCAAATTGCCACTTTAACTTGCAATCGTGCCCCACAACTTCAACATGTTGCAGCTCGGACATAATGCAAGGACATCGAGAAAGGTTGAAATCTTCTTTTGAGCACCTATGCCATGTGCACTGTAACCTTTGTAACACTGCGAACGAGGTAAATGACGGTGCATGGGCATTGAATTTCAACGCACCGCCCTCCCGCCCATTTGATTTTTGATCGATGTCGAATCGGCCAAAGACACCCAACTAGGGTACGCCTTTGGTGTAATAAACAACCACGCATATATAATGCAAGAAAGATGTTAGGTGCCCACTTATCAAGTATGGTTGGGGAAAAATTGGATGCAAATGATACAAACTAATGTGAAGACAAATGATGGAACATAATAGTCTTCTCATGGTATGTTTAATAAGAGTCCAATTTGATTGGTTCACCTTTGATAATAAGCTTGAAATGATTATTGAATAAAAATGTAAAAAATCCAGTGTATCAATTATCACTTAAGAAACACCATACAAACCGCATAAAGATTAGTCCGGTTGGGAATGCTAATTTGCAATAGGGGATGAAGAATGAAAATTAAAATGAACATGCTTGAGCTCTCATACCATTGTTAGGTTAGGAATTAATTTACAAGAGACTAATTGCTAGAATGAGATGGATGGGAAATTAAACAAGAAGAAAATATTCAATTAAGCTCTCATGCACTCAATAAAGCTCTTTTTATAATGCGCATACTCATACATGTGTAAATGGCCACAAAGGAGTCTTTTTAGTTCATCTTCTAGATGACCATTCAACTTCCCTTATGCATGCATTATTTATAATAAATTATAACCACTAATAGTAAAGTAGTGAATATTAGACATAGTATTGGAATGTTATTTCTAACAACAATGAGTGAAATGGAATGAAATGTTTTTAATTATGTCTAGGAGACTGAATGTTCTATGGGACCACAAAACTCCATTATCACTTACAGATTTATTGGCTTGGTGATATATTTTAGATGGCCCTATTCTTCTTCTTGAATTGAGTTCATATCTCCCCAAACCTTTTATTTTGTTTTCCTCTAATAGATCTATCATGGAACCAAATCTTAAAATAAAGTCACAACTTTCCTTTGTTGAAAAACACGTGCTAACATGTATTAACAATGGTCAACATGTTCACCAATGGGATTTGGGTGGATCGGTTAAGACAGATGATTATGTTCGGAACCACCGAGGTTCAAATCCTCTTGGGGCGCGATCCCTTTGAGCTGGTTTATCGGTGGTGGCTAGTGTTGCATCACCGATGGTTGCACTTAGTGGTTCTTCTTAGCGGTGGCATACTTAGCATCATCGAGAATTTGCATTGGCGGTAGTTGGTGGCTCTAAAACAGAGGTGGTGGAAAAATTACATCATCGGTGTGGGCTCAGTGGTCGCGGTTTGTGATTGTGATGAAGTAATTGCATTATCTTGTCTGAGGATGTTTGCATTGTTAAGGGAGGGGACCCAAGAACCCCCTGGTTCATAGCTCTAATCAAAAGCATTTAACTATAAAAAACAATGGTCAACATGTTGGAATGCGTGATATTCAAGGTAAGAATGACATGACATATCTTCCCATTGAAATATAATGACTTGATCTACAAATTTATTCTCTTTCTACATGCACTTCAATAATACAAGTTAAAACTCCTTTCGTGCATATAATATTAGTGAAATTATTTAGGTTGTTGTTACTCGATAAGAAGAGCCTTATTGGTTGGGATTCTACCATTATTTTGGGCTCATTTTTGTGTGGGGGATCATGTGGATTCTCATTCAAATCTACTTTCAAATGAGTTGTCAAATCTAAAGTCCCCTATCCTCTTCTCCCCTTTCACCTTCCATCACTTATATTGTGGAGCTCTTAGGGAATGCACCTATGGTGTATATCTTAATACTTGATAATGGAGGAGTTGGCTCCACACTCATAGAATCTTCTTTGATTTGTCGATTTAATAAACCATGATCATGTACAATTAATATATATGAACAAATGCACTTGAATTGGATTGAAGGAATGCCATTTTTTTTTCATTTTAGTTTCTAAATCCTTATCATTATGTGAAATTTATTGAGGAAGGACCCTAAACATGGGGTGTGTCAAGGCCTCTTTATCACCCCTTGGTTCCCTTGCTTTAACCCTTCACAATGACTATCATCAAGATGTTGGTTCCAATTCATCTTCGAACTTTCCCTTCCATTTTTGGAACCATCCTTCCTTCCGAGCTAATGGGGATTCTTTTGGAAATTATGCTAAAACTAATAATCACAATACCAAATGGAGCATATTCACTCTTGCTAGGATTTATGTGGATATCCACCTCAATAAGGGGCTTCTAGATAAAATTATTTTAAATGGGGGAATTATGAATGGGAGAAAATTTTGGATTATGAGAGCAATGTTTTTAGGTATTGACTTTGTCACAACACTACCATATTTTAGACTCCCACCGTAGAAGGAAAAAGGCTTGCCCCCAAAGAATTAAAGTTGGAAGCGATGGGAGATCCCTCCCCCACTTCATGATGATGAGAATTTTTTGAAGATTTTTCAAAGGAGGAGGTGGATATCAATGAAGAAAATGATTATAAGAATTTAGCGCTCTACGTAGACTGAAGACTTAAGACGAAATGATTGTCACAAATGTTAACCGGGTGGTAAAAAACAATATTACGAATCCAAGCAACTTGTTTCGACATACACACAAACTTAGATATTTGAAATGCATAATTAACCATGGATGGACATATGCACGCAACACACTAGATTGAGGTTTAAAAAAAATGGGGAAAAATGGTGGGCCATGGGTAATCTCCTTAGTTGGTGTTAGGTATGATCGATTCATTTGGATGGTGATGGGCTTGCTGATTTATGTAGTCTATTTAGCGCTCCCGCAATTGCTTGTGTAAATTTTGTTACGTGTAGGAGTAATTTCTCATTTGTTTTTATTATTGCATGGTTGATAAAAGTTTGTTTATAGTTTTCTATAAATTTTCATCCTACCTTTTTATGAGTTGTTTTTCATCCTGTTTTGAGATGATATGTCTAAATCTTTTGGTGTAATGTATAAGGGTTAGGGACCTTTCAATAACCTTGCATTTATCATATAAATTTATATTTTAAGTATTATTTAATTTAATGTGCTTGTAAATAGCAGTAACTAAAAGATCTCAATAAAAGAAAGAAAGAAATTTTAAAACTTATTCTTGTGTGTGTGACAAGTGTGTCTAAGTTTAATTTTGTATTCATATTTAATACTCATTTCGATAATACTCTCATATGCTCACGGATCTTTAAAATATTTCTATTCATTCCACTTGAAGGTATTGGCATTGAAAATGTCATGTAATCGAAACATGCCATAAACAATAACAATAGGTCGGTTCCATATGAAGTGAAATCGCACCAAATTTGATGGACATTGTCATTATTAAGTGAAGAATTTAGTACATATTAAGTGAAGGGAAAGCCAAAAACTTTGTATCGAATATCATGCAATCACTATTTTTGATGGAATATAGTTGTCATGGATCTCCTATATAACATCTTAAAACTAGAGTTGTTAATGCTGAAATAACATAAAGATGTCACGTACTACTACATTAACATTAGAAGGTAAGATAAAACAAATTGGAAATATGTTCTAAAAATCAATAGATATTAGAAATTAAATGGGAAAAATTTAGTCTTTTCAAGTTATTTAAGTCTCGCAAGAGGAAATCAATCAATAATTATAGGTGAAAAATGTTCAAGCTCCAAAATAAAGAGATGTAATGGCAAAGCAAAAAATCAAATTTATTTGGATAAAAATGAAAACAATTAAATTTCTTTTATAAATCACATCAAAGACCAAATTTTTAAAACATGTATGACCATACAATCAAATGCTTCAATATAGGCATAGAAAATGTATATGTATATGTATAAATATATGTATATGCATATATGTACATGCATGAATGTGTGTTGTGTGTGTGTGTGTGTGTGTGTGTGTGTGTGTGTGTGTGTGTGTGTGTGTGTGTGTGTGTGTGTGTGTGTGTGTGTGTGTGTGTGTGTGTGTGTGTGTGTGTGTGTGTGTGTGTGTGTGTGTGTAAAATATGCTAAAGAAAATACCATCACCAGGATAATGTGTTTATAAACCCATAGAGATTTATGATCTCAACATTTTTCTCAAGTAAACACATGCACCCACATTGTTACTTTCAAGAAAACATAATTTCAATTCTAGTCCATTTTGAAGTAATGATTAAAACATATAGCCGAAAACATGTTGAACATGAGAAGGTGGTGTCATTTGTGTCCTAAAATGATCTAGGCATGTACCAAAATCATATAAAGAAATTGTAAAAGTATTTGGATGATAAAAATTATGAACAACATGAAAAAAATTAGACTACCGACTATCGAAAAAACACACAAAGTAACAACCTAGTCTTATATTACAAAATAAGAAATTGATATTTATAGAGTTGAAATAAGTAGCCAACTTGTTTGATTCAATAAATAAGATTTCAAAAAGTTTCAAAGAGGCCCACTGACTCTAGGGAAGATATTCACTCATTGTAGCATATTATATAAGTTCATTGTTGATGGTAGATGTGGCGGGATCAATGAAGTGAGGCTGTTCATTTTGACGTATGGTCATACATGTATTCATCGATTGTTAACATATGTGAGGTAGTTTGATTTCTTTCTAGCCCTTCATGTTACATAAAAACGTTTTCTTACATGAATGACAATCATCCTCTAAAACCTTCTCTACATTTTTTCTTTCAATCAATTTTTTAAAATTTATTTTATTGGAATGTCCATATCTTCTATTGGGATGTGCATGTCTCATTTAATTTTTTGCTTGATGGATTTAAAATTGGAGAGGCTTATAGTAGGAGAAGCATCCTTCGAGAATGGAGCAAAGGAGATCACTTGTAGGTTTCAAAGGTGCCTTATTTTTTTACATTTTTAGTCATGGATCAATTTGAGCAAGTTTTAGGTATTTACAAGAGTATCACAACATAAATAAGTGTGTAATAAGACACATGCATCCAAATTTTAAATTGCTAAATTAGTAAAATAATAAGTGAAAAAAAATTTGTGCCTGTATTGGCTTGAACAAAGTTTTCATGTTTATCTTATGCTTGTCGAAATCCCAAGATAAATGAATCCATAGAATGTTGGTGTTTATCTTAGATTCTAATTTTTCATCATCTCTTTGAATTCTCTCGGCTTGTTTTCAATGTTCCACATGGCATCTTCCAATGGGAACACACAAATATTTCAACATTTCTATGTTGTGGGAGGAAACCATAGAGTTGTTTCAGAAAAAATCATAACAATAAATTCTCTACCAAGGATATAAATGATTTAGTGCATGTCATGATCAACTTCCAATCTTCAATCTTAGGATTTTCATTTATGATGAAGAGAAAAAAATCATAGACAATTGACCAAGATGTGATTGTGTTTTGTTTTTGAAAATGACGCCCAAGTCCATAAGCGTGGAGAAGCCTCTCTAAAGGGTTGACACATATGAATTTATAGAAAATAGTGTAGCATGCATGACATGACAATACAATACGACCAATGTAACCGATTAAAATAATGGAACGAGCATAAAAAGAGAGTTCATTTGGTGTGAGACTTCTTATTGTAATATCTCATCAATGCAATACAATTTTTGGCCCAATGAAGCTCATTTTATTGATTAAAATGTAGTAGACATGATTAAGAGTCTCTTGAGAAGAAGCAAACACCTAAGCTTCAAGAGGTTTCATGTTTCTAATGGGGATCTATAAAGCAACATGAACAATGGTGGCGTTAATATTGAGGGAAGCAATCCCAATTAGGAAAAAAATTAAAATCGGGGAGATGTCTTGCATTGCATATGAAGCTAGTGCATATTGAAAAGGAAATTAATAAGATACAATTTCCCTGTTCTTGTGGTGCCCTAAATTATCATTCTTAATTGCAACAAGGAGGTGTTTATACACAAAGTGGTACATGACAATGTTAAATGTAAGGTGTTGTTTATTGAATAAAGTAGCATGTGTAGAGGTGAATATTGAAGATTGAGGATTGATATGGTGGATGTCTTGATTGAAGCATATGAAAGAGGCAATTGTTTCTCAAAAAGATGATGAGAAAATGAATAAATACCCACACAATACCGAGAATGTTGGATGTTGAAGTCTCGATTCCCAAACTTAATTTGAATCTATCATATTATTGACAATAAGTGTTTTTAGAATATATTTATGTGTTCTTTTTCATTTTTCATGTTATATAAGATTCTATATTTTTCAAAGTGTGTAATGATTGTGTTTTCTTAGAACACTAATGAACTAGAACAACTCATGGGAAAAAATAATCATAAAAATAAAAAAATGTAGGTATGGATATCTCAAAATTCAAATTTGAAATTTGGGGTTTCTTATAAATGTTTGTAATTTCTACTAGCACCAAACTACTTATTAATTCACTAGGAAAACCACCATTTGGAAATATAATAGACTATTATTCATGACTATATTGTGAATGAATTATGTATCTAGATATAGTATCCTTTATAAATTAATTTAGTAATCATTTGATAGTTTATGCTCGAGGCAGAAAAAAAAGGGAACCCATGAAGCCTTGGCTATTTTGGAAAGAAAGCAAAAGGAAAACATAAGGTATATGGAACAACAAAGTTCATGCAAAACATTTGTGACCACAAAAAGTATACTAAGCCATTTTAATCACCTTTAAACAAAATTTTTTTGGTGCATGCCAAGTATGCTTGAAAGGGAAGGAGCCTCATAGGGCATACAAATTATGACGTATGCAAATGTTATTGATTGAGAAAAGACTAAAATGAGAAAGGGAAATACAAAACCCTTATTAGTGAACGAGTTCTCTATCCTGTTACTGAAACGCTTCGGCTATATCTAGAACATCGACGAGAAAATGAGGGAGGAGCTTTTAAAATTTGTGAATCTTGCGGTTGTAATTTATACAGGTTGTTTCTCATGATTTTGACACCAACCATTGATGTTGAAAGACATACCCCATCATGTAGCCAACTTTGTTTAGTAAATTTCAAGTAATAAATTTTTCAACCCATTCATGAAACCACAAAACATCACCAAATTAATTTGTAACCACCCACCAGAGTGTAATTAAAACCCTATTGTTGTGAAACCCAAAACTCAACTAAGAATGTATGTAGGCCTATATGTTTGTCACTATTAAAAATTAAAATGTGTGCCAAATAACATCACTTAGTTTTTCTTAGCCTCATTCATTGCGGAAATAACATGATTATAAGAAAGCGGTGTAGGTAATGAATCACCCAAACCAAGCAGATTCACTAAACTTGTCACGGACAATCAAGATACGACACATGATCTCTCCTCAATTCAAAATGGATTCCAGACCGCCAATAGAAACAAGCCAAACGAACAAGGCACACACACACACACTAGCACTAGCAATCGCATGTGCATTATGCAATGTGAATGTCAAACGGTATATGTTATTTGATTTAGAGGGATAATTATTATTTTGTAGTTGATGTTGATAAGGGGTGTGATTGATTTTGTAAGTGTAGAAATCTTCGCCTCTCCATGGACCACCTCTACCTCTCGGTAGTGAATTGTCTTTGACGAACTCTTGATTGAAATGGAGGACGAACAGAAATGGTGAATATGGCTCCTCTGTACAGTATAGGTCTTCTTCATCTTCTTGAGCTTTCTTGCTTTTGCTTGCTCAAGACTATTCTGCTGGATATATCTGTCTTGATATTCTCTCGACCTTCTTCTCGAAAGAAGCTTTTCTTGTAGTGTCCCATGGGGGACATGATGCATATTCACTTTGATATAACTCCATCTGTTGATGGAGTATCTCTGCATTAGGAGGTACTAAGGGATGCCTGAAATTATCATGCATGTTAACTCTAACCATATTAACAAAAGATGGAAGAGTATCGTAACCACTCTTTTGTCAAGACTTATCTAAACTATCATTAGAAATATGAGCTAAATTACAATGTACATCATCCTCGGGACCGATAGGAGATATCTCGAAGAAAAGCTTTCGTGTCACCACTGAATATACTCTTCTTCTGTAATACCTTTTGAAGCAAGGGCATTCACCTTTGCTTTTCCTTTATCACTGTCTCTCTGCGGACACTTGTTAGCATAATGCGGACCTTTGCATATAAAGCATGTAGGAGAGAACTCTTGTGTTTCCCTACATATTTCTTTTTTCTGAATACAAATTTTTTGAAAGGTCTTCTTGTTAGGACTTCTATCCTTAAACCTATTATGCTTATCTTTTGTATACAACTTTCTATATTTCTTTATGCTTTATACCTTCCCTTCCCTTTTTGAAGAACAATCACGGCATTTAGACTTGATTGGACCATCAAGCTGTTCACAACCAAAGGGATCTATGGCATACATATCACAGAACTTTGATCCAAGAGACTTGGCATTCTTTATGGCTTGTTTTCTTTCCCATTTCTCTTTACAAAGCTTAGCATGTGTTTGGTCAATTATTTGATTAATTGCACCAAAACTTAATTCTGTAGTATTTATACCATGCATAGCTTTTTTATACTCTGTAGAAAAATAAGGAGGAAAAGATTCTATGTACCTTAGCCTCATAGTCTCATCATTGATGTTGCCAGAATTGTAATAGAGCTTCTGCATAAAACACTGATACTCTTTAATCCTGGACATATCACATAATCTTGCTCTGAGAAACATAGCTGTATTTTTCATCTTATCATCTTCTAAATTACCTATAAATTCTTTAATAATAGTAGCTGTTAAACCCATATAACCACTTTGTAAAATCTCTTGTACGAGAATCCATTCATAGCAATCACCATTTGTATACCAAATATAAAGCCATATTGCTTAGATGCTATGATTGATACAGAGCTGATATTTGTATGCTTAGAACATTAGCCATTCCTCCAGATTGTTGGCAACAAACCCATCTTAGGATTAGGTTTGATAAAAAGATGTCATCTCCAAGTTTGTGGCTCATATCCCTATATGTATAGAAGGATTTACTAGAACTGTTAAGTTCTACCAGCATGACATGGAAGCATATGATTGTCTGCTAGGAGTAGATTGTCTTCAGGATTGTGGAACCTTTAGTGTTAGCAAAGATTTCATATCTTTGTTTAATCCACAAGTTCAAATCCCTAGAAGATACACTTATCAGACATAATAGTCCCACTCCTAAATCCAGTAAAGAAATCAAATCATGAGTGGATACACAAGTCAATTGCTGCTTGTAAATCCAACATAGATGATATTGTAGCAAAGATTAAGAATAATCTTTGTTCGAGAATCCCCATGCCTATGTAACAAGAAGAAGGCATGTCATTCACTAGACCTTGATTGTGAAGGATAAGGAAGGAAAAGAACTTGTTCCTAAGTTCAAGGCACATCATAGAGGCATGATTCCTTCCGAAAGGAAAGAATGCCATGAAGAAATCCAGAAGTTCTTGAAAGGAGGATTCATTCAAGAATCCAATTCTCCCTGGTCTTGTGCAGCCTTCTACGTCAATAAAAGAAGTGAGCAGTTAAGACAAAAGAAGAGGCTTGTTGTTGATTACAAGCCATTGAACAAATTCATATCTGCAGTTCAACACCCAATCCCTGCAAGGGATGATCTCCTGTCCAGAATCAAAGGATCAAAGGTATATAGTAAGTTTGATCTTAAGAGTGGTTTCTGGCAGATATTTCTACAGCCTGAAGATTGCTACAAAACTGCATTTGTAGTTCCAGGAGGCCAGTACGAATGGAAGGTACTCCCTTTTGGCCTTAAGACTGCTCCATCCATATTCCAGAAAAAGATGGATAGTATTTTTAGAGATTTAGCTGATTTCTTAATTGTTTACATTGATGATATTTTGATCTTCTCTAAATCTCCTAAGGATCACATAGAACATCTAGAAAAGTTCTATGATAATCTTGTATCTACAAGAATGGTCAGTGTCATCTCCTAGTAAAATGGAAATATTTAAAGATGAGATAGATTTTCTTGGTATCAAGATTAAAGATGGCAGTATAGAAATGCAAAAACATGTTGTCTCCAAAATCCAAGAATTCCCTGATGAATTAAAAGAAAAGGAACAACTGCAAAGATTTCTTGGCTGTGTTAATTATGTTGCAGGATTCTACAAGAACATTGCTGCAGATAGAATCCTTTTAAATAAAAGGTTGAAAAAGAATGCTCCCGCCTGGAGTGATGAAATGACTTCAGCTGTCAAGCGCATCAAAAGCAAGTGCTTGATCTTCCACCAATGTCCTTCCTGGACAAGGTCTGAAGATTATTGAATGTGATGTCATGAACTCATATTGGGAGCCGTATTAAAAAGAAAGCCGAGAATGGTAAAGAAAAGATTTGCAGATATGCATCAGGATCTTTCAAGGTTCTGAAATCAAATACCATTCCACACATAAGGAGATCCTGGCAGCAAAGAAAGCCATTAAAGCTTTCTTGTTCTTCATACAGAATGATCACTTCATCATTAGAAGTGATCTCAAAGATTTCAGAGCCAGGCTAAACAATGGAGACCCAGCAAACAAAACAGCCTTCAACAGATTACAGAGGTGGGGTCTCTGGTTTGATAATTTTTCATTTGATGTAGAGCACATTAAAGGAAAAGATAACTCTTTAGCTGATTTTGCTAGCAGAGAGTTAAATGAATTTAAAAAGGTCAATGTTACTCAAGTTTTCCATGAGTTCCATAGTCCCATTTGGGATATAAATTCTTGTAAAGGCCAAATTGATTCTATCAAAAGAAATGATGATAGAATTTCCAGAGAAGCTCAATCTTTGTTGATATATAGAGATTATATTTCTGTATCAGAATATAATATGTCGAGGTCATAGATTCGATTTGTGGATCCTGAGATCCCTCACACTGAATTCCATTCTCTCCAAGAGCCAATGGTTTTCTGTACTCTTAAATGGATCTGGCGTCATTCAAGATATGCAGAGCAACCTGATCATTTACCCTTTGAAGGACATCAACTCAGACAGCTTGTACCAAGGCCTAATACTTTGTGGAAATTTGAGTTTTCCAGATTATGGACAGAGGAGCATCCTCTTCATTTTGATCTATGGAACAGGCCAAGCACTCAAGGAGACAGGAAGTACATCTCTCAACATTTTAAGTATTTCCTTAATAAGTATCTTCCTTCTAAAATCTCTGATTCTCCATTACTGGATATTTCTCCTGATTTAGCAAGGAATATTTTAATTCAATGTAAAATTCCTTGGTTTGTTAAAATCCAGTATTATGTTAAGACTAATCCTTTCAGAGGTCACCATTCTAATCCGAATGGTCAATTATGGAGAAGAATCATACTTCATCATACGATGAATGTACATCCGCCTACTCCAGGATACGCTCTCAGAATTCCAGATCACTATCTTTTCCCCACAAGAAAGCATCTCCGTCCAGATAATGATGGAACTACATCTACATCAAGATCGTGGCATGAAAGAAACACGAGGAATCTTGCGCCACTACCAGAAAGGACTGATGAGACTTCATCCTCATCAGATGATGACACCAGTGGACCCATTGTGCGGTTCGATTAGTTCTTAGTGCTATGACGGTGGGCATGTCACCATCCTTTGTTTTTGCTTTTGGTCATGTCGGAGGCTCGTTGCCGATCTTGTCAAAATAAAAGTAAGATAAGATTCTGCTTTAGTCTTATCTGAAAGCATGGTGGACCTCTCCACTTGTTAAAGGTGTTATCATGGGTGGCATGTACCCATGTCCGTGTCTGTCGGTTCTCTACTTTTCTTAAAGTAGGAATCTTCCGGTTACCGGAGTCACCGGTTGTAGGTTTCTCGGTTGTTAGGTTACCCGGTGAAAAGCTACTTGAATTTCCTATAAATTGGAAGTTCTCGTTTCATTCAATACACCGGAATTAATCTACACAAGGAGTGTTAGAAGCTTTAAATTCGAAGCAAGTTGAAGTCCAAGACTCTATTTTCTCGTAAGTTTTATGAATATATATACAAGAGTATGAACCACTTAATTTAAAGGTTCTCTCTACATTTCAAACTTGTTACAAATTCGTACATGAATACATTTGATACCATTTTCGATAGTTAATTACTTTTATAGTTGACGTGGTTTGTATTTATTTTGGGTTAATTGTGTTAGTGTTGCATCGGTTGTTTGGTTGGTCTTTTGTTGAAAAACCTTTATTGTACACTCGATAAGGCATGTGATTGATAGTGGTAGTGTAGGAATATAGATGAAACATTACATTGAAAGGTTGTATGTGTACATTTAAAGTTGCAAATCATATATGACAACATCAGATACATGAAGACCTATGTACACATAACGAGACATGTATACATTTGTAGTATTTATATCATGAATGGTAGCCTTTTGTGGGAAATTTTATTTTCAGTAAACATGATTACATTTGATACCCCTTGAATGACAATGCCACTTTGGATACAAGAAGTGTTGAGTAAAGTAGTAGTGGAGGTGCTATCAAAGTATATGGTTGTATTTACGAGGAGTTAAGGGATAATAGTCTTGAATCCTCCTTTCTTCTTGCTCCAAGTGTTGGTACGTGCGCCATATTTGAGTACCTTTCAAATGAAAAATAGGTAAAAGGCACAGATTTGCAAGCGGGGAACTCTAGAGAAAGTTGTGAATGTTAGACCCTGCCTTTTAATGGTTCCAATGTTGACATTTACTCTATGCAAAGTAAGTCCCCGGGACTTGTGGATAGTTAATCCCCTCACCATTTTAATCGGTTATTGTCTTGATTCCCTCTCAAAATAGGGGTATAGGAATATGTAATGGGTTGGAGGGATCCCAACATCATTGTTGTATCTATCAAATTTGACAACAACAAATAAAGGTAATTTTGGTGGTGGCATTGATGCGTCGTAGACAATGTCGATGATTGTTCCTATAGCACCATTTACGAGGCCTGCGTCAACCCATAAATTTACAATAAGCATGATTTTTGTTGTTTGCACAACAAAACTTTGTGTTCCAACTGATCATCATCAAGATGTCTTGGTCCATCCCACCTATTACTTTGAGCAATGGATGGGGACAATCGAAGGTTGTGGGAGTTCACGATATCATTTTTGCCAAACAAATGTGGTGTGTCCTTAAAAATTTTGAGCTCCTGCTGAGTTAGGTGTGTGTGTGTGAGACATTAGGAGTTCCCAGTCCTCAATAAGAGGGGTTGAATCTCACATGTGGAGTAGTAAATTTTGAAATGAAACTTGTGCATTGGTTGTTCCTTGTTGCCGAAATATTGTTTGCAATGTAATGGAAGAATGAATCCCTTCCAAAGGTTGGCTCCATAGGAATTACTTGCATAAAGAGGATTGTCCAAAACTGGTGGTAATTGGCCGAGGTCACGAGGAGGATGATTGATATGTTCCCAAATTCAGATGTTTTTGAGTGTGGGAAAGCTTCACGTAGCCTATTGTCAAATTTTCTTAGCAACTTTGGGCGATGAAACTCATTTCATCAATAAGAACATATTTTATATGTTTCAATGACTCTTGAAAAGATGATAATGCATGGCCTTCAAGGGGTTTCAATTCTTTGATTGGAATACAAAGGGTTGCATGGATTGTGGATGCAGAGATGTTGAATGTTGAAACACCGGTAGGGGCGAGCACAAGGAGAGGTGAGGGAGATGTGGTTGATGATGTTGTGAATGAATTCTAGATTTTATTTATCAAAAATGATTTTCTGTGCCATTCGTTCCTTGAATTATCAATCTTAGTGGAGGTAGAAGGGTTTTGTTTGTTGAATGGTGTAGTATGGTATCACGAGCTAGTTATTGTTCAAGACAAAGGAAGTGTGGAAGATGGTGGTGTGGTCTGCATGTAGGTTTTATTTGTGTCTTCCTTTTCTCTCTCGATGAATGATGAACCAATTATCTACAAATCTGGTGGAACGTCATGTATGCTCCAATTATTGTATATGTCGAAATCTCATTTTACCAACATTTCAAGACTATTAAGACCCATGTTGTTTTCCAGACGAAGTTGTGCGAAGACCTGCCATTCTTGCAATGGTTCGTGTTGATTACTACATTCGGCCTCAGAGTCAGAACTAACATCTGTAACATGTCCTATATCTACGGTAGTGCGTAAAACATGCCATGGTCTGTAGTTGTGCTTGAACATGTCCTAAGTGTCATTGATGTCATGTGGGGTTGAGCCAAAATAGGAGGCAATATTTCTAAAAGGCATGTATAAAAGGAGTTCTGACCAACATAAAAGGTCATATGACATTGAATCCTGATCTAGGACATCCATAAATCTCGGGTGGACCTGAACAATTGCTTGAGTTGGTCACATTTTCCATTTATCACCTTTCCGGTTCTTATTGCAGCTCCAATCTCAAGTACCTTGAATAAGTGGTAGGTATTACATGGTTGTAGGATGAACTTTATATGCATCCAAGAAAGTGGTTATTTGTTGTGCATCGACGTCACTTTCAAAGACACATCTAAGAATTTTTGCCAACATTTAATGATACAAATGAATGGTTGCACATAACAAGTGGCAATTTTTGCAAAGCATGTGACATGTTTCTTATGCACTAATGTCATGTTCAACAATTATTTCTATGAGCATTTTACAGATCGCAATATGTGCTAGAGAATCGCATTAACATCTCTTGAAATTCTGGATAACATTTGGTGATACGTTTCTGAATGTTGTTATGCTTTTGAAGCATATTTTGCAATATACTTAAGAACTGCATGGCGGGAAAAGTGTCATTGGTAATCGACACTTGTTCTCCATGTGTATATCATAGTTTGATTGTGGATGTTCAATCTGTCATCGTTTCTCGAAGGGATGTAATTAATTTTCCATCACTTTAAATGAGCAAGGATTAAGTAGGTTGCGTGGCCCAGGGGGCATTATACCTACACCGTAGTTGTGATTGCTTTCTCACGTAGCAGCATGTCTTGCTCGAACATTTAGTGTGGCACTGAACACGATTAAGCAAGTTCTTCAAGGTCTACATGTGGGGAGGATGATAGAATTTGTGTTGTATCTAGCAAGCAAGGGTCATCTAGGAGTGACCTGCGAACAAAATCCAAGTGTTGCAAGCCGGGTGGGGGTTCCAAGAAGACACGAACTTATCAAAGTATTGTTTTGTCGCCTCAATAACTATTATATCCTCCTACTCCATTTGCATCAACTCTAGCGCATTCTCAAGCCACAATAAACCGTGGACATGTGCGGAGCCTCTATGTTTCCATTCATACCTGCGAGATGAGGGAACATAAATATTAGCTATGTAGTTTGGAAAAACTTATAAAAAGTAGATTTGATTACCTATACCAAAAGTCTAATGCTCCAAGTTCCTTCTCCAATATTTCTTCACAAAATATTGCGAATCTTTGATGCAGGTATGCTGATACTTGATGAGGGTTAAAGACAATGTTAAGGGTTCTCCAATGTTGTGCGGCTCGAGGATCAACTAGGGCATTCACTAGACATAATATTGTGGAGATCTGGCCATTTAGTGTCTACAACACTTAGAGTGAAGAATAAGGTTGGTGTACCCAATTGTTCTACCATATCTGAAAGCTCACTTCTTCTTTTTTCCAGAATGATCATGTCCCATGAAGGCTCGAACCAAAGCACATTAAATTTTCAGAATGTTGTCTTTGGGGCATTCCTAAGAGTTGTCTTCACATATCTCTAATTGTTGGAGGGATTCTAGATTCGAGGTTTTGTTTCATAAAAATGTTGTTGTAGATTGGCTCTATGCCGCATTATGAGGTTTAGAAGGAAGTAGAGAAATCTTGGGTGGGAACCAAAATTTCCATCATGGTAGACATCAAATGAAGAGTGTATTCATGCATTGGAACTTCTTTTATGTGGGGTTGTTGCCACATTTGCTTTTCTGCCGGAAACAAAGTTGGGAAAGCCATTGAGAAAAGGCCCTTCGTATTGTATTCATTTATTGGTGAGAGCCCAAGCTCTAGCCATGGCATGGTAAATGGAGTGTTACCATCGTGGTTGAGAAAGAACTGTTTGATTTCCTCTTCTTCTTTTGTTTCATGTATTGTGAGGTGTTGGCACGAAAGATGATGAGTGTTCATATGTTTCATCAGAGTCAGTGGGAACATCAATACCATGAGTTGTAGAGGCACTTTACATTTGGGGTAGTTCCATTGTGGCGTGTTAAGAGAGGAGGAAACATTTGACGACTCAAATGGTAGAGAGGAAAGGGCATCATCATTGATTAAGACATATTTGTAATAGGGATTATGTTGGATTTATATTACAAGGATTCCCAAACACGATATATATTGACGTAGAAATCATAATTTTTAAATTAGCTCCTTCCCTTTGTATGAGAACTATGTCCAAATCTCCAAGGCGATGGGGTAGGTACTTTTCTATTGAAGTAATGTTTTGTGGGAAACTTATGGTGTGTCTTGAGTATTTGTATTGTCCACCACGTACTTGGGTGACTTGCAGGAATGGATTAACTCGTGTGATAAGCATCTCCTCGATTTGGGTTAAAGAGGCAAGAACGATAGGGCTGCTTTTAGGTCATGTTGTTCCATGAAGAGAAGTGGTGGCTATGTTTTTCAGATTTGCATCTATTATAGGAGGGAAAGCCTTTAAAGGAATTTGTTTTAATTCCAAGGTAATTTTCCAAACAAATTGAGCAAGTTTGGATGTTCGCCAACAAATCTATTCTTTTGTGAAACCAACATTGGGCTTCAATAGTCTGCGATGAGGGCGGGAATATGGGAAATTTTTGTGTATGGGAAGGGGTGGGATGTTTTGTTTGAGTTGATTGTGGATTGTAAGGTTGAAAGTAGTCAGAAGGAGAGGAGAAATGGGTTGTACATGTGCGAGGAACCAAAGAAAGGTCGGTACTTGAGATAGTTTCATGTGGTGTCCAAAATAAATGGGGAAACATGGGAAGTAATTAGTAAAGATGAGTTCGTATGGAAGGAATTGGTATGGTTATGAATTTTTTTCCATGGAAGTTACTTGCGGAATGTTGGTTAGCAATCCTTCAGTAGTTGTATTTGATGGCAAGATTGGAATGTCAAGGAATGGTAGGTTGTTGGTTGATGTAAGTTGACGGATATTAGAGATTTGCCATTGTTCTACGCTCTAATTTATGACGTTGTTGCTCAACAGTTATGTGAACTTTATTTTTTGTGTAGTTCTCTCTTTCGTGGGCTCATTTTGTAGGAGTCAACATGATTGTGAAGTCACAGACCTATGGAGTACCACCTGTTGAAAAAAAACCGTGCGTGAGTCAGAAAGGAACGATGCATTGTTTGATGACATATAAATGTAAATAAGTCAAAATATAAAACTATATACAATCTGTAATGCATGTGGAGTTCCAATGGGAAATACGTGTAAGAGGTAATAATTTGAGAATAGAAAACTGCATTTTTTGCAAAAGGAAAAGAGTATTAGTTATATGGAAAAATACAATACGTTCACATAGTATACAAGGATGCAAATACGTACATAACAAAAGTGCAAGTAATATTCATTTATTTTCTTAAAAGTACTTACAATCCACATAGTAGTAGGAGCAATAATATGTCAGTGTATAAGGAAATACAACAATTTTCTTTTGAAGCAGGGAAAAAGTGAAACATAGATATGAAATAACCAACATAGCGATGATAGTTCAAAGTATAGAATGGGATGGGTGAGGGTGTAAAGTTTTAAGGGATGGGTGCATTAGAAATATTTGTGTAAAAAGAAGGTTATGGAGGATTTGCATTGTTATCCAATTTCTTTGAACTGAGGATGACACATTTCAATCTGTTGTTTCACATATATGTCTCTTTTTTTAGGGAAAGTGTGAAGCAATATTCGTTGCCGATGACATTGCTTGTAATTTCACTAGTCACATCTTCGTCTATAGACAATAGGTGGAGGTCGCTAGCTACAACACCCATGATTGACTCAATTGTCTCATCAAAAGTGGTAACTGATTAGAGTTCTCATGTTGGGTCCTTTAGATCGATCTGAGTGCATATCTATAATCATAGTTTTGAACTTGTACGTTGCAACTCGAACAAAACCATGAACCATTACCATTCTCTCTCACCTTTTTCTTGCATTGTTTGTCACCTTTTGAAGAGGACATGCCTTGTAAAAAAAGTTTTCCATGTTGATATTTGTGATTTCTATAGTAACCATGGCCCATTCATTTCTCTCAGTGTTCCCATCTGTAGGACCTGTGAAATCATTATTACAGAGGTCAAGCTTTTGGAGGGCCCAAAAATTTTCTTGTGATAGAGGGCGTCGGATGGGAGTAGTCATCAAAATCAACCCAACCATGAAGTGTATTGGTTTATGAAATTAGAGGGTTGACGTAACATTTGGTACTTGAAACAATGTCAACTGAGGTCCCATTGAAACTGGAGATGCGAGAAACTTTCAAGGCAAGGACCGGAAGAGGTGGTATAGAAAGCATGTCTTCAAGTTCTTTGCTTATCTCATCTAAGTGTTGTCCCCATAATGTGACAGCTTACACTAAATCCTGACATGTCCTTTAATTATAGAGTTCTTCTCTTTGTTTCAGACTTGTCATGCCTACGAATTGTTGAGCATGGTGACATCACAAGAACAATGCCAATCAAATCAACTGTAGAACCAACAACACTTGCAGGTATGTCCTTGATTTTGGTGAAGTGAAAGTGATGGGAAGGTATTGTATCCTCATTTTCTATGAGTGGAGTTATGGTTGAGGATGGGTTGTAAGAAAATCTCTAAAGCATTGTTCAAATGGTTGTAACATAGCTTTGCATCAAGCAATCCTCCCAATCCTCCCATTGGAAATTGTATATAGCTTCCCATTTTCAATATGCTCATAGAATGCTTCGATGACCTCATTGAAACAGGTGATGTGGATTTCCCCTCCTTCCCGATCCACAAAATCAAACCCAAACACATAACCATCTCCCTCTTGCATTGTGATATTTGCAAAGGGTTGTTTTTGCTAGGGCACAGCCCTCTATGGACCACATGCATAGATGTATTCAATCCACTTATTTGAGTGGGTGTTCTCAGCAAAATATTTGTTAACCTGGTTTGCACTTGCATCTTCACGACAACCGAATGTATTAGAGAGAATTTTTGGTAGTCGGGTTGGAGCACCGATTACCAAATGTGTTTTGACAACAACATCCATTTCAATGATAAGAATAATCCTGCAATGGAAAAGAAAATTGAGAAAAAATAGAAGAGATCAACGGATGGAAAAAAAAATGGAAAGAAAATAGAATTACTATAGGAGATTATATACATTGGTAATTGAGCAAGAGATGAAGCTTACAATTCACTTTTGATCATTCTAATGTGGGATTTGTGTAAGCACACAATGGAGCCTTCTTGTATTGATTTTTCGGTTACACGACTTGTAAATTTGGAGGGTAGAAGTGTTGTCTGAAAATGTATCCCATCTGAAAGGTCAACATGATGTTGACACCTGTGTTGAGATTAGACCGTAGGGAGGACAAGTTCAATATCGAAATGTAGGGTCAACATTGGAATCACCCTCAATTAATTGAGAAATGCCTTCATGTGTCAAATTTATTTCCATGGAAAGTAAAAGATGCTCGAGATAGTGGGAGTTCTGCAAATATATGGTGGAAAATGTAAACTTGTAGTGCAGTCAAACATGAAATGAAGGATGTGTTCACATAACATGCATTTGTAAACAATGAGAACCTTTAAAGTTTGCTTCCTTATTCATTTATATTTTTCAAAAGCACAAACATGAAGTCTAACCCTTAAAACAATTCAATATGCAAAAATGTGATATAATGTACAAAGCTTTGGATGAAAACAACTAAAAATTGCATGGTTCTTTCTCGACATTTTAAAACTATAGGTATTTTTGTGTAGATATAATGAAGAACACATTAAAAATGTGTTGTTGTTGGTTTACATAAAGAAGCGAGCAATTGTAAAAAGGAACAATTGAACATGTATGTTGAAAAGTTTGATTATGTGTTCCATATGTTCCACCACAATATATACATGCATTTATTTGAAATGAATTACAAATTATTATGTTAAGCAAATAGAATGGAAAACAATAAGAACAATATGTACACTTGAAGTAAGTAAACTATAGGTATTTGTATGGAGGTACAATGATAAAGAAATTAGAAATGCATAGTTGTTGGTTTACAAAAATCGAACATGTATTTAAAATTTTTGATTGTCTGTCTCGATATATACTGCCATAATACATACATGGAATTATTTGGAACGAGTTATAGTTTGCATCAAAAACACTTATAAACAAACCACTACAAGCTATTTTTTAAATCAAATTTCTTGTTTTTTGTTTGTGCAATTTTATTTGCACATTTCTTATATTTTTGTCTAGTTGTAGATGCCTCGATTGGTATTCCCATTCTCCTCAATTTGTGGGGTGGTTCATATTTCAAGTGCATCTTTGTTAGAATCATAAATCAAGTAGAAGCCTTGTGAATGCGATCCAATTGTTCGGAATTTGGAGAGAAAAATTGGGGATGTTGGCATCAGGTGGAGGTGATCTTTGATCATTTTAGCTATCACTATTTTAGGTGGTTTTGGTTGCTTGCAATGCAAAACATTAACAACACATTGAAGATGCTTAAACTCTTCCTCCCTCTTGCAAGTGAGGTGTAGTTAATGTCAAGCCCATTGTAGGGAGGGGAATTGTGTTTCTAGTCTACATCATATTAAACTGGAGAGGGAAAAGAAGTATGTTAGTCCAAGAAGATGTTCTTAGGTATGACGGGCAACTTTAAAAGCCTTTATTCGTTGATCAGTCTAACATCCAACTTGGGATGCTTTGAAATGGCCTCATTGGGGAATGAGCCCCTCAACACATAACGAATCATGTCATTGACGAAGGCACATGCCCCACATGTCACTTTGGAAAAAGGATTGGAGCCAACTATAAATATAGATGAAACAATCAAAAGCAAATAACATGAAAGCACTCTACAATAATTCTCTTAGTCCATAACATGCAATAAACAAAACAAATGAATAAATACTTCAATCAATATTGAAACCCACTTGAAGTTTGTTTAGAGACAACACTCTCTTCTTTACCACAAGAGAAAGAGAATCACAAATATCCTACAAAAAGTGAAAAAAGAAGTTAATAAAACTAAATGTATGTGGTAATCAATTGACCTCAAGAAACTCAAGGAAATAGAGATGTAGACCAAATTTAATAGTGAGATGAACTTAAATATAAATTCTAAAGGAAGATGTTGAGAATATTCTCTCTGGCAAGTTAGGCTAATTATAAGTTGTGATAACATATACAAGCAATAATCTTCATCATTTAGTGCATAATAATTGTGAGATAGAAAACTATATGCTTTGTATGCATGACGATATTGACCATTTAACAAATTTGATCTTAGAGCATGGATTATGTGGGCCACATCATTCATAAATTTTACATTAGCATTTTCTTTGTCCTTTATCCAGATTCCACACCATGTATATTGCAGTCATATATTTGTACTGTATATAAATGTCAAATCATATATTTCAATTTACTCCATTGGATTTTTTTTATAAATGCTCAAGAGACTGACATCATATTTCATTAGACCCAGATAAGTATAGAAACCAATGTCAACATATGAAAATCAAAGTTTAAATAACATGTTCTTACTGAAAGTCTAAATACCTCCTAGCAAATAAACTCTCAAGTTAAAAGAAGTGCACCCGTAATTATGTATGACCTATCTAAATACCTTTATGACCTATCTAAATATTTTTTCAAAGGAATAAAATAATACACTTTTAGTTATAGAATCACTTTGATGCTACAATGTCACCTGAAATAAATTTTGATTCCAAACAGATTCAAGATGGTAATATTCAAATTGCCTCAATCAAAGTTCTTATGAAGTTACAAATATTTTCAATGATTTTATAGAGATTATTTTAATAAAATACTTATAATGAAGGTGCATCTTAACATGTAATTAGTGCTTTCAAAATTCGCTAAGTGCTAATTTTATTCATAAATAAACAAATTTTATGACGAAGGTAACATGTGACATGAAAAAAGTGTTCCCCTAATGAAAACTCTTGCACTAAATTCAAAGAACTAGTTTCTAGGTCTTGTATCAATCAATCCCATGAACAGAATATATCACCCACAATCTTCCGATTTTGTGCACCACAATTTCATAGTAATCTTGATGTGTACAAGGAATTTAACTGTACTATTCAAAACTAAGTGTGTCAAGAAATGGAAAAGCAACATCCTCTGATTTAGCACTGCATACCAGATTCTGAGGTCTTACTAACTGGAATTTTTCTCTTCACAATATCCAATTATGTTTACCAAATTTCGATGATGCACTCGAGATAGTAACTCTATCTGGAAAGAATCAAATACCACACGATTAAGTTCATCTCCAAGAGTCCCAAATTTATCCAGACCAAGTCAATCAATGCACATAATGAAATTATAGCGACACAATAGAAATCATCTCACAATACATTTTTTAATCCCAAATACATGTAACTAGAATTTGTAAGCTCAAGGAAGTTTATATGATTTCACATAACTTAACTCTCCTTTAAGTAATCTTTTACGTGGTAGATCTTGATTTTAAATATGGTTAAAAACATTTCAACAAATATGTTGTCAAGTATTTTATGAGAAAATATTAAAAGGATTAAAAATATTTCAAAACACCTAAAAATGACGAGCTCTAAATATCACAAAATTTTGTGTGACTATAAATAAAATCCAAGAGAAAGTAAGCAAGTAGCTGAAGTATCATGAGGAAATTATTCTTTTTCATTTTTAGATTATTGGCATAGAAATATCCACTCTTTGGCTCATACACTTGTGAAGTGGCCATGTAACAATTATTTGAAACATTGATATTAGTTGTCTTGTTAAGATCCTTTATACAGGCCTCAAATATTAGAAAAGCTCCTAACACTTGTTTAATATGGTTAACATTAGGCTTAGAGAGCAATACTTAAGCTAGAAAGTGCAAAATGCCTTAAGGAGCCCAAAAAAAGCCTCATAAAGAAAAAAAGGTTAACATAAATGATAATAGAGACATGGATAGGGTGTGTACCCCGACCCAAAAAGGACCAAAGAGTAAGCATAACAAGGACAAAACAATGTCAAAAACAAAACAATACTTGATCCTATATCTATGTAATGGAATCATAACACCAAGTAGCAAGATATAATATAATTCAAGGAAAATATCAAATCCGAAGCTTGATAGATAAACGCCCATTCATATTGGCAATCATTAAATCATTAAGCATGGTAAATTCATTATAGCTCTCAAGAAGACTCGACATACAGAACCTGTGGAACACAATGTCAACATCACAAGCACAATCTTTCATGTATATGACAACATTCATTAATGACTTCCCACCTGTAATAGTAAGCTTTTGATCTGCTCAAAACTTTGACCAAAGCATTTGAACAACAACACATGATAGAGACCTCAAATACTATTATGGAAAACAGGTTTTTATTCTCACCAAGAGACAACATATGGCAAAACGAGACATTGATAAAAAGACACACCAACTACGTACTCTTTTGCAAAATATTCTCGACATCACAACCAAGATTCGGAGCTCAAAAATCTCAGAATTCAAACATTGAGTATCTTGACTTATGATTATAGACTAAACCTAAATTCAACACTTAACACTTGCCACAAAGATGAAGACCATAGTATCATAGAACTCGCTTATGTGATGATGTTATGTGACAAAATCCCTAAATTGAAAATAATTATATAAATGTGTTTTCAAAAGAAATAACGTCAATAATCATTAGTTAATATATCATATACCATTTGAAAAAATAGCACACAATATCCACATCAACCTCTATGAAAATTCCCCCGTGAATATTTACAAGAAACAACTCGCCAAGAATGCAAATAAGATGTTCCCCAACAGTTGTTCTTACAATCAAGGTCCTTGCCAATATTGGCAATCAACTTGAGGTGGTTGTTTCGAATACATCGTCACCTTTAAGAAATTGATCCATGAGAGATCCTCACTATGGTATCACAAGTGTAAAAGTATGCGACTATAGTGTGGTTATCCTTACTGGGGACCTACAGACTGAAGGCCCAAACAAAAGGCTTCTTGTCACCCTCGTAATCCTCGCAAGTTTCTTCTAGAGCCTACCTAACACGGCCATAAGGATGCTTCAACACCTCATGAACCTCGGAGGAATCCTTAAGGCAATCAAAGCCAAAGGCTTAGGAATCCAATCCTAAGATAATCGTGTCCTCTCACGTGGAAATGTTCCCCGGGAGGAGAAGCCTAGCCATATGGGGCAATTGTCAAAATCTAGAAGGAGTATAATTCCCTGATGCTTGAGCCTTTTGACCCATTCTAGATCATTTTATCCCTCATTACACCAATTTTTTTCCGCCTACTTATCTTTCAAACAAACCTTGCGAGACAAATGTCTCAAAAATTTCTCCAAAGATGGAATGTTATCCAAGCTAAACATGACACTAATGAATATTCAAGATTCAAACAAACCAATGACCGAATGCCAATTTTCGACCTTACTTTCTAAAAGTTGTCAATGTGAACTTTCGTCAACACAATTCACCCCCTTGATGCATCAAATTGGTTGTGAAAAAGTCTCCAGGTAAAAATTGACATCTTAAATATTTGGTATCCCTCCAACCCCGGATCGTCATAAACTTCAGCAATAACAAAGAAATAAATTAACTCGATCAACAAAACATTGAAACAAACAACCCAACTAGGAAAGTGCAAAATGCCTTAAGGAGCCCAAAAAAAGCCTCATAAAGAAAAAAAGGTTAACATAAATGATAATAGAGACATGGATAGGTGTGTACCCCACCCAAAAAGGACCAAAGAGTAAGCATAAGAATTTGGTAAACATAATTGGATATTGTGAAGAGAAAAATTCCAAGTTAGTAAGACCTCGAATACTGTATGCAGATGTTAAATCGAGGATGTTGCTTTTCCATTTCTCGACACACTTAGTTTTGAATAGTACATTTAAATTACTTGTACACATCAATATTACTATGAAATTGTGGTGCACAAAATCGAAAGACGGATCCCTTTTGTGGGTGATATATTATCTTCATGGGATTGATTGATATAAGACCTAGAAACTAGTTCTTTGAATTTGTTTAATAGGGCTTAGAGAGCAATACTTAAGCTAGAAAGTGCAAAATGCCTTAAGGAGCCCAAAAAAATCCTCATAAAGAAAAAAAGGTTAACATAAATGATAATAGAGACATGGATAGGGTGTGTACCCGACCCAAAAAGGACCAAAGAGTAAGCATAACAAGGACAAAACAATGTCAAAAACAAAACAATACTTGATCCTATATCTATGTAATGGAATCATAACACGCATATAGCAAGATATAATATAATTCAAGGAAAATATCTATGTAATGGTCTCTGGATAAATTTGGGACTCTTGGAGATGAACTTAATCGTGTGGTATTTTATTCTTTCCAGATAGAGTTAATATCTCGAGTGCATCATCAAAATTTGGTAAACATAATTGGATATTGTGAAGAGAAAAATTCCAAGTTAGTAAGACCTCGTAACTGTATGCATGTTAAATCGCAGAGGATGTTGCTTTTCCATTTCTTGACACACTTAGTTTTGAATAGTACATTTAAATTACTTGTACACATCAATATTACTATGAAATGTGGTGCACAAAATCGAAAGACGGATCCTTTTGTGGGTGATATATTATGTTCATGGATTGATTGATATAAGACCTAGAAACTAGTTCTTTGAATTTGTTTAATAGGGCTTAGAGAGCAATACTTAAGCTAGAAAGTGCAAAATGCCTTAAGGAGCCCAAAAAAAAAAGCCTCATAAAGAAAAAAGGTTAACATAAATGATAATAGAGACATGGATAGGGTGTGTACCCTGACCCAAAAAGGACCAAAGAGTAAGCATAACAAGGACAAAACAATGTCAAAAACAAAACAATACTTGATCCTATATCTATGTAATGGAATCATAACACCAAAGACAAGATATAATATAATTCAAGGAAAATATCAAATCCCGAAGCTTAGATAGATAAACGCCCATTCATATTGGCAATCTGTTAAATCATAAGCATGGTAAATTCATTATAGCTCTCAAGAAGATCGACATACAGAACCCGGGAACACAATGTCAACATCACAAGCACAATCTTTCATGTATATGACAACATTCATTAATGACTTCCCCCCTGTAATAGTAAGCTTTTGCTGATTTATTCAAAACTTTGACCAAAGCATTTGAACAACAACACATGATAGAGACCTCAAATACTATTATGGAAACGTGTTTTTATTCTCACCAAGAGACAACATATGGCAAAACGAGACATTGACAAAGACACACCAACTACGTACTCTTTTGCAAAATATTCTTGACATCACAACCAAGATTCGGAGCTCAAAATCTCGGAATTCAAACATTGAGTATCTTGACTTATGATTATAGACTAAACCTAAATTCAACACTTAACACTTGCCACAAAGATGAAGACCATAGTATCATAGATGTAACCTACTTATGTGATGATGTTATGTGACAAAAATCCCTAAATTGAAAATAATTATATAAATGTGTTTTCAAAAGAAATAACGTTAATAATCATTAGTTAATACATCACATACCATTTGAAAAAACAGCACACAATCTCCACATCAACCTCTATGAAATTTTCCCCGTGAATATTTACAAGAAACAACTCTGCCAAGAATGCAAATAACATGTTCCCCAACGGTTGTTCTTACAATCCAAGGTCCTTGACAATATTGGCAATCAACTTGAGGCGGTTGTTTCGAATGCATCATCACCTTTAAGAAATTGATCCATGAGAGATCCCTCGAATATGGGATCACAAGTGTAAAAGTATGCGACTGTAGTGTGGTTATCCTTGCTGGGGACCTGTAGACTGGAGGCCCAAACAAAAGGCTTCTTGTCACCCTCACAATCCTTGCAAGTTTCTTCTAGAGCCTACCTAACACGGCCATAAGGATGCTTCAACACCTCATGAACCTCGGAGGAATCCTTAAGGCAATCAAAATCCAAAGGCTTAGAATCCAATCCTAAGATAATCGGAGTCCTCTCACGTGGAAATGTTCCCCAGAGGAGAAGCCTAGCCATTGGGGCAATTGTCAAAATCTAGAAGGAGTATAATTCCCGATGCTTGAGCCATTTGACCCATTCTAGATCATTTTATCCCTCATTACACCAATTTTTTCCGCCTACTTATCTTTCAAACAAACCTTGCAGACAAATGTCTCAAAAATTTCTCCAGTATGGAATGTTATCCAAGCTAAACAAGACACTAATGAATATTCACCTTGTTAAAAGATTCAAACAAACCAATGACCGAATGCCAATTTCTGACCTTACTTTCTAAAAGTTGTCAATGTGAACTTTCCTCAACACAATTCAACCTGCCCAATGCGTCAAATTGGTTGTAAAAAATTCTCCACGGTAAAAACTTGACATCTTAAATATTTGGTATCCCTCCAACCCCAGATCGTCATAAACTTCAAAGAATAACAAAGAAATAAATTAATCGATCAACAAAACATCAAACAAACAACCCAACCAATCTTGGCCACACCGCAAAATGATCCAAACACTCACTCCTCTAGTTTCAAAATCTAACTAATACTCTAATCAAATCAAACAAAAACATAATTGTTACAAAATTCATACAAAAATACACTCATGAAATCCATACAAAAAGCAACATAAAACACACCGTGATTTTGTTTTTTGGTTATACAAACCTATCACTGTAAATCCCATTTGTCAAAAACTCACCACCGCAAAAAAATGATAACTTGCACATATACTTTGTTTTTTTTATACAAACCCATTACTATAAATCCCATTTAATAAAAACACACCACCACGTAACGAGAATATTTTGTGGCCACGAATCACACAATATGTTAAAAATATAAGGAACTTTCAATAAAGAGCTGGAAATATACAAGGAACAAAAATTTCAGCAGAAGAAAAAAGACGGGAAGAAAGTTACTTACCTTAGGAACTGTTCTTTCCCGGACTCTAACAAAAGACCTTGATGCAGCGAAAATAATGTGGAATGTAGAACGAAACAAAGCTCGATGCGTTTAATTTGCCTTGGTTATTGTTGACTATTTAAAGGCTATTGCATGCAAAGATGAAAAACAAATCTAAACAAATCAAAAAAACAATTGTTAAAAATAACCGAAAAAAGTGAAAATGTGTAAACATACGTCAAAATTAATCGCCTTGAAAAACATCCAAAAGACCGTCAAATTAATTATAGTTACCAAAACGACTGAAAGGACCTCTCCCATAAGGGGATGCTTTCGGCATAATACACACGAAGAAAAACATTATTTATCAAACAAAGATTAACATTTAAAAATATTGATTAACTAAGCTTTACCAATTTAAAATGCTTTTAGAAAGTACTATCCAACGGGCACGTAGATTATGCTATTGTAAATTATGAATCACATCATTTCCAAACCGGCACTCTGAATCATTTTCAGTGTGCAGACATTTCATACCCATTTTCTAATATTTATTGACCACGAGATCAAGATAAAAGATGGGGAGAGCACGTGAACGGCACTATTATGAATTTCAACGCTGAGTTTTCAACATTTAACACAAGTGTTATGCTGATTCAATCCACATGACACCACCAACACGGAGATAACTGTTTGCATCTGCAGCAATGAGTTATTTATAAATGGACCACATTGCAGATGGAGAAGGGATGCAATAACTGGCAGCATCCTTAATTAATCATGTGCGCCCAAGACGCCCGCCCACATTAGAAATGTCTGCACTTCCGCAGTCCACTCTTGATTCCCAATTTTCCACTTGCTTTCCGAATAAATTTCGATTGGCCTCATCGGCATCTTTTCTGTTTTTTATAACTTTCAACACCTGTAAAGGATGGCCATCATCTTGTTGGCCTCAATGCGATATGATTTGCTTTTGAATTCTTCGCTTTAAATACATGTCATTCCATTCCAAATTATCCATAGTTCAACTGACAGCGACCATGGATTGTGATCGTAAGTTTAAGCTGCTATTATTTGTTCTTCTCATTTGGGTATGTGTCGCAGTAGAAGCAGAGCGGCGGGGACCCTTCTTGTATGTGAACCATGGTGATTTTGGCGGTTACGTTACAGAATACGGCGCTGATCACCGACTCACGCTCTTGTCAACTTCGGATGGCGTTTTCCACTTGGTCTTCTTCAACACCACATCCAACGCCTACACCCTTGCCATCGGCATGGGCATCCGCGAGAGGAGTATCATGCGATACGTGTGGACGGCCAACAGAAACCATCCCGTCTCCGACAACGCCACTCTGGAATTCACAGCCACCGGAGATCTCGTCCTCTCCGACGCAGACGGCAGCCTGGTTTGGTCTTCCAACACTTCCAACAAGGGCGCCGTCCAGATCGAACTCGGTGTCGACGGAAACTTGGCGATATATGACAAGAAGAACCAAACCGTCTGGCAGAGCTTCGATTATCCTTCGGACACTCTTCTGATAGGGCAGTCGTTGAAGTTAGACAAAGTGAAGAAGCTGGTGAGCCGGATCTCAGAGAAGGACGGGGCGGAGGGGCCTTACAGTTTGGTAATGGAAGCAGGCGGCTTCGCACTCTACGCCAGCTTCCCGAAGCCTGTGCCCTACTGGACTGTGAGCTACTTCGACGGTAAAAAAGGACTTGTTCAGCATCACCCATACGTGTAAGCAGCCCTTGGAGAGTATCACCTTCGTCAGCGAAACAAATGGATTACTCATCGACGGCTTCCACCAGATGATGGAAATGCGGCTCGCCAATTTCACTGCTCCGCGGAAATTGAGGTCATCGCAGCTCTGTGATCTCACTCCCTACGAAAGCTGGAGATTTGGGTTGAACGCTTTCAAAATAGATCCCGCATTATCTTTCCTGAGGCTGGACTGGGACGGAAATCTGAGGGCCTACACTTACTCGCCATCAATGGATTCCAATATGTGGGACATCACATATGAGCGGTTTGACTGCAAGGCCGGACCTGTTGACGGGTGCGGCCCTCCAAGAAAGTGCGGCTCCTTTGGTCTCTGTGAAGACGGTAACTGCGTGGCGTGCCCTCACCCTGACGGACTCAAAGGGTGGAGCAACAAATGCGCTCCTCCTCAGCTGCGCACCTGTAAAACCAGCAATGCTTCTCTGGACTTTTATAAAGTGGTGGGAGCCGAACATTTCTCCAACAAATATGCCGCTGGAATTGGGAAAGTAAAGGTGGGAGAATGCAGGAGCAGGTGTTTGCGTGACTGTAAGTGCGCCGCCTTCTTTTATTGGGAGGAGTCGTCGACGTGTTTCCTCACGCAGACTCTTGACACTCTGCAGCAGCTGGGTAACACCACGCATCTTGCCTTTATTAAGTACGTAAACAAGGTCTAATTAATCTTTTCTTCATTTCCAGAAATAAACAATTGACGAGCGCGGCCATGCTTCTGGTTATGTAACTGCCTAAATTAGGAAAATAAAGAAGCTTGTTTCAGTATAAGATAATACAGATCTTGTTTGCAGCATATAATTGGATCGTTACTTTTCTTGAAATAAGTATGCTTCTTCAGTTGGGATGTAAAGTTGAAACAGCAATTAATGTCTTTCGTTCGCACATACTTACTTACTTGACCCTTCTGGGTGAAGGATTGATGTTGTGGATGACAGCTCTTCACTTATTCTTCTTGTTAGTACTGCGAAGGTAGATTATACAATAGTTTTCAACTTCGGTTAACTAATTATTATTAATTATATATTTGAATTAATCATAAATTGTTATTATTTTCATATCAAAAAATTAAAGTTTTAACATTAATAAAATTATAAAACATATCTTCAATCTAATTGGTGTGAGTGATCAAATTTGAAGTCATCAATGCCCTTCAAATACCTTTTAACTTGTCATAGAAGGGTGTTTAAAAATTTACACTTCAAAAAAAAGTAAAATTTAAAATTACGGTCAATATTGAAAAGTGGTCATTTATGTTAATTTTTCATTAGAAGGGCCATATATATTGAATAAATTAGTAAATGGATAATATAATAAATATTAAGAATTTATAGTGCGCCTGGTGCTTTTTATTTTCTTTGTTTTTGAATGAGTAGTACATAAAAATTATTTAGTTGACATGTTTTAATAATTACTAAAATGGGTGGCTTTCTGACATCCTGGGGCTGGATATGAAACTATCCATAATTCTATTTCCAATTTTCCATATCTGCAATATTTCTATTGAAACTCTTTGTCGCTGATTAAAAAATGATAATATTCTTTTAGAAGAATAACATATTAACAAGCAAAGAAAATTAGAATAAAAAATGCAAAGTCTTGCACGCCACAACCCATGACTACCAACACAGAGATTTGAAGATCATAAAAATTTAGAAAAGAATTGTATGGGATAGTATGAGAGTGCTCCAAGTTTTATAAGAAAATGTAAGGGAGAAATAGATAGTTTTGTTGTGAATCTACATAAAGCACATCCAAGGAAGACTATGTTCAAGGCATGGGAGCAATGTGGAGAAGATGAAATGTGGAAATATTCATTCCCTAATTTAATGAAACTATGGAAAATAGTTCTCACACTTCTAACAAGTACATCAACATGTGAAAGAGGATTTTCTAAGTTAAATCGCATTAAAACTATTGAGAGGTCTAGACTTTGTCTTGATACATTAGACACATTAATGTTTTTATCTCTTTCTACACCTCAAAATTTGGATATAATAGATTGTAAATTAAAATTTTAACATTAATAAATATTATAAAACATGTATTTTTAAACAAAATATCTATAAAAATATTACAACATTCAGCAATTTCAAAAAAATTGATGTATAAACATATGATGGAAGTTATTTCCAAAGTTGGTGTCAGATTTTGCTTTTATTTAATGTGCAATTCCCGTGGCCGAATTGTCCGCCTCTCCAAAACATTTCTTCCGGAATTTTAAGCGCAGGCTCCCTTGGCGCCTCTATGGACACAGGATTACATAAAATGGGCATCTTTGGAGCTGTTTTGTTCGGAGGCGTGGCTTTACTTGTGTAATTACTCCATTTTTTCAATGTCGGTGCATATGGTATTTCTGAACATCTGCTACGATTTATTCAATTCGTTCGGAGGCACAACTGCTACAGATGATAGATCATTTGCTGGAGTTTTAGATGGATCGTTGATCCATATTCTTTCTTTTTCCCTCATTCATTCTATTATTGAAGCTGGCCATTCATTGGCATTTCTGGCTGTATAATTTTTCCCCTGATTGGGACTAAATTCTTTAATAAAAATGTCTGCTTAATTAAAACCGCCTGCACGTGCTGGTGTTGTTGAAAGAACAACTGCGATGGAATAATAGAAAAAAATTGTTTTTAAATATTCGAAATAAACCAAACCCGCGGCCCGCTTCCACATTTGTTTGCTTCCAGATCCGAGAGTAAGCATGTGTTAATCCTTTGTTCTTCTTCAATTGCAAATACTTACATAGCATTATGTATACTAAGTAATTATATATTACAAAACAAAGTAGGACATGTCCCCGTGCTATGCAATTCAAAATCAAGCTCACAAATGCGTATAGTAGCAAGTGTAAGGTTAGTTTGGAAATGTATTTTGATGTGCAAGTATGGGTAAGGATTTATACTCTTTTTCAAATATAGATTATGGTTATGGTGACTTTTAAAATGTATTCCTTTTCAAGAAATCTCCTTTTCCAAGTATTTGGTGAAACAATTTGAAATAATGCATATTTCTAACGCCTCAACATATCATACAATGTCAATGCCGATGCCATCTATCTCCAATCTCAATCTCAATCTCAATCTCAATCTCACATCATTATGTTGAGAAGGTCGGCTGAAGGCGGCGTTACCCATTCTCCTTACTACACACTACCCCTGTAAACTCTTCCACATCTCTTCAACTATTATAGACCTGCATTTCAAAGAAATCCCTTTCAAATGGTAAACAAATCCACTCCCACATCAATGATAGGGAATTCAAGTTTCCCACATGTAAACTTCTACGAGAAGTGCAGATTTTTAGTATATGCATACAAAGTGTTTGACAAAATGACTGAAGAAGACGTCATCTTATGGAACGGGATCATTATAGCTTACTTAAGACATGGGCTTTCTCATGACACATTAACATTGTTTTACCAAATGCAACTAACAAGTGCCCAACTCAAACAATTCACCTTTTAAAGCATTCTACCAGCTTGTACATTGTTGTTTTAGTTGCGACAATACTTAGCGAAAGATAATTGCTCTTGTTTTGGTTATGGATTCCATTTTTACAAATACTAATGCCCAAAACTAGGTTGCATATGTGTAAGATATTGAATGGTAACCATATTATTCTCTTGGTATGGTTTTTCTTTCAATAATTTCTTTTGTTTACGATGTTTTACTTTGTATCTAATAGGTGGAAGCCATCATTGAGTGTATCTAGTTGGACATTTACTAGGTGATGTTTAGTAAGTAGGAAATAAACAAGTTGATTGAATAAAAGGAAAAGGTGACTAGAATTTAGTTGAAGGAACTAAATTGACCACAAACTTGCAAGTTGGCCCCATGAACTTGCTTGAGTTATCAATAACTAAGAATTCAAACTCTCCTTCTTGTTAGGCTAACCAAGACACTACCACACTTAATTTCCAAACATTTTGTCCCCAAAATATGTGCTCAAGTGATCTTTATTCAATTTTGAATTAACTCTACCACCTATACATTAAAATAGCTCCCATGGGCTATAAATACTAAATCCTCCCTTCCCTAGTGACTATTTACTCTAATTTTGATCTCATTCAAAAGCTCTCCTTAAGAGCTTTCTGTTGACCTCAATCTCATCAAATCATCCAATCCAAATTTATTGTCTCATGAATTTTCGCATGCTATTTCTTCCATCATGGCCCCTTTATTGTCTCCTCATTTTCATGTGGCTCTTAGGTCCCTACATTTATTCTCCAATACGTGACTACCCTATGTATTTCACACTTTAAAAGAACTTTAAAAATGTAGTGCCCTTTCTTTTTCCTTTTTCTCTATGCCCCCGCATCTCTTTGTGCTCTATCACTCGTTGATCCCATGCTCATTGCACTCAAGATCTTTTTACTCCATGCTCTTTATAACCTCCATGACCACCCACTCGTGATGGTGCCAAGTTTCACCATAATAGTCTATTTGCTTTGAAGGATCCTCGTTCTCAAAACACTTCTTGAATCTTCCACTCCATGATCTCAACACGTAGCACACAAGCCCCTTCAAGTGATCTTGACATGTAGCACTCTATCTTATTCTTTTTACCAAGTCTTTGCAAGCTTCTCTTCTTTCTCTTTAGCAAAATAATGCCTCCACTTCCATTAAACAACACAAGTGTATTTATATATAAACAATTATTTTCTTATGTTCCTCTTGGTGTAGGACAATTCCCTCACACTATGTTTTCACTTTTGGTGGCATCTCAACTAAGGTGGTCCCCCTCTAAGCGTAGAAACATATTTTCCTTGTCTTTGTCTCTTCAAAGTCCCCCTAAGCCTTGCCTATTCTTCCACATATTTGCTTTGATGGATTTTTGAATGCTTCGATAGCTACAAGGTGTATGCTCTTTAATAGTCACCATTAAAGATTGTTTTAATTTGTTTTTCTATCCTCAATGACCATAAATATTCCCGCATCATATTGAGAAGTGGAAGGATTAATAGATGATGATTTGAAATGACCACACTTGAGACAAACCTTGGGATGCAAATTCTCTTAAGGCATTCATCATGTACTTGAAATTTCTCATGGCTTATCTATGAGGAACTTCTTAAGTAGGACACTATGGGGTTGTGGTAATTCACTAATGGATCTTAACAAACATTTTGAATATTATCAACATTGCCTTGGCTTGAGAATTCAAATGTCTAACATGATCAAAATTGTGTTGTAAATTCTCATTCGGGAATGCATTTTGAAGCATGTTATCATTCATATGTATATTTTACCATAGAAAGCGATTTGCATAAGAATACCTACTTTAAATGGTTTAAGCACACTTTTTGTTTTGGAAAGATCATTCAAAAATTTGGATTTCTTTTTCTTTTTCAAACCTAATTTAGATGTAATCAAATGAATTTACACAAAATATATTGCTTCTTGATCAAGTATAAAGCTCCTAGTTGGAAACACATATTTTTCAATTTTGGGAGCATAAAACAAATTTAAACATAAAAGAAAACATTCCACTAAAAACAAACATAGGTTTAAATAATTTTAAAAATTGGAAATGACATAGGATATGGAATCAATCACAATTGACAAACAAAGAAACACATTCACATCTAGGAGTGTGCATAACAATTATACCCTAAGAGATGGGACTCATCACAAGATGTAACCTTAGGAGGTGTAAGACATTCGTAATTCACCTAAAAATAAAACCCAAGGATACATGCACACCATATGTTCATCAAAATGAATTACCTCTAATTAATTATCACAAATTAAGTAAAATACAACAATAATCCCTAATCAATTTTCTTCATCAAACGTGTAAGGAGATGGCCTGGGAGAAATATGGTTTTTATCTTGCTTAAGAACAATCTTAAATGTCTCTTACTCTAGACTTGAAAATGGGCACCTAGAACCATGAAACTCATCGCACTAAATATGAAATTTAACAAAAAAACATGTTGAGACCATTCAATCACTCTCGATAGGTAGCCATTATTAAACTAATGCTCTTCGATTTGATACGCTAGACATGTTCTCTTGTGTTTCTCTTTTCTCTTTTCCATTATTTCATTGTTGCATCTCTTGTCTTCTATAATGAACTAAATTTTCTTGACCTAGAGTGTTATGTAAAATAAAGTTTTAGGGCTTGCACTAGGATTTGGGTGGTTAGTGTGAACTAATAAGCCATCTAAGAGGAATACCTCTTATATTGGAACAAGATGACACTAAACATAATTGCAGGATAGAAATATCTCCACTATTTTCACCAAAAATGATTCAAAATAAAACATCGATTATAAAATAAGAAGTGCTTGACTATTGATTCATTTTCAAATGAACCTAACCACTTGTCTATTTGTAAATGACTAGAATTAAAACTTTTGTGTTATTTGAGCATTTCAACTTCCAACAATTCGAAATGGAAAAGGTGGAAAGGGGTGAATGGGCCCATCTAACTCAAAGGGGAGCAAAGAGAAATATATTAAGATCATACAACCATCCAAGAAAAATTTAGGCCATAAGGAAAATCTTGACATAGGACATGGAAATTGAAAGATTTATTGTAGGGATAACTTTAAATTGACAAATGCAATAAAAACCATAAAATAATGTTAAATAAGGGCCAAGGGGGAATTTTAAGGTGTATATAAAAATAACAAGTCCAAACTTGAAATCTCATTTCTTATAGCATTATAGAAAACAATTTTCTTTCATGTAGAAATAAAGGTAAAATTAGTTTTTAGGTCATAGCATGAAACATCACTTTGGTGTATGAGACCTCACTTGTAGAAGCTTACTGGACTCATTATTTTTTCCATTTACTATATATTGTTCAATGAAATGTACAACCCTACTCTTTTGGATTTAAAAATGTGACTTCTATAAATATTGTAGAATCATATATAATATGTCTTATCCGTAGAGAGGTAACTTTGAAGTAGAGGGTGATCATGGTGAGCATTTATGAGGCTCTAAAATTTTCCGAACTGTTAGGAAAATATGTGTTAGTGCTCACAATATATTTGGGTGATTATTATACAATTGTATAGATGATTACTATTGTGTGAGAAAATAAAGGTGTTCCATGTATACATATAATAATTTATAATACTAATGTGTTGTTATAATACACTAATATAGGAAGATTGATTGAGATATATTTGTATGAGATTATTTGTAAGTGTGTACATGAGTTTGGGTATGACAACTACTAAGAGATTTTCTAGGAGTGGGTAAAATATTTTAAGGAGTTGAATGGTTTAAGGGATTGGGGATAATGATTGACCCCGTGAGTGGAGGAGGTTCTCAATCTATATATTGTACTCTCACCTATGGAGAATATATCCTATATGAATTGAATATTATTATTGTGTGAGCAATCAAAGTCTATATATTTTACATTTGAGAAGCTCGACCAAATTTTACATTCGGTATCAAAACAAGTAAAATTTAGCAAATGAAAATATGATGGAAGAAGGGTGGTGGTTAGTTGATGAAGGGGCAATAATTATATTTCTTGATTACCCCAATTTATGTTGACCATCTGTGAAATATTTACTCTAGATGTTATCATTTTGTAGAAGTTTGTTGGCTTGTAGAAGTAAGATTAACAAGTAGAGGAAAAAAAAATAGAAGGTCGTCGCTTTGAGGGGCATAAACAACAAAGGTACTGCCAATTGTTTGCGATCTGATCAACTCATTACGCTAAAGGCGTCCTCCTATGGGAAAGGCCTTCCAATTGTTTCAGAGACTATGTTAAATTTGACGGCCTTTTGGACGTTTTTTTGACGGTCTTTTGGATGTTTTTTCCGACTGATTACATTTGACGGGAGTCCTTACGGTTAGGATGGGCGTATTGACTGTAGCCGGTTGTTTGGACCATATTATACGGGTTGAGGTTTATAGCCCGTTACAAGTGAAGGCAGTGGAATCTTCTTATTTTTGACGCTGGTTGACGAGCTTCTTTATACTGAAGAGCTTCCTTGGAAATATTTGGAGGCGAAATTGGCGTGTGTTTAGCAGAATTTGTGAACTTCTTAGCGCTGAAATGTAGGGATTGTTTACATATTTTGCTGCTAAATTATTTGAGGTATGTTTCAGACTATGTAGGAGAAGTTTAGATTTCAGCTGAGGTTTTCGAAGAATTGCAATTAATGTCTGAACTCATTCTGTTAATCTTCTAACCGTGAATTCCGTGCTATGTTTTTTTTACCGATACTGCCACCCTTGGTTAAAATTAGCTGAGATATTTCCCCCACATTGTATTTGCTTAATGTTTTGTTAAGGTTTTTGGAGGATTTTTTCTGTTAATCTTTGTATTCATTTTGTTTTGCTAATGTGGCTTCGAAAGTGTAAATCAAAATGCCGCAATTCTTCATATTTTTCCTGCTAAATTTAGCTGAAACTGTAATGCAGGATATGACAATTTTGTTTCGGTTGAGGTCGATGGAGGATTTTTTTCTTACGTGTGTATTCGTTTCTTTTTGTGGATACCTTAAGTGTAAAATAAAATGCCGCGATTCTTTATATCTTCTCTGGTAAATTTAGCAGAGATTTTAGTGTAGGAGACGGGAATTTTGTTTTGGTTGAGGTATTTGGAAGGATTTGAGTTGATATTCGTATTTGTTTGGGTTTAACTGTAAATTCTTTCTCTATTCTTGATTGTATTTTGTAATTTTGCTGAGAGAGATGTTTGCCTAGAAGTGTAAAATTTGTTCGGGGTTTTGCAAGTATATTAGTTAGTGCCTACCTTTGTTTGGTTTCAGATATTTGTAAATATTGTTTGGTTTTACGCACTACCGCAGACACAGAACATGCTACAGATGTTAGTTTTGACTCTAAGGTCGAATGTAGTATTCATGAGAACTATTGCATAAATGACATGTTTTCGCACAACTTTGTCTAGCTAACAACACGGGTCTTGACAGTCTTGAAATGTTGGGGAAATGAGATTTCAACATACACAATAATTAGAACATACATGACGTTCGCCTGATTTGCAAATAATTGGTTCATCATTCATCGAGAGAGAAAAGACAGACACAATTAACACCAGCATGTAGGCCACACCACCATCTTCCACACTTCCTTTGTCTTCAGAACAACAACTAGCTCTTGATACCATACTACACCATTCAACAAACAAATCCCTTCTACCTCCACTAAGATTGATAATTCAAGGAACAATTGACACAGAAAAATCATTTCTGATAAATAAAATCTGAATTCATTCACAACAACATCAACCACATCTCCCTCACCTCTCCTTCTACTCGCCCCTACCAATGTTTCAACATTCAACATCTCCGCATCCACAATCCATGCAGGCCTCTCGTATTCCAATCAAAGAACTAAAACCCCTTGAAGGCCATGCATTATCATCTTTTCAAGAGTCACTAAAACATATAGAATATATTCTTATTGATGAAATGAGTTTCATCAGCCCAAAGTTGCTAAGCAAAATTGACAACAGGCTATGTGAGGCTTTCCCACATTCAAAAACATCTGAATTTGGGAATAGATCTGTCATCCTCCTCGGTGACCTCGACCAATTACCACCGGTTTTGGACAGTCCTCTTTATGCAAGTAATTCATATGGAGCCAACCTTTGGAAGGGATTTCATTCTTTCATTACATTGCAAATAATATTTGGCAACAAGGAACAACCAATGCACAAGTTTCATTACGGAATTTATTGCTCCACATGTGAGATTCAACTCCTCTTATTGAGGACTGGGAACTCCTAATGTCTCACACAAACACACACCTAACTCAACAAGAGCTCAACATTTTTAAGGACACACCACATTTGTTTGTAAAAATGATCTCGTGAACTCCCACAACCTTTAGATGTTGAAGGCATTGAATGTTCCGATCGCCCAATCCATTGTTAAAAGTAATAGGTGAGTTGGACCAAGAGATCCTGATGATGATCAGTTGGAACACAAAGTTCTACTGTGTAAACAAAAAAAATCATGCTTATTGCAAATTTATGGGTTGACATAGGCCTCATAAATGGTGCTACAGGAACAATCATCGACATTGTCTACAACACATCAATGCCACCACCAACATTACCTTTATTTGTTGTTGTCAAATTTGATAGATACAATAGTCAAGTGTTGGGATCCCTCCAACTCGTTACATATTCCAATACCCCTATTTCGAGAGGGAATCGAAGATAATTGCCAATTAAAATGGCTTCGAGGATTAACTATCCACAAGTCCCAAGGACTTACTTTGCATAGAGAAATTGTCAACATTGGAAACACTAAAAGGCAAGGTCTGACATTCACAACTTTCTCCAAAGTTCATTGCTTGCAAATATGTGCATTTCACCTCCTTTTTCATTCGAAAGGTACTAAAAAATGGCGCACAAAACAACCCCTGGAGCAAGAAGAAAGGAGGAGTTAAGACTACTATCACTCAACCAAAACAACCTATCATAAATACTACCCTCTACTTTGATAACACCTCCACTACTACTTTACTCAACACTTCTTGTATCCAAAGCGGAAGTGTCGTTCAAGGGGTATTAAATGTATTCATGTTTAGTGCAAATAAAATTGGCCACAAAAGGCTACCACTCATGATATAAAATCTACAAATGTACGGAGGCCTTCATGTATACATGTTTAGTTCAGATGTTGTGATATAAGATTTGCAGAATCGCATATGTACAAATTTGTAACAAATTACAAGTTTGAAATGTAGAGATAGAACCTTTAAATGAAGTGGTTCATATATATTTGTACACTTACAAAATCAATCACACCCCTTATTAACATCAACTAAAAAGTAATTAACTATCCTAAACGGTATCAAATGTATTCATGTTTAGTGCAAATAAACCACTAATGATATAAAATATGCACATGTACGGAGGTCTTCATGTATTCATGTTCGATTCGAATAATCTACTCCACACAATGCTACAACTCGTGATATAAGATTTGTAAAAAAATGCCCACAAAACACTACCACTCATGATATAAAATCTGCACATGTACGGAAGTCTTCATGTATTCATGTTAAGTTCAAACAACCTACTCCGCAAAATGCAACCACTCGTGATATAAGATATGCAAATGTATATGTATGAATTTGTAACAAATTTGAAATGTAGAAATAGAACCTTTAAATGTAATGCTTCATCTATATATCTACACTTACAAAATCAATCACACCCATTATCAACATCAACTACAAAAGTAATAACTATCCCCCTAAAACAAATAACAATACCGTTCCACGTTCACATTGCATTGTACACATGCAATTGCTAGTTTAACGGTTCGTGTCCCTGATTAACTCATTTTTCCAAAGTCAGATCAGGCTTCTCCACATGACTAACTCGAGTTGTTTAGCTTGAAAAAGATGGGAGGATGAGTCTTTATAGACGCGCTATCGTAAAGCTTTCTGATATAACGGAGAAATTGTTCAGTGAGATCGTTGGAAAAGCCCCAGAAAAATAATACCGTTGTAATTGCATGGACAGTGAAATCGTCTCATTGATGGATGTCTTCTACAACCCAGGACTGCGATGGGATAGAGATTTTCTCTAGCAAATTTGATCCTACGTGCACATTTTTGGTCATTACATATGTACTCCATTCCACTTGCATTGAAATCTCCTTACTCTTGCCACTTCAAGATAGACTGTAGACATGAGTTAATTCGAGTTCAAAGTACAATTCGATTCGGTATATACTAAAATTATATAGTTAATGGTCTACTAATTTGTTTGGAATAATAGCTTTTAGCTATATTTGTAAAATGCAAGTTTCTAATAGTTGTCAATGTTCAAGAATCTAGTTTGTTACTGTTTTTTTCGGTCTTATGAATTATAAGTATGTTTATTGACTTTGATATGAATGGTATGTTTAATTGTGTCACTAATTGTTTCTTCGTTTAAAAAATTATCAATTATTATTATTAAAGTCGTCAAAATTATATTGTTGTGTGTCAACAATGTGTCAAAAGTGTTCAAAAATTTAAAAATGACCTTAACTTTTTAGGATGCACTATCGGGGCAGCAGTGACATCCGCATGGGTTTGTCAAAATTGGGGGCAAGGGTGCGGGGGAGGAGGGACTTTTCCATTCAAATGACATGCGAGATGAGCTTCAAGACCAATCTGTTGATTAAGTAGGAAAGAAATTGGAAGATGGAGATATCGGAGGCTAGAGAACAACCAACGCCCTCTGCAAGCCGTTAGCAACATGGCCACACAATAGATTAGTGGCAAACAAAGTGTGCAAAAAGACTATGTCGAGACCGGAGTCCAATGGCAAATAAACTCACTTATGTTATGCGAGATCAAGTAACATCGATTGCATGTAGAGGTTACAAGAGGTGATAAGGATTTGGTCCTCATTTTTAACTTTTTCATGTTTTCAACATTTTGTGTAATGTAATAGTGAGAAACTCCTATGTAATTCCTTGATGTGAAAATATAGTAGAGTACTAAAAGCACAATGTATTACAACATCATGGTACTTGAAGAGGATGAGTAAATGTGTGTGTCCATGTTCATACCTAGATTAGTGGTCATCCTATGTAAAACTACTAGTGAAGGTTGATTAGATGTGGAACTCCTATTTGCAATTCCCACGCTAGGTTGGTTGATGAGTTCCTTATTTACTTTAATTTCGAGTTGTGGACCAAGATCACAAATAGGTAACGGTGGCAAGTTGTAGTTGAAGAGTGTGATTGTTTTTCTACCATGTTCGCACTAAGGAGGGAATGCTAGGAAAATGCGTATTAGTGCTCACATTATATTTGGGTGATTGTTATATATTTGTATAGGTTACTATTATTGTGTGAGAAAATAAAGGTGTTCCATATATACCTATAATGAATTGTAATAGTAGTGTGTTATTATAATGCACTAATACACAAAGATTGAGTGAGATATATTTGTATAAAATTATTCGTAAGTGTGTACGTGAATCGTAGATAGAACAACTCACAAGAAATTTTCAAGGAGTGTGTAGATATTTTTTAGGAGTTGAGTGATTTGAGGGATCGGGGATGATGTTTGACTATTTGAATGGAGGTTCTCAATTATATATTGTACTCTCAACCATGGAGAATATATCCCATATGAATTGAATATTATTATTGTGCAAGCAATCAAAATTTATGTGTTTTATATTTGAAAAGCTCTACTAAATATCAGCCAAATGTCACATACATTATGCATTTCCATCAAAGATCTTACACTAATAAGAATCACATACATTATATCCATGTAGTTCTTGAAGAATAATCTTGATTCCGCTAACTATGGGATGGTTCTTAACAATTTTTTACACATCCAAACATTGTCCCAAAAGTTAGCCAAAGAAATATTAGATACTTCCTAATTCAAGAGTTTGGTGATTAAAATCCTACAACTACAAATAAAATTTTAGATATAAGAACCCTTGGCTACCATTAGTTTTGAGATTCTTTAATTACTTTATTGCTCCGTTGAGCAATTATTTAATAAAGAGAGTAAAAGGGGACAATTTACTAAATTATCACTATTAAAACGTGTTATTTTATTCATTTAATAAAGAGGCTCGCTTATTATTTTACTACACAAAACAATTATTTAATAAAGAAAGAGAAAGGGATATGAATGGTACTCACAATTCAATGTAGCTCTTTAGATCATGATGGTCTAAATGAGACATAACCCTCGTCTATTTATGTTGTGAAGCTATATAATTTTGGATGATTATAAAACACATTGGCCTCTTATTATAAACAAAAGTACACCATAAAGAATTTACCATACCAAGGCACACTTAAATACACACATATTTTAAGTTGTACAACAAATGAACATTAGAGTAAGACAAGTGATAATCTCATAGAACACCTATGCCTAAAGAGGATATGTAATCCCTAACCGCAAACATCTAAATGTATAGCCTACAATTAATCACCTAAGGGGTCTAAGAATGTGAGTCCTCACGAAATGTGTAAATCGCACTAACACCCCCTTTGAATTAGACTCCAGTGGCACAAAGAAGATGGCATCACACAAACATTCCCTTTCAAGAGCACTTTTTGAAGCCAACCATGACACAATCCCCTCAACACTCCATCATCAAAAATTACTCTCTTGAACCCAATCACATTGGCTCTGTTGTATACTTTATGCTAGTCGATGAGGCAACAACCTCATTCCTATTATTTGCAATCCTTGTTAGTGGATTTTTTGGGATAGTTATGGGTGGTCTTCTCGTCCCTTGGTTTTTATACATACCACTTGGAATATTTCTTATTGATGTGCTCGCAAATACTTGCACATACATTACGTTAAAGCAAAACTTTGAAACATGTTAATGTATTATAAATGGTTTAGCTACCGCAATACAAAAGACGATCCTTGTGTTGGGTTTTTTTCCGAAAAGGTATTTTTGGGTGAAAATATCATGTATTGTATGTGTGCATTATTTTTCTTCTTTAATAAAAATCTTATCAAAATTATTATCTTCACTAACAATGAAGTCCCCTAGACAACTCGATTAAATCTCAACAACATAAAGTCAACAATTGTCAATGCTCCAAGAGAACAAAAGTTGAAACCATGGATCCTACAAATCGGACCACAACCTTCCAAATCTACAAAACAAATGAAATCAACATAATATTGTCCGCAAGAGCCCCATCAAACATCTTGCAATCTTAAAAAGCGAGTCCTCAACCTTGAACCATGAAACCTTACTTGAGAGCTAAAGATGTTTACCACAAACCATAAGAGCTCGCCCAAGAGCCAAAAAGACCACCAATGCCTTGATCAAAATCAATGAGAGCTACAATTGCTCTACCACATCTAAAGGTGGTTGGGTCAAGAAGAAATCAAAGCGCTAATGAATGTTGCCTCATTGTAAAATATGGTTTATGGTTTGAAGATGGTCCTAGTCATTTCAAACATGTTATGTTTAGGTCATTAACTTGTATGATGTTTATAAGTTCTCGAGTCCATGGCCTTATATTTCATGTGTGTGTGTGTGTGTGTTAACGTTAATGGATAGGATGATTTGCTATGAAATTGACCATGCATGAGATGTTTTGCATTATAAAGCATGTCAACAGACAATGTAATGAGTTTAATTTAAGGATTTAGCTTTCAATCAATTGACTTGTGGAGCTTTTGTTGAGGTTGGAATGATATATCCAAAAATAGCCCAAGCAAAACATACATGTATTTGGCAAAAGTTGATTACCTCATGGTTGAAAAAGAGCTATCATAGTAAGAAATCAAAGCAAATGAGTGAGAGTGATTGCACCGACCAATAAAAAGGCAAAAATACATCTTTTCATACAAAACATAGAAGACTCTTATCTATGAATCATCGACTAACTGTTTTTGCACATTGGTCTTCAACTTCATGTTCTTTGGAGGGAAATTGTTAATAGCATGATCATTCTATTGTACAAAATAAATTTGAGGGTTTGTCAAAGATCATAACAAGTATTTTGATGCAAGTGTGAGTTGTAATATAAACATAGGTTCATATAAATACATGTACTGAGATTCCTTTCATCCATGGTGTATAGTTTGATTAATTGAAAGCTCTGTTATTTAGTGAGTTTTGTATGTATATTGCATTAAATAAGTTGAACAAAGTGCTTACTCTCTATCTTTCATGTTCTTGTTCACAACATTAATGTTTGATATGTGAACTAAAATAATTTACTAAGTTTGAGGGTTTGTCGGTAATAAGTATTTTGATGCAATTTGATTATAAAGTGAGAATCCTAATATAAATATAGGGTCATATAAATGCATGTACTTGAGACTTTTTCATCCATGGTGTGTGTCATTTGATTAATTGAAAGCTATGTTATTTAGTAAGTTTTGTATGTATGTTGCATAAAATAAGTTGGTAAGATACCAATACGGCTCCCCTTACCCCCGGAGCAAATACGGCACGTTTTGATACGGGAGCGGCTTGGAGCGCCCGGGGTACACCGTGTACCCTGGCCTTCCAAGCGTATCTGTGACTAAATACGGGTTTTTTTTTTTTATTTTATTTTAAGAGTTGTTTCACTAACGTAATTATTTTAGGAAGCGTTCAGTTGAAATTACACTCGAGGGTCGACAAATGAAGCTAAGCGATTCTCGCAAAGTCGATCCTCGAGTGTAATTTCGCAACTGAACGCTCCTAAAATAAAATTCGTTAGTGAAACAACTATTAAAATTAAATAAGAAAAAACCCGTATTTTGGCTTGAAGTGCCAGAGTATTCGCCAAAGTCGACCCTCGAGTGTAATTTTTTATTTTAAAATTTTATTTAGTCAGTTGTTGCCGGGGTCACCCACGGGCTAAAATGTTTTTTTTCTTATTTATTTTAAGAGTTGTTTCACTAACGTATTTAGTTGCAGAAATTACACTCGAGGGTCGACTTTGCGTAAAATCGTTTAGCTTCTATTTGTTTTGGTTGCATGAATTAAATACATATCCAATATATGTCTCGAATAAGATAAGATACTAACCATTATATATACATTAAGGAACATATGCCTCGATGAATATATACAAATAAATGTATTGGGAAGAGTTAGTAATACTAATATTTAATAATAAAAATATAATAATAAGTATATATAAATCATTAAATTAGTAAGTAATAATTATGAATTGATGACACTAATAATATATTAGTAAATTTAGAATAGTAAGTAAATTTAAAAAGTAATTTATTATTATTGTAGTATATTAATAAATTAAATTAGTTAATATAATTTATTATTATTATATTAAATTAATAAATTAAATTAGTTAATAATAGTAAATTAGTAAATCTTTTAGTCGAATTTAATCACGAATTTTATTTCAATTTTTTTAGTAACGAATTTCTAACGAATTTTATACTCCACGAATTTGTGTTATTCGAATGCGGTGACTTAGACTCCAAGGAATATTATATATAAAAAGTATAATGGTTATAAAGTTCACTATTATATCATTTGTAATACTTATAATACTATTATCTAATATATTTTAATTACAACGTTTGACATTATTATATTTATAACATTCACTTATTTAATATTTAGCTTATAACTTATAAGTTATCTACTTATCTTGTCTTTCATATGCATAATATGTGGTTAATAACTTAATTCTTATTTAGAAGGCTAAAATTTATATATTTTTTAATTTTTATATATTTTTTGTACTGCTGTATCCAATGCCGTATCCAGGGTCAAATTTTTTTTGCCGTATCCGCGTATCGGATACTCCGTACCCATACCCGTATCCAAAACGTATCGGCTACTTAGATACGCTGTCTGTTAGTAAATTTTGTATGTATATCGCATTAAATAAGCTGAAAAAAGTGCTTACTGTCCTCCATGTTCATGACATTAATGTTTGATATTTGAACTAAAACAATTTATAGATAAAACAATTCAGATACCAAAAACTAAAAGAATGTTCCTCAGACCAATAACCAGTTGGTGGCCTTATATTAAAGGCGATATAATTTCATGCTAGTATCTCAACTATTATAACTGTATCTGAAGGATAATCTGCATGTTTGCAAACATCAAGGGAAGAGTTTATTTGTAGCCTTTAACTCAACTTGCACATATATTGTAGCCTTTCAAAAAGACTATCATAGCTTACGTACAAATCCCAAAATTAATATGTGACTGACATATTAACAATATATTTAACAAAAATGCCAAAGAAAAATGCATGAAGCAAGATGAGTCATTAATATGGATGATTATAGCAGTTTTAAGAATATAAATGCAACTTTACTTTTGGAAAATTGATATAATAACCAAACAGAAACAAAACCAGCTGACAAAAAAAGATGGCTACCACAAAGGCCTTTCTTCAGAAAGACTCGAACAGGATCCATTTGTATAATCTTTCCCACAATCATTTAATTGCGGTAAACCCAATAAACATGCACACAGAATATATTGAAATATACATAAAGCTCTCTTCAGAAAACGCTTAGTTGTATAAAAATTTCTCATCAGTAAGGTCGATGTCTATGCTGTTTTGAGTTTTTCAATGTTTTCATAATGAGTCCGGGGATATCCATGCTCGATTCTTTAAAGACATATCACCTCTGACCAGCAACATAAACGACCGTCCTCTCCTCCTGTCCACACAATACGTTGATTGTGAACAGGCTCAACTCCCAAATTGAATGGCGACCAAACAGATCTCACAACACCCACATGACCACCGATCAGAGCTGCACCAAGTGAACCAATTACGCTGGAGTTTGGTTGGTTTTGCCCATTGCTTCTGTTGTAGCTGACCGGAAAATAACCTAGTGAACCATCATTTGTGCCTCCAATAAGCCAAAGTCTATCATGGGATAGAGAATAATGGCAATTAACAAAGTAATCTACCTGCAAGCATCGGTAGAAAACACTTGAGAAACCTCAACAAATACAAACCAAAAGCTCCTTGTACTCGATAAACACCGAATATTAGCTGAAGAAAATACCCGTATATAAAACATGAAATACAAAATGTGATTTAAAAATTGTTCCAATTCAAGGGAGTATTTCACTGAATCAATGTGTCCTAATGATATACAGCCTAAGGAAGTTCCAACCCAGTAATCCAATGATTTCATTATATGGAAGCTAACAAGCCTTGCATTCAATATGCTTGCATACCATAACAAGTTAATGAATATTTCACTTCTAGAAAAACACAAAGCAAACTTTGGCAGGAAAAGCAACATAGAATCAATTGACATTTGGTTAAAACATACTAATAGAGGAGGGATATTCTTTACAGGAAATGATGGGATATTCTTCAAGTTCTACAAAGCTTCTCCAACTTTGTAAATGCCAGAGACACATACATAGAACATTCTGAAAATGAATTGTTCTTAACACTTTCTGTGATGCAAATGCAGATGAAGATTTTCATAGTGCAATCAATATTCTAATAGAGTGGTATCCATTAAAGGTATTGAATCATTTGCTGGCAAACTGTAAGACTGGTATCCATTGAAGACATTGACTCATTTGTTGGCAAATTGTAAGATCATAAATAAGAGTTATAATCAAAGTTTGGACTTGTAAAGTGCAATCTATATCAAGTTTTCCATCAAGGACAAAAGAAGTCAACATTTGGAAGCCTAACAGGAAATATTTCAAGATCCTAATAAGATAAAAAGAGCCACCTTTAGGTCTCATACTCTGCTACCATATTTGTGAACTCAATACTGTGATTAAATCTTGTTGACGGAATGTTAGGCACCTTTCAATATTGGAGTAGGACAAGATGTCATTTCTTAATAGGAAAGATTATCTTAAAATGAACGGCTAATTACAATGGGATAAGTTGAATTTTGGAAATCAGTGTGGATCACTCTCAGCATTCTGGGTTAGGAAGGGGTTAGAACGTTAGGCACCTTGTGAATATTGGAGTAGGACTAGATGTCGTTTCTTAATAGGAAATATTATATTAAAATGAACTGCTAATAACAATAGGATAAGTTGATATCTTTAAACTAGTGTAAATCACTCTCAGCATTCTGGGTTAGAAAAGGGTTGAGAGAATGGGAATATAGACAATAAATTAAAATTTGAAAAACAGTATTAAATAATAAATATGCATATAGTTTCTGAGTTTTGAAGAGTGTAGCAAGATGATTCCAACACGCCTAAAGTTCTAGATAGCATACAACATTAACAGAAACATCTAGAGAAGGAAACAGTGGATGTGGAAGAGTTTGATCACAAAAACAGAAATCTGTACGAACCCCAGCTCATGGTATTTGAGTTTGAGTATCAGCTCATGATTAGAGGTCATTTCCCAAATAAATATTGAAATAAAACAATAGATAGAGGCTATTTTATTGGGGATTACTAATGTTGATATAGTTCCTAAGGTATTGGGATTTTTTAATGTAAAATAATGTCTCTGGCTTACATCAAAAAGTTATATAGTTTCTTTTTTAAAAATCAGAACAGGGCCTAGAACAAGCTTAGGGACTTCAGTTCACTTGCACACATCACAAATAAAATATATCAGCATACAATTATATATCTTCATTTACAATAATAACTCATAGTAATTTTTAGAACAGTATAACATCTGGTCAAGCACTCTTTACGGATTTCCTCCTTGTTATGCCGAAGGCGTTTCCAGCTGGAATTAGGGTTGCTCCATCTGACATGGACAGGACTCTGATGCCCCAGATTTCGATTGCCAAGATGTTGACAGTACGGCACGATCTCGTTCGTCCATTTGGTCTTTCTGTGTGCTGCTTCATCGTTGGCAGCATTGGTTCATTCTACTTTTTTTTGATTTTGCTGTCCACTTTGTTACATGGCTTTGGAGTCTGTTGCATATGTATTGTTTCCAAGTTTTGTTGAGTCATTTCTTCTTCTTACATGCATTTTGAATGGATTTTTTTGGGTTGTGTTTTGAGTTTTTTTGTGTTTTTTCCTTTCGTTTGTAAGGAGGGCAGAGCAGAGTAAAGCTGACCGAAGCAGGTGAGAATGAAGTTTTTATTTTACTTAGGATCAATAAGGTTCAGATCTGGTTCATAGCTTCATCTTTTCAAATATGGCTTATTGTAGTGTGTGTTTTATGTTTTGTACACTATTTTATTCATGCAACGAGTCTATATTATTTGTTTTATCAGGGCATTAAATACAGGAGGGGACTCTGAAGAAGGTTGGAAGATGTGGTACAGACACCACAATCTCTTCGTATGAATTTGAAGGACAGTGAGGAGAAATCCAACATGTAGAAACCGTTGTCCCTCTTTTTTCACACACACGGTATTCACAAAATCTTTTCTACTCTTCATATGCTTTGTCTGCTATACTCAATCTCCTCAAGTAAATATTAAATTTGATTTTATTTTGTGCCTTTATTTGTTATCTTCTTAGTTCTCTGTTTCGAATGCTTCAGAACTCAGCATTTTATGTAGTTCAGATATTCAAGAGCATTGGGGGCGGTTACCCCTTGTTATACCGGTAGCATAATGCCAGAGGGTGTACTTTTACCATGTCATACCAGTCGTATGACGTTTTACTTTTTGGTTTCAATGTCATTGTTAAACGTTTATTGGTTAAGGATTTTTCAATATTTGCATTAGAAAGGTGTTTTATGAGGCAGGTTGACAAGAGGCCTATGCGCAGTGAATTGTGAGGAGGCCAGATTGACTGTAATGGCAATTATAATCTTTCAATTCATGTATCAGGGCTTTTTATGGTGGTAACTTTTCTTTTAGTTTTTAAGCAGTAAATTATTTCCTTCAGCTGAATTATAAAGTTCAATCTCTTAGTTGAAGTATATACTCATTCAATAAAAAATGAGAATAAAATATCCTTGCGAAATAAAGGATTAGTGGTGAAGAAACTGGAATTCAATACATAAAATGATTTTAAAGCAATTTGTTAATGTATATTTTATTTTTCGGGGTTGAACAGAAAGATGTGTGAATATTAAATACGAAGCAAGTGTAGAGTTGTTTTGTGCTACACAAAGGTTGAATATGTGGGGCTTCTATCATGCAGGTATGAGCATTGGTTGTCACTTTTATTATTTTGAAGTTAATTTATAAAAATGCCAGTAATTTAATTTAATTATTTTTTTTTTTGGGGTTTTCAATTAGTGTTTAACTTTTAGAAATTTTAAGATGACTATCATAAATAGTCATCAGTAAATAGAAATGTTATATAGATATCTTTTTGACATCAATCATAAGGAAAAGGGACCCATCTAACATGTAGGGAACATCAGCAACATAGGAAGAAAAGGAACTATCGTATGCAGAAAAACATGTTAGTTATCTTAATGCCATAACACTTTCACGCATGGAGATTTTTTTTTTTCTTCAAAGGGTTTTTGAGTATGCAGGTCAACATCAACAATTATACAACATGAGAGCTTAAGAATAATATTGGATTGCAATTTTTGGCCATATGGAGGGGTCACTCAATCAACACAATTAACTTGTCTGTCATTTGTAGAGCACCGGCAACACACAAGATGTGCGATGGAGATGGCGATTCTTTGTTTCATGACAGATATAATATTGATTGTTTGATTCTTTTCCTGTTCGATAGTAATTTTAACATCATTCGTTCTACAAAGTGGGAGGGATGTGCTCAGATTGTGTTGAAAAAAATGTAAATATAAAAAAAAATTGTTGAAGGAAGCAAATGGAAATCAAAATGTTATGTGCCTGCATGGAAAATCTCAGTAATGGAGCAGGTGCAGTTGCTTTTGGAAACAGAGTGATCGAAGCTCTGGATTTACCTTAAAACAAATGTAAAAAATATCAATTACCTTTCAACATGTGTGGCCATCGAGGAAAGAAGGAATTATCACTATGTGGATGTGGGTGCACATCTATATGGGTTCAACATCAACAATTGGTTCAAAAAACATACCCATAGCAAAACCACACTTTCAACGTCTATGTAATTGAAGAAAATGAGTCCTTTTATGGAGATTACTAGAAAATAAATAAGGTTAATATTTTCCCTATTAAGTGTAGTTATAAGCCGAGAACCTTATTTTTGAGATTAACAAGGACACGAGCTATTTCTTGAGAGCCATCATAATCTACAGGGAATGGATATTATAATCTCATGGAGAGGATTGGATTTGATTTGTTTCCATGGATGATGGATGGAAACATAGGCTATTTGCGTAATTTTTGTTGGAATCTAGAATGTCAAGACTCGGGAAATATTTTTTCTATCAACATTAATGTTTCAATTATTATTTTTCATTTTTTCGTATAATAAATATGTCTCTCAGTGTTTGTGCTTCACTGCGATTAGTGGGCACCATGTATCTTTATAAATTTGTAACAAAAGTCCATCTTTTCCCTTTTTTACAATTCCTTCCACTTTTGAAACATATTCTTCATGTCTAAGTCCATGTAGATGTCTTGTGTGGTGGTGATCCGCATCTCGTTGTTCCCCTAATAAGGCTTCTACTCGATCTTGTACTATTTTTCATTTTTGTTTGTAGTATGGAAGGATATACATATATCTGTAATGATTGTCTAAAACAATATTTATGTATCCTTTTGGGTAGTGAATATGTATACATAATTTTTCGTTAATAATCTTTGAGTGACTTTAAACATTCAATATTGTAAATATTGCAATTCTAACATTTTTTTTGATTGGTTGTCTCTAGATTTTGTCCCCTATGTAATGACGCTACTAACATATATTTTAGAAAGAATATTCTAAGTTATGAAATTTGATGCAATCCTTAAAAATACAATATGTGATTTTTTTTTTTTAATATAATTTTTTTCACTATTTGATGTTTTTATTGTTCTTGTTCATTCATATGGTTAAGTGTCTATTAAATTGAAATTATATTTAGGTTTATTATAATAAGATTAAGACAATATATCAATCGTGAAGATCAAGTCATGTCTTTGTCTTATCTAACAAATTAAATGTCATCCAATTGAAAACCTTAACACCATAGAAAATAAAATTAAAAAAAATAGCAAAGCCCAATTTCCTCATATTTTCTCAAAATTTACACTTCTTTCAGTAGTGTAAGGGTCAGTTATCAGTGCCCTAGAATAGACAAGTTATTTTTGTTGAATTAGCAACCCCTCTATATCACTTAAATTAAATACAATACAACATTATTATCAGGATAGACACTATTTTTATCAAGTTAACTCATCTTACCAATACTTTCATCATATATCTGCACTGCCCTAGAAAGTAACAGCTACCACGAAAAATGCAATGCCCAACATTAATATATTTCCCACATTTAGTTTTTATCTTTCCCATCTTGTATTTCTAATGTGTGGAAATTGTTTCCTATTTGGTGCTACATCGATATCTCCTTAACTACTTTATTATTAACTTTCTAAAATAACTAGCAATCCCCCATATTGACTATTGGAATGTGCATGCAATCGACGACATATAAAACCCAAAATGTAGAGTTTACGTATCTAACATATGCAGAGTTTGGGATTCAAACATTTGCAAGTTTCCCTTGAAAGTTTTCATTGACCACACCTTACTTTTTGAGATATCTCCAAAGTGCATTGCGTGAACAACATGAACAAAGCACCTCATTTCATCTTCAAACGATTGAGACAAATGGCACGAGTTCTATACATACATAGTTGTAAGAAAAAAAGTTTTGCATTGCTTCCCCATCATTATCCCTACCCATTTATTTCTCCTCCCCAAATCCCTTCTTCATCACTCCTCTTCCTTAGCTAATATTTTCTCCCTCAATTTGACTTCAACAATGCATCCCCTTCGGCGTTTCCATTGCACATTTCATGTGTGATTGCTAGTTCCTACATACAAATATGAAGATGAGGTGTCTCGACAAGACTTTTGACATTCAACATCATCCCAATCAAGTGTTATAGGGTAGCGGTGGTTAATAAACCTCTAGTAAACACTTCGGGCAATGAAATAGATACGGCTACTACTTAAACCGGTGACTATTCCACCGGTGATATTAAAAGGTTAGTACATAAGCGGCATTGAAATAACAACAAATTTCAATATGCAATGATCACTTCAGATAAGGAAAAAAAAAGAGGTCAAATGCACACTAGTCAAATTTCAAGAGTGGCATATGTTTTCTCCATATAGAGGCAGAATGCCTTTCTATAGGCTACACTCAAAATGTCATGATGTAAAGGAATATGCAAAGTAAATAATCAAACTCATATGCATGCATAAATGAAAGGGGTAGGGCAAAGGAATAACAACCCGGAGTCAACTTGTTGGAGCATTCACCTCCTCCTTGGCTTGAACACTCAAATGGAGAGGTGTTGTAGGTAGAGTCAAGAAGGATAGAGAAAACTCTTTCCCTCTCCCTCTTTCTCACCCTCCCTCTCTCCTTCCTTCCCGTTCTCCCCCTTCCCGCATGTTCTCCCTCCCCTTCCCCTCGCCTCCCTCCCTCCCCCTCTCTCTACCTCTCTCTCCCTCTCCCTATCTCACTCGCTCTCTCCCTCACTCCCTCACTCTCTCCCTCTCCCGCTCCCCCTCCCTCCCTCTCACTCTCGCCCTCCCTCTCAATGTCTCTAGTTTACATCAAAAGGTTATATAGTTTTTTTTAATCAAAACAGCACCTAGAAGCTTAGGGATTTCAGTTCACTTGCACACATCACAAATAAAATATATCAGAATACAATTATATATTTTCATTTACAATAATGACTCGTAGTAACATTTTGATCAGTATAACATCTGGTTAAGCACTCTTTACGGATCTCCTCCCTTGTTCCTACACACAGATATGAAGATGAGGTGTCCCTGACAAGACTGTTGACATTCAATGCCATCCCACTCAACTACTATATGATAGACTAAACCCTAGTAAACACCTTGGGCAATGAAATAGACACAATCTGTTCTGTTGAGGGTACATATGTATCCCAAATTAGATCATTGGAAACATGTTTAAAATAATTTGTATCATATAAAACATAGTTGTGGCAGATTTACCACCTAGAACATTCTTGGTTGAGAGAAAACTGAGTGATTTCTATTGGAGGAGTAATCTTATTATTGAAATTACTGTTTGGCATTGACATGTAAGTACTTGTGAAAAATGGATTTTATGATTGCGATCACCTTTTCCACGCCAAAAATAGATGAGACACCTCAACTTTGAGATCTAAAAGAACAATGCCATACACCTTTGGGAAGGAGGCACATTATTTGGAAGACGTCTCATAACCTAAAACAGAGATAAGATTTGCAATTAAATTTGCCAAAATGTCTCTCTTTCAAATCAGCATTCTGCTATGTACCGTAGATTTTCATGCAATTCTTGAGCAATGATAAGACTACTCTGATTGAGTGCAATGATAAGACTACTCTGATTGAGCGCAATAATAAGGAAGATTGCTCTGTTAAAATAATACATTTAAAATGTTATTACAAAATGAAAACCTTAACAAGGAATTTGGCTTTGGTGGTGAATTGTTCGAAGTATAGAATGTGCCTTTGGTAGTTGGAACAAGTTTTCATCAACCAAGGTGATAACATACAGTCAACCTACTGTGTTCTTTAACAAATATGCAATGTAAAGTAACACCAGATTTATAGTCGTAAATAACACCAGTGATCAATAGGTATGCGAGCAGATAACAGTAATTGATGGCAATGACTTGATGGTTTCATAATTTGGAGAGAGTTCACTTAAATACAACTATAAAATTATCATCAAAGGTGCAACCTTTGATGACACCTGAACAAAAAAACGAATATGTTTGGCAGCATAATCAAACATAGTCTATTTGGTGCTCAGCTATATACTAAATGCACCCAAGTCCCTCTTGTGTTGCCTATTTGTAATTTGAAGTTGTCCAGCTATGTAAGTAAGCAAAAAAGTTTGCCTTATGTTGTTGTTTGCAAAGATTTGAAGGAGTGGTCAAGGGGTTTCGCTACAGAAACAACACATTATTATTTAAGATTTTATAGCTTTTTAAGGTTATTTGTTTTTATTATATTGTACATGCGTAGCTCTTTTAGGTTCTATTAAGATATTTGTTTAATTTTTGACATTGATATAGTAATATTTTTATTTTGAAATAGTAATTTTTGTAAAGTTTTTTTAACTACGAACTAGAAACATAAACATGTATTTAAATTTGTTTACATGCTTAAGACCCTTTGGGTCATTATTTAGTTCTATTACTTGGGAAAATTAATATTTTAATATTATGTATTTTAATTTATCTGTTATGTAATATAACCAACATTTTATGAATGTCTTGAAAATTGATTTGACATACTTTTAATTTTCTAATTTAGATCGATTTATCATGACATGTTTTGACATTCTTATATAGTTTTTAAAGCAATTTAGTGATATTGATCTATTTTGACACTCTTGCACATTTAATTCCCATTTTAAAAACACAAATGTAAAATTATATTCTTCAAACCTGATCATAATTTTTTTCTATTTGTATTGATTGGCAATCTTGTTTCAAATTTTCTCTTTGAAGAACAAGGGCATGAACCTTGTGACTTTGGTATAAACCACCACCAATGCCAAATCATTTGTTTGTTTGCAAACATCTGGACACCTTGTTCTTTATTGTATTAACATTCTTTTGTAGTGCACAAGTCATATGTAGTGCCCTCCGTCCTTGTAAACATAAAAACACATTACATTTCAACCCTTCACTCTTTCCTTTTATTAATATATTATTAATTTTGCTATCCATGTTTCTCCATTAAAGCTTTAGTTGTGTATTTTGACGAACTTACTATAAAATCCTTCACCAATGCAAGTCGCTCCACAAGGGAGAGGCTCAACAATGCATATAAAAATCTGATTATGTCTTCTTTCCTCTCAAATCTGAAATATGTCTTCAAGCCAACAAGGAAGGAGGGTTTTCATCCCCCAACCAACCACTAGAAGGGTTTCCGTCCTTCTAGGAAGATGCCACACACTTGGATTTCCACCCAAGAGTGGAAGAACAATGAGCAACCGCCCACAAGTCCAAGTAGAGAAAATGCACCAATGATGTATGAGTGCAAATGAATTATCGGCCTTCTTTTATATCCTCTCTTTGGCGCCAAAGCCCTAAAATGCCAAGGATGACCCCTAAAGTGTTTTTTTTAATTTTTAAATGCTTTTAAAAGCCACCAAACCCACCCGACCTCCATAAAATGGAAAAGTACATAAATATGAATGAAGAAAATTGAAATATGATCCACAATCTTCCCTTGTTCATCCATTGCTTGCCTTCGGAAAGAGGAAAGGCAAGGAATCCTTTATTTTGAATTAATTCGAAAAAAGGGGACATTATAGTCCTTTCCCAAAAATTGTTTGAACTCAAGCAATTGTAAGTACCTAGATCCCAAATGAGTCTCAATTGCTTCTTCTTTAATGTACCTGCACATGAAGAAAACATATCAAAGAAAACAAGAGTGTTTAACAACACTTTTAAATTCCCCTTATCATGCCTTAGGGACATGATATCAATGTAAATGATGGCTTCCCAACTCTTGATAATGTTGTCCCAAAAACAGTTGTAATCATACATTTTTCTTTCAAAAATCAGAATGTTCAAGTCTGAAAATAACACATCATAATCTGATTTTGTTCCTCCTTTCAGCTGAGATCCTTTTCCCCCAACATTTAATGACGGAATGCTCTTCAAAAATGGAAACATATTGTTGTTCATGGCTGTTAATGGCAGCCCCAATTCTGATTTTTGCAATCTCAGTCTTATAATCATGGCATAACAACTACCAAACTGAAATCTCATGAAGAATGGCAACTCCATGAGTAATGTAGGGACTGAAACTTGATTTATATATGCTGAAAAACTAGGAACAGTAGGCCTACACTTGAAATCAGCAGACATCTTGGCCTTAAACTTAATAAAATCAGCCTTCTTAACACTCCTATGAATTCTGATTTCATCATAAGTGCTTCCCTTTTTCCATATTTCTTTTGGTTCATTCATGGAACCATGGGTTAGCAATTCATAGAAAAGAAAATCAGAATTCTTATGTTGCCTTAAACATGTCATGCTAGCATTTTCCTTCATCAATTTCCTTCTTTTCCATAAGCAAGGAGAAGAATCAAAACCGAAAGCTTTACCTTTACCTTCTTGGAGCCTCAAGGGTTTACCCAATTCCAAGGATGCAAGCAATCTATGTAACTCTTCATCATCCCACTTCTTCTCTCAATCATCCTATGCAAGGAAATCCCTATCTTGAAGTCCAAACTTGTGACAAGGTGTTTGTAATGATCAACCCAACAAGATGATAAAGAAGGAAACAAAAGATTTGAAATGTGTGTATACCTTGGGTTGTCATAAAAATCACTTCATTGCTTGGAAGATGTATAGTGAGCCCATGGCAAAGAGTCTTCTCCCAACCGTGCCCCTTATTATGCATAAACATGATCACCCAAACATGGCCATGATAAATAATGATGAAATAGACTTTTGACATGATTCAATTATGTGAACGTTTTCGTCTCGGAGGAGTGCTTGGGAGATTTCGAGACATTCCCGAACTCCAAGGAAACTTTTCCAAATTCCTCAACCGTCCTAGAGACTTGTAGTTGTCCCCTACTCCAAAAATGTCAAAAAGATGTATTTTACATTTAAAACATACATTTTTAGAAGTTTGTGCCCTTAACCCTAACCCTAATAGTTTATGGGGCCCCACTCACACTTAAAGCACTAAAAAAACTATAATTGAACCTCACACCCTCACTCCAAATCACTATCAAAGCTTGAAAGCATTGAGCAAGGTTGCAAATGCAAGATAGATAAGATAAGTATATTAAATGTCCAACAAATGACCACAAAGTAGGTCAATGGGACTGTACCATACAATGCAATGAAGTAGCAGCAAGGGAGCCAAAAAGGTCCCAGAAAACAAGATGAAGAAGAGAAGAAGCCCAGGCCTGAAGGGACGGGAGAATGCAGAAGAAGAGAGAGTGTGTACAAAGAAAGAGAGGGGGTGGAGGGAGGATCCTCAACACCAACCCTCTCAACTATCATTTGAAGCTGGCTGAAAAATCGGTGATAAGCGATGTCCGGTGTCGGGAGCTAGAAGGAGCACGGAACACATGCCCTGCGGAAAGTCTAGCTCTCAGATTGGGCCTGGTAAATTGCCACCGATGTGGGAGGGGCTATTGGCCGAGTCCGAGTCTGTTTGAATGTCTTTGGTTTGGGAAGTAGAACCCCCTGGTCTTGTGAGATCTGGTCCGGGGTTCTCTAAGAGTGAGAGCAAGCAAGGTGTTGGAAATATTGTCATTGATGTATTTGGTTAACGGAATCGTGTAACGGAAGCTAATGGAACTGTTGACGGATTTTGACGGAAATGGTAGAAAGTAACGGAAATAACCAGCAGTATAAAAGGGCAGAAAATGAAAGCTTAAATAAATGAAAAGAAGCGTTTTTGCATAAGGATTATCATGGTATAAGCGAGATATACACAACTGTACATAAGAGAGAGATATCAACATTTTAAGGTGTTCATATGCCATGTTTTATGGTGAAAAAGAAGATTTAATGATGGCTAGCAGCGATTTAATGATAACAGCAATTTGGATAAGGAGCAACGCTCCTATTAAGTGATTAATTGCATTGTTTAATGTGCATTTAATAATTATGAGTTGCATTAATTATTTTTTGGTTTTAGCCGACTAATGCACTTAATTAAGTTGTGTTAATGGAAAGGTTGTGTCGGTTGGAACGATGTGTCTTTTCGAAAGGATGTGAGAAGGATATATAAGGAGATGGAATCATTTGGTTTAGGCAAGCAATTTGAGTGCTTCATTCAAGTTTAAGGGAGAGAAGAAGAAGAGCAGAATATGAAATATAAAAAGGAGTGAAGGGCAGATTTATTTTTAATGAAGAGTTGCAGCGATTTATATATGTGAAGGGACTGAAATAAATCAGAAGAATATTCTTAGCAGCATTTTTGTTCTATCATCTGTTGAAGCAGCAGCAACAACATAAAAGATAGGAAAGAGTTTGTTTTTCATAAGGAAGGTTGGTGCCTTCATATTTGAAGAGATCGGTGTCTCTTGCTGAGTTGGTGCTTAGCAAAAAGGGGTTGGTGCTCCTGTAGGTTGGTGCCTACAAAATTGTAACTTGGGGATTGGTGTCTCCCGTAGGTTGGTGCCTACAAACATTTGAGAAATATAATAAAGAAGATTTTCTCCGTGGTTTTCTCCCAAAAGGGTTTCCACGTAAATTTGTGTCTATTTGCAATGTGTTGGTTTGCTTTGCATTCATTGATTGCTTTGATATATTCATTGTGAAATTGATTAATTGTGATTACAAATCTGAGATTAAGTGTTAAATTTAAAAGAATATCATAATACTGATTTCACCCCCTCTCAGTATTATCTTGTGCTTAACACAAGGCTGCAAGTGTGAGAGGTTGGTTAAGAGCATTAGCAAGAGGGAGAGCAACAACAAGAGCTTGAAGAGCAAGTGCCAAGACTTCATTGATCAACCATTCAAATTTCAACACATTCATCAAGCCGGAAGCCCTCAAGCTTAGAGGCATTGAGCCATTGGCTAATTGTATTTGAAATTTGCATGCAATCATCATTTTGAATTTAAATTATCAATATTCGGCATTTCCAATGTTCAATACAATGTGATTAGTATTTCAAAGTTTCATTTGTTATTCCTTATACATTTATTTATGACTAATTTTTCAAGTATTACATATATTTGCACCACCATTCCCAAACCCCTTAGTCACCCCATTCCCCCATTCCGGGACTCCATGGAACTATGGTTTTTGACAAAGTAGATAGAGATCCGGTGCCAAACATTGAAAGATATTAGGTCCAGAATCATGCACATAAAACATACATTTAAGTTTGTGAACTTTTTAAAGGAGACGTGGTCTATGAAATAGAGCTGACACGACATTATACATATATACCTAATTGGCATATAACATGCAAAACCAGCACCTGCAAGTACTCTTTTACACTTGACACCGGACTTGTAGTTCGAATTCTGGTTCGAGACTCTAAATAGCTTTAGGTTGTGGCTAGATTAAGGCAATACCAAGTTTGACACTCTATAATTAAGTTACAGGAAACAACCCCTACACAAGGTATTTCCTGCTAGAAACATTTAGAAGGCAAAATCCCTGGGAAATGCACCCAAAACATCCGAAATGTGTCCCAGATATGGCACAGCCGTTTCTGAGATGTTTATGGCAGTTTTGGGCAATTTCAGCAGGTTTCCGGGCATTTCTGGCAGAGTTCTGGTTGTTTGACAATTTTTTTGAAAAGTAAAATAAACTTTAAAATATAAAATAATAGCACATTTATAAGTGCTTTATTTATATATATATATATATATATATATATATTTCTATTTTTAATTATTTATTGTTAGGACGTTTCCATTGCTTAGTAACTTAGCTATATAATATAGCTGATGCGATGAGTGTCAAGTGGACCATTCAAGCTTGTACGAGATGTTTCATTTAAGGAATTACTGCTCATGAGAAGATGGGTCCTTCAATGAATGAATCAGATACTAACTATTTGATGCAATTGATCCTGAAATTTGATATTTGACAATAATTAAAAGTAATGATAAACTTTTAAAAAAAAAACCTAAACTTGAAAACTATTGAAAATCGATGTTATTATAGAAGATCAACGGTACTCAAGTCAATGAAATTTGAGTATTAAGTTACAACACTTTGTTTATCAACTAGTCTGCTTCCTTCCGTACACACACCAATTTCTGTCTCCCCATTTACATGTCCACATATAAAGACACATACACACCTAACTTAATGGTAGAAAGATAACCAAAAATAGATGGACCATGAAATTGCATTGCTTCTCCACTATGCTTTATGAGAAAAATCACCTACACGGCATTCTTCCATCATGCACCAATCTCAGATTTTTTTACTCACCTGTAGATGAAAACCTGAGATAGCACAACAAGAAACAAAACAATCTTACATGTGGGAGATTCCAGTTGGCAGATGCTGTTGCCCGTGCTTCACCAATTGCTGCCTCTTGCAATGTATCCTCCCAATCCCAAATGCTGTAAAATGTCACAGACATCCATAAACAGAACTCAGGAAACATCAAATCGATCCCATGACTGCCAATGCAATCACATCTGATGTTGATTTTAAGAAGAGTTAGTGAAGAAAACACAAAATGATAAAACGAACAGCAAAAAAACAAAAACCCTTTATCTCCTCTTTTTTATATTTTTTCACAAAGCGAAATCAGAACCTTAACATTTATTTAAAGGGTTACGGAATAATCAATTTCAAGTTTCACTCTTTGCAGGCAACAGACGGGAAGGATGACATGATTTACACTTACAGGATTGACAATGGAAGCATAGTTACCATGTTTGAGAAGTATGGTTTGTTCAGAAAGGGAAAAAGATCGAAAATTCAGGACTTTTTGATCGATTTAGTTTGGTTTGGAAAATTTTAAAAACATAAATTAAAAAAATCTCTCTCTCTCTCATATATATATGAGAGAGAGAGAGTCTCTCTCTCTCTCAAATTACATTAAAGTAAAGAACCATACACATAAATATACTAAAAAAATAGTAACAGTCTCAAATTACATGCATTAACGATGAGAATTATCCATAGTTTAAAGTGTAATTTTTTAAAGCAATGTTATCACTAGAATTTATCGTGAGGCAAATTAGAATAGTGGTGGTATGTGGAACTCAAAATTACTCTTCTATTATGTGGGAGGCTCTCACTATTTGAATATTCATAAGAAAAATAATGAAGAAAATATTTTACAATTTTTACACTGTACAAATATCTGGGATCCATTGATTGTATATAAATGACTTCAAATATCCAATATGCAAAATGAAATGCAAAGGTTGCATGAATACAGCAGTTGACCGAGCTTCAGATTTCATGCAAAGTAATTAACGGAAAGATAAATGACTATTTTCCAAATATGATATATCGGTGCACATGCAACTCATATAGCTACCCCAAGACTTAGCTAATGAAATAACTAAGCATAACAAATGAAGATTCAAAGCTCTTTCACTGATATTCCTGAAATAAGAACTCAAAGTTCATATATGCAAGATAATACAAAAAAGTTGGAAAAAGGTCCTTATTCATCCGTGGGATTAAATATTTTTCAAAACTAAATTTTTGGTCTGTTACATAACTGCCATTTAACTAACCACTCCTCAACAATCAAACATTAATTAAAAAAATAGTAAAACACCTAGAACTAACCAAACTTGATTGACAAATCCAATTTCGCAATCAAGGTACATCTTTAAAAATCTGTCTGGGACCTGTTACCATATTTTTCCATGCAAGAACGAACAAGGGTATTTTTAAGTTGGCTATTTTGGCAAAAAGTCTATTTTTAGCGTTTTGCTATTTTTAGCATTCGCCAAAAATAAAGTGTTCTAGATGGAAATTGGGTGGATGGAAAAATTGCTATTTTTAGCATTCGCTAAAAATAGCGAGTGTCTAAAATTAGAGTGCAAGTGCATGCACAAAGGCTAAGCAGACGAGGGAAAAAGCAACTCTAAAAATAGCAAAAGGTCAAGTCAAAGAAGAAGCATGCACAGATTTCAAAGCTGCGAGTTAAGGGGCAGTTTGCTATTTTTAAATCATACTTGCATGATTAAAAATCAGCACAGTAGTCAGTCGTTTTAAATCATACTTGCATGATTAAAAACTCAAGCGCAGTACAGCTCAAGGGCAGTCAAGGCTATTTTTAAACACCTTTTTCATGCTAAAAGCATGCACAGGTTCAACGCAGGTCAGGGGCAGAGATGTGCTTGTTTTATAATCTTTTGCATGTGGTTTTAACCATAGTTACCAGGTTCGGCCGGATTTGTATGAAATCCGGTTCGAACCGCATTTTTTGAAGTAACCGAATAAATCCGGTTCAGTTCGGCCACATTTTTGAAAAAAAAATTCCTTTTTTGGATTTTCGGTGAAAAAATCACAAGGATAGAAAAAAATTTGCCATTTTTGGAAAGGGTCCGAGAAGATGTAGCAGCAAAAACTTGCATGTGCCATAACTTTCATTCTGTGGCTCCGTTTCAGGTGCCATCTTCTCTAAAAGTGTATATTTTATCGAGCTCTACGCATTGATGGCAATATTTTTCTTATTTTCATAAAATCCATTTTTGTACCTTTTTGGACCAAGCAACTTCTTGCAATCTTTTGAAAGAATCATTATGATGATGATGATTATGAATAAATGGTAGATGGATGTTTTTTTGTATGATTTTTCTATATATAATAATATAAGTATACAATAATATAAATATATAATAATATAAGTATATATATTCTGAACCGGATTTTTCCGTATTTTTAAAAAATTTCAAGAACTCCGAATTTTCGAATTTTTTTGCCCTTCCGAATTTAATCAGATTTTCAAACCTGGTAACTATGGTTTTAACACCTTTTCATGCTAAAATAAGGCTCAGTTTTCCACGCAGTCAGTTAAGGGGCAGTTTACTTGCCTTTAATCACTCTTGTATGTCCTGTTTCCAACACAGCCTTGGCAAAAAGAAAAAGCACAAGAGGACAAAACAGTAAAAAGTAAAATCAGCATGCTCTATATTCAGCGCAGGTTTATGGAAGGGCAGTTAACTGTTTATTGACACCTTTGCATGCCTTATCCATACACTTAGCATGCTCAATTTCCAACGCAGCAGGGGTGATTTTGCTTTTACTTACTTTTAGATGCACTTGCATGTTTGCAAAGGGTGTAAGGGGTGAATAATTTATTGATTAAGTGTTTGCATGCACAGTTTTGGCGCTAGGACAGGGGCAGCAGTCTTTTAAAGGCTTATTTTTGTGAAGAAATCAGAGATACACACTCTTCCAATTGTTTTGCTCTAGCAATCCTAGCTTGTACTTGCATCTCTGAATAGAAAAGTTCCATTTTGCCTTCTCATATCGCTGGTTTTCTGAGTATTCATTGTGTTTATTAGGGTATTGTATTGCTTTGTTGTGGAATTTCTTCCCTATATTGTTGTCCTTTGCCTAGACCTTTGAATTAATTTTGCAGATTAGCCTAAAGTTGTGCATGTGTGTGAATCTCTATATTTTTTGTATGTAGTAGTACGTGTGTATGTCAAATCATTGGTGTATCACCACAATTTTATATTTCTTGCATTCTTTCTCCATTTTCCTTGTCAATTTTATTAGTTTTAGGTGATTCACAAGGGAAACAACCCTCACTGAAGGTTCACCTCAGTTCTAGGTTACCCACAACCTTGAGGTGTCCGATTTTGTCAACAAAAGAGAGAGTACACACACCATTCTCTATCAGGGTGCACTTCTGGGTGACAACAGGACCCACTTGCATCTTCTTTCTCCATTTTGGTCGATGCTAGAAGATGACTTTTTGTGGGGTCAATATTGTTGATATTTCCCGACCACATCCTATATCTTTTAAATATTCGGGATATTTAAAATGTCCCTTTCTCCAAAATAACATGTCGAAGACCCTTAGCCCAATTTTGTTTCCCGACGGCTAAGGGTGATAAAAAGGGAAATTATAGTCTTAATAAATTATTATAAAGTGCATAAAAAGAAACTTTATAAAAACACTTATATTAATTTATTAATGACTTAATAAAAATAAAAGAAAAAAGATAAAGTGAAATTAGAAAAAGAAAAAGAAAAAGGGAAAGATCACTTTATGTTTTTATTTCCCTAGGGGAAAAATGCAACCCATGTTGAGGAAGAAATAAATGCCAAAAAAGAATTAAATGTGGGAAAAGGCATTTGATTGGTGGTTGTGGGTGGCTACTAAGCCAAGATTGCTTATAAAAGCAAGTGTGCTTGGCTTTGTAAAGCATCTCTTTTATTTTATAAAAATTCTGAATTTTGTCTGAGCTTTGTAAGCTTTGCAAATAAACTCCTAAGGATGAAAACCCTTTTGAGTTAGCTCTAGAGGACGAAAACCCTCTTGAGGATTAGAGAAAGAGGAACGAAAACTCTTCTTTCTTGTGAGAGGATTCTCCATTCAAGGGTTTCCATTGAAGATCAAGCTTATATTTGTGTTTTCCAACAGTGTTTGAGGGCTTTCCAAGAGGGGCGAATGGCTATTGTTGATTTCGGGTACAACTAGGGTTTCATCTACACATTTCCATATTTTCGAGCCTATTTTGGGTGCCTTCCACCCATCGGAAAATTCTGATTTTGGTATCATTGGAAAGCTTGTGATTTTATCTTCAATTTGAGCTATCATTTGTCAAAAATTGTTGGGTATTTTCCGAGTTATGAATTTCTAAAGTTTTGGTTGTTTTTTTGCAATTAAAAATCATATTTTAGTATTTTGCAAAAATATAAGTATTTTCAGATTTGATAATTCAAGGGCTAGCTATAGGTTTAATTTCATAATTTTTAAAGGTGTTTTGAGGGTGTTTTGTTGTTTTTGGTTGGATTTGCGGATAATTCATTTGCGGTTGAAAAATGTCCATTTGGGGACATTACAATATCAATGTACTTGATTTGAATTTCCCACTAAAAATCCAATCTCTAGAATCGTAGATCGCATTATCATACTTTCTATTCTTTCCCATGGCTTCGCCATCATATTGGACAAGTCACTGATGGGGACTCCGCTAGTTCTGCTCAGATACTTTTGAAGTCATTTTCATTTTGCGGGTTAACCAACCCTTGCAATCATTTATACAAATGGAGGCTCTCATTTTGTCTCGTGATAACTCAATATCACCAACGCATCATTACACTTTTGCTTGGCTTCCTCAAGCTCTACCACTACCTTCTCTAACTTCTTTTTCTTAAGTGTGATCGAAAATTCCACTCATTGTTGGTATGTGAAGTCAACATTGAGTGAACAGTATGACACGCGATTTGTACTACATGCGGTTTGTACTACGAGTTCTTTCTATAAAAGGAACCCATGGATTGTAAAGTTGTACAATTGTACATGATTGTAATCATTAGAGCTAGTGCGTGGTGACTACCATTGATGTAACAACGAATTTATTCCTGAGTAATAAAATACTGAGAGACCTTTGCCCATGGTTTTTTCCTAGTACATTACCAGGTTTTCCACGTAATATTTGTGTATGTGTTTTAGATTTGTTTATTTCTTATTGCTTTCACTATGATTGTTTCTCTCTACACTAGTTATTTTTCTAACACTCACAAGTTACATCATTGTATGTAGTATCAAAAACCGGCCACCAGCCTCTTGGAATATCTCCTAGATATGGCTAGGTGTCAACCACATGTTTGCTCCATTGCGCTCATTCTTTTGAGTATTCCCAATCTACTTGTAAAATTCATTTCTACAATTGACCACTTGTTGTAGACCTTGACCATGACATTGATAAAGGTCATTCCATCTAGAGCAACCTTCTCAATTTTTCACTTCATTGCCCTTCGATGTTGCCCCATTTTCATCATCAAAGGCAACACATTTTAATCCACAATTATACAGACATCTGGCTCCAATTGAGTTTGCATTGGATTAAATGGGTCTCAACAGATTCTGTATGTAAGATTTTAGTTGATGAATCTCGCTTCTTCAAATCAGCTTTTGATTTACCATCTTCATCAAACTGGAACCCAAGAAGCTTGGCTAGTGTAAGGGTATGAGTGGTGAATTATTCTTGCAGCTCATACCAGTCCTTATTCACAGTGAGTAGAGCAATGTCATAGTTGATCGGATTTAAATAATCTATGCAAACTATCACATATGAATTGCTTTTCCTCTTAGCCCCGCTTAGAATCATTGAAATATCATTTGGAACCAAGTGTTTCTTCTTTTATGACCTATGCCTTCCTCTTTTCAAGGATGGGAATAACTTTGGTGGAATCAAGGATGGAGTAATCAATTCATGAGATTTTTGGACTTTGTTCCGATAAATTATTGTTGCGAGGGCACCAATCGCCCCACAAAAGTAGTTTGGTGTACATTAGTGCCTTGCCCCGTGTTGTCCTCTCAAAATTTCCCCTCTTTCGAAAGTCAAAAATTGAAAATTTTTGAGTTAACACCTTTCTATGATGTTCTAGTGAAGAGAAAAGTTGAGAAATTAGAAAAATTGTGTTTTTGAGTCATTTGAGTGATTTGCGGGTCTGTCGAACATTTTTGTCCCATGTGTCCCAAGTGCTTGGGCTCTCTATTCCCCAATCGGCCGTTTTCTCCGAAATCTATCAACTTTCGGGAATCGTCAAACTTTTTGTTCCAAACATTTTAAGTTCACTAGGCTCTCTGTTCTCCGATCGCCGCATCGGGCCCTTCGCGTATTTTGATCCTACTTGTCCCAAGAGCGTTTGTGCATTTTGTCCCCGCATCGGCCGGATCGCGCTTTTGCGTCCCTCATGTCCCAAATGTACCAAAGGCCATCGGGCTAATTTTTCCGATCTTCCCAATGCTTGCCTTTTGAGTCGGTGCATATGAATTTAATGCGCATTTATAACCTTCTCTCTCCTAAAACGGCTATTTAATGGGACTACCCTCTACGCATTTTTACACACTACTTTCTCACTGCCATTCGCTCATACCCTTGCAATTGAAACCGTCTGCTCGCATCCCCATTTCCCCTACATTTTCATTGCGGATTCAAGCTGTAAGGTTATTTTTCTAAACACTGTCAGTATGAAGATCAAGTTTCAAGGCCAAGAGCAGGTTTCTCCGCTCGAGTCTTCCATTCCCGATATCGGAGACAATGAGGTTCGACACCTGGATTTCGGTGATTTCTGGACCAGGTTGACTGACCCAAATCCCTCTCCCATGGCACAAATGATCAACGACAGTGGCCTTGCATTTGCTGCGGGTTTCCCAATCTCGTGTATAGTGCGCTAATCGTGCTTCACTGCATGAGCTCACTTCAACCCCGACACGAGCGAATTGACCAATGTGCACGGGAGTTAATCGCTAAACTGGATGTTGTTGCCATTGCACGCTGCCCTACGGATCCCGAAATGGACAACTCCGTGGTAATCTCTCAAACTCAAGCACAAACTCTCTTCGAGCAGGACAAAGTGAGAAATACAAGGCAAGGGTAGCAAAGTCGTGGTTGAAGAACCCTAAAAAGGGGCATCTCGACTCTCCAAAGCTCTGTTTAGGGCTGATTTCAACGAAGAACTATCTGACTTCATCATCCTGTTAGCTCGTGTCATGGGCTTACCCTCTACTAGTGAGTTTCACTTTTGGATGTGCCTGCTCATCAACATAGTCTGTGAAGGTACCCAGAACATCAATTGGGCAGAGATCATCTGCATGAATTTGACAGAATAGTTGTCCCAGGTGCAACAAACCAAGAAGTTCTACATGACTTCTTACCTTATGTATACCCTAGCAGATCCCGACAATGGTTTGGCTTCACATACATTGAGGGTCAGAAGGGTGATCCCATCTATGCTTCGCCCTCGGTTCACCCTCGACATGAGCAATCACAACTCAGGAGGGTGGTGAATGATGCTTTCACCATGTACATGAGCAATGAGGCTTCGTGGAGGGTGAGAGTGATACCTGAGGCTTCTAGAGAAGATTTTCTGATGAAGCCATGAGCCTGATAGCAAAGTATGGAGCTTTCTTCATTCAATTCAGAAGGTTTTCATATATCAGGTTAGCCGGTTACAAGAGCACTCCTCTCAAGCTCCCTATATTTTGTAATGATAAGATGGCTCTGATTGAGGTATGCAGACAACTGGACAAGTTGCACAGGACTTGCAGGGACAAGAAAATCTCTGGGCTGCATTTCCCATATCTTTGGGTAACTATACATGCAAAACAACTTTGGATGCCCAAAACATAGAAAGAGCCCTTGCCCCATCACTGTCCACTTCTTCAAGCCCAAAACCTATTTTGATTTGAAGAAATTCATTGAGCTAAATCTCAGAATCAACTATCATCACAGAGCAGATACTGAGGACTACTAGGCTGATTGCACAGATGATTTTGAGGCAAGACAAAGGCATTATGGCAGATTCTCCCTTCAGCTAATACAAGAGCTCAACCTATATCAGATTCCTGAAGGGCTTCAAGATGACAACACAAACCTATTGTCCTATGAATATGATATTGTGATCAAGCATACTCCCTTGGAGGATCTAGACTGGTTCAAAAGGGAGAAAGATGATTTAGCTGAGATCCTAGCCCCTGTCCTGGTAAGAACCAAGGTTTGGTTTGACAAAAGGGTTCGAGAGCTAAGGAAGAATTCAGGAGAGTCTTCCTCTAAAGACACTTCAACACCGAGAAAGGAGTCACATACACCTAGCTCGGAGGTACCTGCACGAACTCCTCCTTCATCAAGTAAAGAACCTGCATCCTCCACCCCTTCCTCATCCACTCAGGTATATCAGAAGAAGGTGAAGGAAGTCAAAAAGGAGCCTATTGAGGAAGATCCCTTGCTAAAACATTCATAATTACCTTCTAGGCCAGAGAACATCATTGTTCTCAGTGAAAGTGAGGATAGTGAAGTGTCAGTTCTTGCAGAAATTAAAACTCAATTCAGAGCATTTGTTAAGGAAAACTTGTTCAAGGAGGACTCAATGACCAAAGAGAAGATAAAGGAAATTTGCTCTCTCCAATCTGCCATTGAGGAAGCTAATAAAGAATATCATACGCACACGAGTTTGATAAGGAGATGGAGAAATGTCTGGGATCTTGGACTCAAGCTACTGCCAACACATCGGTCCCACGAGGCGAGACATAGCAGAAGCATTGAAAAAGTTTAGACAATGGATCCTCAAGTCGGTGGGCCCTCCCCAATCATAAGCATTCATGTTCCCTCCTAGCTTCTCCTTTCCTTCTTTTTCCCAATTCGGGCTTATTGTAATTAGTTGAGGGTTTTGTGTCAAGCATCCCCTTAACTAAACATTTTAGTTAAAAGAAGTAGTTACCAATTGTAACTAATTTGTAAAGTTATATAATGGGCTCTCTACGCCATTTTCGGGGCTGGAACTTGGTTTATTTTTGAAAGTGTAAGGAGTAACAAAGCAATCAATACAAAAGAGATTTCTTTCCATGTCTATCTGGTCTTGTTCTTTCATTTTTGTTTTGAATACTTTTGAATCATTTGTCTATATTATTTCAAGAAGCTTTGTATTCTTGTAGATGTTATTTTTGGAACTTTGTGTCTTTGCAATAGCATCTTATTGATTCAAATGCAAATGGTTTTGTTCCAAATAATTTTATTCTGGCATGCATAAGGAATTATTTTGTTATCTATAATTCTTGAGAATGCCTTTCTGCTCATTTCCACTACTTCATTCCTTTGTACTTTTGTATTGATGATCCGTTCTATTTTAAAACACTTTCATGATATCCAAGTTCCACATTAAAACTATGCACTATACATATGTAAATAAGCTTGGTCTTTAAATAAGGGAACCTCTCCCATTAAAGAGGAGGGACTTTCTGTCCCCTGACTGTTGTTCTCTTTAAAGTCCTTTTTTGACGACCAATGCCCTGAAATGTGAACAACTTGTTTGCTTAATTGTTGTTGAGGGGGCATCAATTGCCCCACAAAAGTAGTTTGTTGTACATTAGTGTCTTGCCTCGAAATGTGAACTAGTTTGCTAGGGTTTGCCCTTGGGATAGACATACCATGTGTGGAAACATTATGCCCCATGTTGTGTGGCTAAACCGAATATTTTGTGAACCCTAAAGGAGATCGATCCCACTGGAGCCATCCAACAAAAGAAAACTTTTGTGGTATTTGAAATCAATAGACCTCAAGAACCTTATTGGCAGGAAAATGATACCAAGCAATCGAAGGGAGGAGTGCCAAATATCATTAAAGGATCAATGCGAAGCAAGAGAGAGGGATAACGCAAAAAGACAGTAAAGGGAAGACATTGATTGGAGCGTTGAAGTGATAGCGTCGTAAGAAGGAAGTTTCCATCAAACAATGAAGAACGAGCATCAAAACCGACATGGGGAGAAGGGATTGAAGAAGCCAAGGAAGAGAGCACCAAGGCACAAGCACCTACCTCACCGCTAAGGACATGGACTGAAAATTGACTATTGACAGAACAAAAAGATGCCACCTAGTTGTTGCATGAGATAGGTGTCAATTTAAGGAGCAACAAGAAAAGAACGAGTTGTTGAACAACAAAATGCATGTGCAAGGTGTCGAAAGAAAGGATACTCATGGGATTAGCCAAAGAGCTATATATGCATGGAGGAGGCTTAAGGGATGGAAGTAATAGGTTACGAGAGGAAAAGGTCGATGAAAGTTCTAATGGAAAGCAGAACATTCCATGAAAACAAGAGTCTAGGAAATCTGTTGAGTACATAGTAAGCTTGAGAGAACACCACCTTCATGTGGAGAATGTAGAAACGGGGAGCATACAATGTGAGTTAGTGGAAGGTTACACTCAACACTTAGTGTACAAGAGGGGGAGGCGGAAGATGGGAGCTTAGATGCCATAGGAGCGAATTTATCATAAAGCTTGTTCCCTTTCCTTTTTGGACAAGGGAGCCATTATGTATATAGGATTTTGTTAGATATTAATGGAAGTAGAGCACATTATGTCATCTTTGGTGTATGTTGTTTCCATGGTTTATTCATATTCTGTTGCAGTAGAGTAGGCTTTACTTTCAGTATGTGTGTATTGTCACCTTCCTTTGATTGCGAATTTGTTCGATGGGTAATGTTGTCACTTAGCGGGATGGTTGAATGGCTAGCTATATTGGTTCTACAGGTGCACACTGTCAGTCGACACTCTGCAATCGCCTATCATGAAGTCGGGGGCTCAGTTCATCCTGCACCACGCTTAGTCTATAAGCATGTGTGTAGAGTGTCATAGCTGCCGGTTATGCTTCAGGTAAAACAATTGACAATATGAGACTAAGGCAATTAATAAACGACCTCACACAAGTTTACGATTAGGCCACCCCTGAGCTCTCTCACACTTCAGGTGAGACTTCCTTTGCTTGCAGAGGTTGGTGTCTTTCTTGCAAAGGCAGATACACCAGTGCGTTGAAGTACTCTATCTAATGTTTGGGTTATTAATTTGAAGCGTGCATGAAAGAAAAATAAACCCAACAGTTTGGTTTCATTGCCGGGATTTGTCTCTCTTGTGAGCTGATTTGTGGTAAGGTTTGCTATTGTTTTGATGATCCTGGACATGTATTGGCAGAACGGATGAGAGATGAGTACAAGTTTTGACACCTATGAAGATATCCTTTCTGCAGACAAGGGTATTGCAGTTTCTGTAATAGTTCCAGTGCTTGGAAACTCGAGGTTGTAGAATCTACAATGGATCAGCCACTGAAACATTTGGTGGATCGCACACATCAACATCTTAAATGGAAGTAGAGACCAGCAAATTAAACATCTGGTGTGTGACACCTTTGCCAAGAACTTTAAATAAAAGTCGAGTGGGGACTGCAGAACATTGATGACTAAAACTGTGCCTGAGGCTTTGAATGGACATGGACGAAATTACACTTGAGTTGGTTGGGAAGCTGATGCTCTGACATGGATTGAAATAGAGGAGCACTAGATGAGATGACAGAGGTTCCTGTCATATTCACAAGGATGGGGGATTTTTGAATGATGTGCCGTACTCTCTAGAATTCCGACCCACACCAAAGGAGATAGAACTCAGTGTTGGGAAATATGTAGGCATGTGTGCGGAACTATAGTAGAGGGAGCCTTTTTTGCACACTGAAATGTGAGAGGAGGTTGTAGTGATAGAAAAGTTGGAGGTTACAGGAACACTTGCAAAATGTGAGCGCAAAGGCCTGGTCAACCTGTTCTTCCACAGAGCTCAGAATGACCTGCTGAGATTCGGGATAAAGAGATACAGCAATGACACTGGAAGAAATATGAACTTGTGACCCGCATGGAGAGAGGATATCTGGCAAAAATTGAATTTTTGTCAAAGGATGGAGTTCTGGAAACACCACCAAGCATAGTGTCCTGCAGCATTGGTTAAATGATGATTTATAGTACATTGAGGAAGTAGTGTCAAATTATAGATAAATGGAATTTTGGAAGAGCAACAAAGGAGTCAGAATTTTCAGAAGGACAAGATTCGTACCGTGGATGGATCTGATGTTGAGTGTTAGTAGTGAGTGACATCTAACAATGTTTCAGTATATGGGAAATGCTAAGGGGCACAACAGGCTAGTGACTGGCTGAGAAAGTTCTAGCATGGGAGGAGCTGTCAGAAAGGACATTCGTGTGGATATATACATTGTACCATAGCAGCACAAGGAAGAAAGCATGTAAAGAATGGTGCATCGAGATTTTGGGACGGAACATATCATAAGTTCAGGGGAAAAAGTCGGCAGAAAATATGATACCAAGTGCCGAAGGGACGAGCATTGAAGCATCATTAATGGATCAACACAAAAGCAAAAGAGATGGATAGAGTTGAAGACAAGAAGGAAGCCATCTAGTGGAATGCCAAAGTGAGAGTGCCCAAAGAAGGAATTTGGCATTAGACAACAAAGCACAAGCATCAAAACAGACATGGAGAGAAGCGGCCGAAGAAGCCAAGGAAGAAAGCACCGAGGCATAAGTGCCAAACTCACTTCTAAGAACACAGTCTAAAGATTGACTGTCGACTAAACAAAAACGATGTTGTCAGGCTATAGCATGAGACAGACATCTATTTAAGAGGCAATAGGAAAAGCATGAGTCATTGGGTAACAAAATGTATGTGTGAGGTGTTGAAAGGAGGGATACTCACGGGATTAGCTTAAGAGTTATACATACAGCAGATGTAAGAGGCAAAGTGATGAGACTGGGTTAAGAGTGGAGAAGGTCCGGAAATGTTCAGAGGGCAGGTAGAACATTTATTGAAGATGAGACTAGAAAATATGCGAGTATATACTATATAGTAAACTCAAGAGAGTATATTCTTGGTCCATGACAGTCAGACTGTCACCTTCATATAGAGAATGTAGAAACAAGGGAGCATACAATGAATTAGGGGTGCACCTTGTGAGCCATCTAAGTTACATTGTTGGATGATATACCGCTGGTAAGTTCAGCCTCTGAGAACTTGTCCTGACCCGCACCATCCATGGGACTTTGAGGAGTTAATCTTAAAAGTTTTTTTTTAAGATTAGGACCCCACATGGTGAGGATGAACCCATCCTCTTTTTGGCATGTCTCCATCATCATCATCATCATCACATTTCCTTGCCTTGTCTTCAACACACATGTTGGCACTGATACAGTCTGAATTTTTCTAGAACCCAAAGAATGAGTTCAGCCTAAGCTAAGCACGAAGCACTCCCACTAACTTGAGGGTTGGATCGGATGTAGTAAGCTTATGAGTTCATTCAGCAACTGTCTTATCAATTTACTTTGAAGTCTTTTTAACACATCATAGAACTTGTCCCAAATGGAAGTCCATTCACCCATTGACTGATAAAAGTCTCCAAGCATCAAAATGTTGTACCACTGAATACTTGCTTGACACGATACAAGGTTGCTTTCATCTTAAGTCACATGGTCTGGAACTGGAAGTGCATCAAATTTAATTATTTATTCAAGAAACAAACTATTATCTATTTTTCAAACTTCATACTCATCAACAAAATTGGCCCAATAGTCTTCCAATACTTCTAGCTTCCATCTCTTTGATCATAGGAGGCGAGGTGTTGCAGTTTTGAGAGTAAAGTTAAACTTACTCATTCTTGCAGCCAATTCTTTTGCTAATATCACACTCTTACAAGAATAGGATCCAATGTTTACAGGGAATCTGACCCTAGTGTTATGTCCACCAGTCAATAATTGAAATACATCAAGCAACAATCTCGCAAATTTAGCTGCAAATGTGCCATCATCTACATACTCTGGGAGCATGTGGGAGGCACTTCTCACAACCGCACACTCTGATATAGAGATAGGAGGGGAATTGGATGTACAAATTTGTTCATTGACTGATTGAGAATTTTTCTTCTTTGGACTAACACTCGCTATAATTTCTCTTGAACTCAAAAATGACCACAAAAACAAAAGCATCTCTGATTCTTTGAAAATGTGACTGATCCCAATACAGTTGTGAGAAGCAGCCATATATGGGAATGCCAACATCAAGGGTCCCTTCATGAGTTATACCTGATTGGCGCTTCATCTTCATGAGGGTGTATACAACCTATGACATCATATAAAATTTGGTGGTAAAGCGCACATTCATCAACTAATTGTGAATGTTGTTGCTAATGATTCCAGCCCACTGAATGTTCTCCTGGCCTTGAGGACTTTGTCAATAAATCTGAACATCAAAAGGGTCATCATATTTTCAGCTACTTCAACAAAATCTCTCATGTACAAAGTTTTTGAAAGTCTCTTAGGCATGTGCCATGAACAACTGGGATTTGAACATTGTCGCCGCATTCATTGGAATCAGTGTCCCAAAAAGACTGCATTGGCAGTGGGAATCTTGACCACCACATTGAAAGTTGAAAAGTTCATAAGATCCCCAATGAAGATCCAACCTAAGTGCACCAAGACCTTCCCTAGGACTAGGAATGCCTCGTGCTTCTGAGAGTTGTAGTGCTCAACAACATCAAATTTGGAATTTCAAAGTGTTAAAAAGTTTCCGCTTGGATCAATCCTATATAAAAATATATATATATTTTATATATTGGGGGTTAAGCCTGCATGTCAGAAATGCTTCTTGAACTCCTCCAAGTCTAGGTGGCTAATGTTATAGCATCTAAGGCCGAAAAGATTTTACCCTCCAAAACCCTGAAATTTGTATTTCGTGGGCGACCTTCAACACATTGAAACAATCAAGGGCTCTTTTTGATAAAATCGTCAAAGAAATACTAGAGTTTTGCAATGGAGCAACCTGCAATCAATATAGTGCATGTGGAAATGAATAGAATCAAGATGAAAATCACACATGAAAATGGTAAGACGATCGGGGTGAATGGCTTATCGAGCTCGAAATGTTGAATTGCAGGAAAGAATGGTGGTAAGATTCAAGATTGGAAGCCACATGCAGCACAGCTGAATGGGGGTTTGTAGGTTCGTGGAAATGGACAGAAAAGTCAAAATTTTGGCAATATTGGCAGCCAAGTGTTGGACCACACTGCCGTTAGACCAAAACCCATAGGTGTTGGTCTCCGCTACAATTGCGCGAGTTAGGATCTACGAGAGGCGGTTAGTCCACGTCATGAAACTCGCAGGGAGCGCTGGACACACATGCCAACAATCTCCCCCTCAGAGTTACGCGAGTGAGTTTCGAACTCGAGACCTGTCGCTTTGATACCATTTGTTGGACCACGACTGCCGTTAGACCAAAACCCATAGGTGTTGGTCTCCGCTACAATTGCCGAGTTAGGATCTACGAGAGGCGGTTAGTCCATGTCACGAAACTCACGGGGAGCGCTAGACACACATGCCAACTCGAAGATCACACACTTAACACCAACAGTCCAACATGATATTTGTCGATTTACAAGTGAGAACAATGGAGGATTTGCATAATAGGATGGAAGTGGCAAGACAAAGTGAATGCAATGACAAATGGCATGAAAAAATTCAAATATTAAGTGTTGTTTACAAAGCGGAAGGAGTTGAAAAGGATGGTTGGTGAGGAGATTAAATACCTTTGTTTACTTGAAGGTGAGAAACAAGGTGGAGAATCAGCTCTCAATCATGCAATTGAATCAGCAAAAATGGGAATTGAGGCTTACTCACTTGAATCTGTTCAAAATACTTATCTACTTTCCATCAACAATATCACATTTGCAAAAACACAACACTGTGTCCTTTTACCAGATACTATTTAAAACTTAGTCGCTTTATGATTTCCAAAGCAAGTCAAGGTTTGAACTTTCACTTGTAAATTTACAAGTGCAAAGAAATCAGCCAACATTCATTTTCCCGCCTAAGTTTTTGTCATAGTCGGTTAAAATAAGGACAAGTATGAGGCATGAGGTAATCAGTAAATTTCTCCCTACATAATATGTTTTTCTTATTAGAAGAAAGTAACCAATTAGACTTTATCTGACCTGAGAGTTTCAACGTGAGTCAAACACCATAATTTCTTATTTGAAGCTCCAAAAAATCCTATCCGGGCAATTGAAGTTCCAACATTCATCACCTACAAAATAAGCATACATCATATCATGGTTTTGACAGTAACCAAAAAAATGCACCTGAGCAGTTGAAATATATGAGGCTACATCCTTATTTAATAAGAAATCAAAAGTCTGTGTATTATCCAAGTTGCAATAAAGAAAAAACAGTTGAAAGAATATGTGAAGTTAACAGTTGAAACAGAAGATAGACAAAGAGAGTGTACCAAAATTATACCTTTTAAGATCAAATATTAAAATAAACTAGAGTGTAACCGCTTAAAGATTTTTGGCTCTGTGGTTATCTTGAGGGGGTTGAAAATGCAAATTTTGTACAAATCAATAAATGCAAATCAGAAAACATTGTTCAATTTAAAACAAAGGCTCACTATAATTAAATGGAATGCATCAGGTTAGGGAATCAGAGCAATTTAAAAGAGTCACACATCGTTTGAAAGCACGAATATAAATGAAAAAGAAAGGTTATGATACAACAAGGAGATGGTAGCAATCATGCACAATTTCATCAAGTGGAGTCAATATCTAATGGGAAATAAATTCAAAGCCGAACCAATAATGATAGTCTGAATGATTTACTCCATCCAGAAGCGATGAAGAAGTTGCAGTTTGCACAATTTCGGTGGTTACCCCTGATTGACTGATAGAAGTTAAAACTGATTATATTAAAGATAATGTATGCTTATAATTAGAAATGTATTTATAATTATCTTAGGTATACATGGAAGAACAACATTTAATGGCAAAAAGATTGTATTTATCTGCCCAACTCATTAAGCTCAAGATCCACATCTTAAAAGAAACACTACTCTCCTGCAGCTGCCCATGTGAGATTTTTTTAATACCTACTGCAATGGCAGAAACTCTTTTTTTTTTTGGAGAGGAATAAAATTGAAATCCAGCAGCTTGCGGCGGAATACAGCGCTTGTCAAAGACAATTGAAAATTCATCATATCCTAGGTTGATAAAAGTAAAACCTTTGCATATCCTTATCTACAATCAGGAAGCAATTTCAATGGACTTCAATGGACTGCCTAATTTAAATTATACAGATTCAATTTAAGTGGTAGTTGACTGATAGTCATATACACTCGCCATAATGATTCCGTTCCAAGCCCTTATGGATATATGTCACCAAAGTTTAAGGAATCTTTACCAGCATTTAGAAATTACTTGGAGCACGCAACAAAGCCATCCAGATTTTACAGGAAAATTTGGATAAGTAAGATATCATAGCAAACAACAGGCAGACCAACATTGCAGTAAATAAGTGTCTGAAGGAGGTATGGTCTATGTACACCCAATCTTATAATAAACCTTACAATGAAGTGGAAGAAATTAGAAGTTAACTACAAAAGACTATGGACCTTCTAAGATTTTCAACAGATTGGACAACTCACATAAGGTTAGTATACCAACCTTATGCTATAGTTATCTATCAAAAAGTGAAATGGATGATTATGTGTAATGTCCCTTTCCGGGCTCTAACTGAAAACAAAGGGAAATAGCACAAACCCCAATTGATAGTAAACTGAATTTTATGACAGCTAACTGAAAATTATAACAGCAAACAGCAGTCTGATTTTTATAACAGCAGCAAGGAAAAAGCAATAACTCTTCAAAATTGCACCATTCACACCATCCAAAACATGTAGGGACACTTAGAAATATTTTAGAACCAATATTAACCAAGAAATCAACCTTCAAACCCCAGTTGGAAATTAAATAAATGACAATAGAGAACACCCTTACAAAGTGGCTGGAAATGAATGATTCCAAGCCCAAAAATGAAGTCCAAATATAGATTCCGGCTGCTAAAAATATGAAGAATGCAATGATGGTTGAGTTGGAAGTTGTCATGCCCTAGAAACCACCTAACTCTTCCCCAAGGTGGGTCGCTCCCCTAGGAGAGGGGCTGAAAATCACTGTAGACTCAAACCCTAGCTGAAAATTTGCAACATCAATCTTCTTGAAGCACTTTGGAAACCCCGAGATGGAGAATCCTCAATAAATTGAAGAGTTTTCGTTCTTCAATCAAGCAAGGAAGGTTTTCGTCCTCCTTGTTGGCCACACCAAAGGATTTTCGCCTTAAGTGGAAGTAATTGAGCAATCAGCCCAAAAACCATGCAAAGTTAATTTTTAGACAAGATCATGATGCACAAATGAGCCAAGCGACCCCTTTTATACCTTGTTGTGGCACCAAACCCAATTAGAAAGCTTCCAATTAGGACCGACCTCATAATGGATACTTTTCTTTTATTTTTTCTTTGGCTTTTCACCTTCTTAACCCAGCCGACCTGACTTTATGTAGAAAACTATTAAAGAAGAATGCAATGCTCACGAAAATAACTGAAAAACATGAAAATTACTTCCCTTGTTCATTTCCTTCTTGCCCACGGGAAGTGGAATGGGCTCAAAGTCTCCAAATCAAATTATCTTGGAAAATGGGACATTACATTATGTCCCTGTGGACATTATAAATATCTATACACCATAATTATTATACAATATCATTTCAATGTTTCATACACTCGAGAAAATTCAAAACTGAATACACTTTCATTTGTATACTTTTCTGTCCATTCACTTAGATTTCTACTATAGTGCACGGAGGAGAGTATCATCCAAGATAACAACAGCAGGAGAATAATGCAAAAGTTGAATGCAATACACAGAGATGGAGAAAAATTATACGCAGATGAAGTAACACCCTTCAAACCTAAGTTGCATTTAGACTTTCCCATCTAGAATAACAACAGAATTGAAGACACTGAAAGAAGGCATAAATGTGGTGGAATGTTTGCAATGCAATTAATCGAATCAAGCCTTTTCAAACTTTGTAGCTGTCCACACCACAACTACATGCATGTATGAGATGGTTGTATGTGAATAATTGCACAGCAAGTGCATAGAAGATTAGAATTTTCTATGGTGAAATCGCTTTCCAAAATACCAAATAGTTTGGATGACTAAACTTTTAAAAGTTTGGATTTCTTGTCTCAAGGGTGTGACAACCAGACAGGTAAGGTAAGGGTTTGCAACAGTTTTCTTTTAACTTTTAAGTATAACTCAAGTACCAGCAATGTGAATCATATTGGCAACATGTATCATAACGGTAAAAAGGCAAGTTTTGCCAAATAAATGCCATCGGGTCAGCATGAAAGCCATGTCACCAGTTTTATGGTACAGATATGAAGGTTGATATGGCTGCCAATATTCAAAAATGCAGCTACATCAGCAGTGTAAAAAAAAATTGTAACAGACTCTGGTCTGGATATAATATATAAAAAGCCATGTAAATATTGAATTGAGATGAATGAGAAAACAAAGATGGTGAATGAGTTAGTCGTATCTTTCCTTCATAGGGTATGTGTAATCTTAAGACTTATTCTATGTCACAGGTCATCGAATTTGAATGTGTATGCTAACTTGGCTTTATGTCTCCAAAAGGGTCAAACTACAACTTGACAACATATTTTTAAGATAATGGAAAAGGTTTCTTTTAAATTAAGTTGTTTACTGTGCAATGATACATGAAAGATTGTTTTTCATGATGTTGCTATATTTTATTTTCTATAGTAAGATATCTCTCCTTTTGTGGATTGCCTCGAGCAACGCAGATTGGGTTTTCCAAATATGACATGTTGGTGTAATGATTGGTTATATCTAGGCTACAATACGGTGTACCCTTGGCTAAATGGAGAACTATTTGGGGAAATAGTTTGGCCGATGGATAATCAAAAACATACATCAATAACTTTGCATGGCTCTTCCTTCTTACCAAACAATCTTCAAAATGCTTCTCAACATCATTTGCTTGTATTGCTTGGTCGTGTATTGGGCAATTGGGCATCACTCCATGTCTTCTCCATGATCAATCTTGATATTGAACACCAAGAATGTCCAAGTTTGCTTCATGTGCAACAATTAGTCTTATTGTCATGGTCACATTAGCATGGAATCCTTGTGCAACAAGTGTAAATAAGAGTAGCCCCTAATCACCAACGTACTATTCCCCTTGCTTGTTTGGTGTTCTCGCTACAATCAGCTTCTACTCAAAAGTAGGTACGTTATTCAAATATTTCATATTCCTACATTTTTCAATAAATAGGTCGCTCAATAATTCAAGCTTTATCGCACCATCCAGCTCCAATGTGCTTCTTACTCCAAAATACATGATAGCGAACCTTCAAATCATCCAAAATTTAAGCCTTCTCTCATCATATACATGTGCCGTCTTGAAATAGCTTGCTTGAATACTACTCCTCTCTAACAATCTTTATTCTAGACATGGGTGTTATAACCACCCAAAACACTAATTATTAACTAGACTAATTAATGGGCGTTATAACCATTTGAACCTATCTCCTAGCTGATCTTTATTACACTTCACCAACTATGGTGTTATACTAATTTGCCTAACATTCCCCCTTATTACAACATAGTTCAAACACTAGGAGAGAATATACTTTGTATGTGAGTTGGGCATGATTCAACATAGATATGAACAATAGTGAGAATGGCCTCGTTAAACTTCCTAAATTGGTATCAGCCTCCCTGATCAATTCATACACATGGGGACATACTCTAACATTCACCAAACATAGTTTGTGGGAATCAACCTCAAAACTTTTACAAATGGGCGGTGAATGAGGACATGCTCATCGTTCATCAAGAAACATCAAATAAGCATGGATTAGGATACGCTCTAAGTCCATACATCTCTTGTGTGAACATGGACATACATGGGTGTCCACAATAATCACAAGCTATACAAATAGGGAAACACTCAACTATTTGTCAATTATAATAGTGGGACTGCACCGCACTATCTCATCTTCAGATGGGAATGGGCCTCAGCAAATAGTTATAAAACAAAAGCAACAGGACTGAGCCTCACTACAATTTATCAGTGGGAGTTGGCCTCACTAATCAATAATATATCATGTGCTGCAAGTGTACAGTCTTCATCACCACCTTCACTTGGTGATCACCATCTTCGTCTTTCTAATTTTTTCGCACCGGTTTGTCACTAAACAATAAACTGATCTCCAACTAGGATACCAATATGCATGCCCTAGGGGACCTAGTATGGGCATGAAGCCATTACCAGGTTCGGAAAGCTAAAAATCCGAAAATCCAAAGTTCTCAAAAAAATCGGAAAAAATCCAAAAAAATCCGGTTCGTAATATATATGCTTATATTATTATATAGACAAATAATAACATATATAAATTTATTTAATTATTAATTAGATTATTAATATTATAAAAAATAACATTTTAAACATAAGAACATTATTAACATTTTAATTTAACAAGTTACATTTTTTACCTAAGTTCTTAGTTAAACAAACTAAATTAGTTATTAATAGCTAAATTTAAAAAATAAATAATAACATACATAAATTTATTTAATTATTAATTAAATTATTAATATTATAAAAATAACATTTTAAAAAAATAACATTATTAACATTTTAATATAACATGTTAATTTTTTACTTACCTAAGTTTTTAGTTAATAACTTAATAACTAAATTAGTTATTAATAGTTGTATAAATAAACTCAATAATTAATATAAACTAAAAACTAATTAAAATTTAAATCTTAACCTAAATCTCATATAAACTATATAATATTTAAATCTTAACCTAAACGATTATAAACTATAAAATATAAAATATAACCTAAAAAATATAAATTATAAACTATAAATATAAAATATAACCTAAACAAGTAACCAATTGCGAGCTTCGCCGACCACTGCGTTGACTAGTTGAGTTGCTTCGACCTAGGGAGCTTCGCAGAGAGACAGTGCAAAATGCCGATGTCACCAACCGAAGTGCCAAGTGCGGAGTTTGAGCTTCAACCAGCGTCACCGCTGCCAACCAGTGCCTCTACCTTCAAACCACGACCTCCTTTGCCAAATGCCTCCACGATCTGGGATCACAAGGAGTTTTTTTAGGGTTTTTAAAGATTATTTTATGGAAAAAAATCGCGAATCGGATCGCATTTTTGGGAAGCTTGTAAAAACTCGGATCGAATGGATTTGCTTCGTGTTTGGTCGAACTTGGTAACCATGCATGAAACGTATTTGATGAGGATACGCGCCAAAAATGTGCCTAGATATGGCCAGATACGGACCTTAATGATTGAGTACGCCCGATTACTTCTACAAACACACCTAATGTACCTGAATTTTTGCGGTCATACCCTAAATATGGACGTAGGCAAGCATACCCAAACTATTGTGGCCATACCCGACACATTTCCAAGGAAAAAAAAACGTTTATTTTGATTTTTAAACAATATAAAGTGCGAAAAAAACACAATACAAACCCTAACCAATCAAAGAACATAAAACAAAATATAAAAACATAAAAGCAAAACAACTTACCTCTCATTCCCTCATTGCATACTTACCTCTCTAAGCTCTCATTTTTCTCATTTAGGTTTGATACTTCATCAAGAAGCGTTGCTTGTGGTAGTAGGAGTGCTTCGGGTCAATGTGATTCTAATGAACCATGTCATGATGTTGATGTTGATTCTCTCAATGAAGAGCAATATGATGAATATGAGGAATATTGAAGACTAGTTTGATCATTGATGTAACAATTAAATTTAATATATCATGACATTGTGACTTGTAGTTTTCGATTGGCATTTAGTTGGCTTTACTTTAAGCCTTAAATAAATTATGAGTAGTTTTGTGTGGTTATTTAGCTTATTTGTTTTTCATATGCATAAGATGTGGTTAATTCCTATTTATTAGGCTAGAATTTATATATTTTTATATACAAATCGTATCAAAGCCATATCCAAGGCCAAAAACTTTTTGACGTATCCGCATGTCAAAACATATCAGCAACTTAGGTCTTCAAGCTAGTAGTGAACTCAAGACTAGTAGTTATCCTCCATCCACCTGCAGTCCTCCATTCTCATATGGAAGTCAACTCATTCTGCGAAGTCGATCTTGATGGTCTCGTGAACCACAAACCATTTCATGAAGCACTCTAATTGATTCAGCAAGTTCTCTAATGGCATTAGCAACATGATGTACATCCATAGACAAATGCACTCCACTCAATCAAAATATGGTTGTAAGGATGTTAGATACCATTGATAATGCATTCCTCAACTTTAATGCTTTACAAAACAAAAATCTTACTAATCATAGATTTTAGGCGGAAACCAACTCCATTGTGCTATTCAATTAAATTTTGCACGATATAACAAAATCTTGTCCAAAGATTCAACTTGAAGCGAAGATATCAAATTAATTTGATTCTCCTCCAATATGCAAAACATTAAATACATTTCTAAATTTTAATTATATAAACTTTGAATTGATTTATTTGTTTTCAATGTTTATAAACCCTAAATACTTAATGAGTTTTAAACATTATATTAAAGTTCTCATAAGCTCTTTATTTCAATCGAGCACTCCATTGTTGTGCCACCATACAACACCTCTCCTTGTTGTGCCCAAATCTGCTCCAAAGAACCTCTCGGGTTGTTCATGCTTCCCACACGCGCATGACACTTCTTATAGGCCTTAGTTCTTTGTTGGGTGTCCTCTTGTTCTTGGATACCGCTCGGTCAAAATACGGTTCTAAGGATGTCGATACCATTGATAATGCATTCCTCAACTTTATGGCTTTAAAGATAATGTTTTACAAAAAAACCATTAAATCTTACTAATTATCGGTGTTACAGGACGGCGGGACAGGGTTTCGGGACGGCAAAAATTTCTAAATTTTGGGGACGCGGGGACGGTGATTAAAAAATATATAAATATTTAAAATAAAAAGATATAGTGACTAAATTATATAAATAAGCTGAAATAAAACCATTTGAGATTTAAATAAGGTGAAACTTGAACTCATAAACATCAAATACACTATAAAGTCTAATATCAATATGTTAATGTCATAAATTGAAAATTCATAATACATATTTGAATTTTGATTCTTGAATATGAGACAAGCTGAAATTTGAAATTTCATATAACCATTCTAAAATACGATTGATCAAGTGACAATAGCTAATATTCATATCATTAATCTCATAGCCAAATACACCAACAATTGTCTATTGTCAATATTACAAAAAAAGAGGACAACTACAAGTATCAGCCTAAAAATCAGAATCTCCATCTGAAGCAATATCCATGAACTCCTCCTCGCTGGTACTAGTATCCTCGTCCTCAAAGGTAAGCCCAATCAATCCTCGCTGCACAGTGTTGTCCTCTTCAACCTGCCTCGGCTCCTCGGGATCTACATCCCACCGTAATGCTGGAGTCTGTTTGTACTCAGGTGTCTTGCGATCTATAAGACGCAAAGCACTGTGTACAGCTACAAGCTTCTCCGCTCTCGCAGAGGTAAGCCTATTCCTCTTAACAGAGTGTATCCAACCATACGTAGACCAGTTCCTCTCAGAGGCAGAGGAGCTAGAAACCTGGGAAAGGAGGCGAATGGCAAGTGGTCGCAGCAATCCTGGAAGCCCATACAGTCGCCACCAACTCACTGGTTTCTCCTGTGCTAATGCTACCCTGTCTGTCTTTGCTGATGTTTTGTACCCATCGAGTTCAGTGAAGTCAAGCCACTCCATTCTGATCTGTGAAGCCTCTTGTGGAGTGTACATTTTTTTAAAAGCCTTCATAAGGCCCTTCTTCACCTCATCATCATCCAATGGGACAACTCTGCCTGGCCTCTGCACATACCATTTGGGATTTAGTGCATACGCAGCCATATGAAGAGGAGTGTTCAACTTCTCCCATCTCCGCTGAATAATGGGCTGTATATGTTCATTATAGAACTCCAAAGTGGGGTCCCTCACCCGAATAGCTGCCTTCATTTGCCCAAGCATGCTATCAATGCACTCGTAGATCTCACCAAGATTGGGGCTGTTAGAATCCCCATATTTGATGACACTAAAAACTGGAGCTATAATTGATATGATGTATTTCATATCAACCCAAAATGTTTCCCCGCAACACCACTTCCTTCACTCTTTTCCTCGATCCTGTCTTGGACTCACGCCACCTAGTCCAATCTGTGTCATAATCATAATTTGCATAGGCTCCTGCACTCGGACATCCTCTCCAACAAAATAAAATAGGATGCAAAGCGGGTGTCAATTGGTTTCAAAAATTCCTTCTTCGAAAAATTTCGAAAAAGTGCCAATGATGTGTGGTGATTGCATATGAACTTCTGCACATCTCTGGCATCAGTCACTATCTGATTAACCCACTAAATCTTCCCTATGTCTTTCAGTGCATTGTTCATGGCATGCACACAACATGGAGTCCAATAAATATGCCTATATTCCCGCTCCACTAGCTTGCCTGCTGCTCTGCACACATAAGTGATCTGTGATAACCTGTACAACATTTGAAGGTCCAACCTCCTCAATGGCATCCTTCAAAATCAAATCGAAACTCAAGATCTTTTCGCTTCCTGTAACAATCAATTGCTCTCAAGAAGTACGGTCCATTTTTGCAAGAGACAATGATATTGATGAGAGGACGGTGTCTAATATCCGTCCACCCATCCATGATAATGTTGCATCCATGTGACACCCATGTCACCTTCATCTCCTCCATCAATACATTAACCTTGGAATAGTTTCTATCCAAGATTGTTGTCCCGAGTTTTATGTCTCCGGGAGGCACATAACTTGTACTGCTTCACAACCTTAGCCATAGCCTCCTTGTAATAAGGAGAGCGAGCAAGCATTAAATGGAATCCTAAAGAGATAGAAAAATTTCCCAATAGATCATCCGCTCTTCCCTTGCCTTTGAATCAAACATGTCAATAATCGAATTTGGGGGCCCCCCACTGGATTTCTATTCCTCTGCTTTCCACTTCCGACACTTCAAAACTAGAACCAAACCCAGTATTAGTAAGTTTCGGTCCTATGAGTGCTCAATGGAGTAGTAGCCGTAGAACCACAAACTTCGGCACATTGCCCGTGGTATTTCCATGAAGATTCTCACCATCTCAGCTCTACTGCTCTAGTGAAAGACCCTTACAAGTGCCAACCCCCTTCCGTAAGATGCAACAAGTGTGCATGGTCCTAAGTGATACTACCATAGTTACCATATTCGCCCGAACACGGGCAAAATTCGGTTCGGAGCGAACTTTTCATAAAAACGAACTTGTTCGGTTTGTAATATTCGCCGGTTCGGAGGATTGACTGACCTGTTTTTTAGTTGAAAAATTAAAACGTTTTACCCTAAAAACGGACGCGGAATCCCTAAAAACGGACGCGGAATCACTAAAAACGTATGCGGAATCCATAAAATAGTAAAAACGTAAGCCGAAACCCTAAAAGCGTACGCAAAAACGCATCACCTTAAAAAACGCTAAAGCAGCCTTTCGGCGAGTAAAACGCTTTTCAGCCCCGAGCTTAACGCGAAAATTCATGTGCCATCGATGCAATTAATCAACGCATGACCATTGGAGGTCTCCACGAGGTCGGCACGAGCGCATTCTGGTAACTGGTAAGTGCTCGAGCCTCAACCCTGCAAAAGCTCAAAACTAAAAAACGCGAAATCAATATTCTCGGTTCAGTGCAAATTTGCCAAAAAAAAAATATTAACTGCGAATGGAATTATGGAATGGTCCAATGGAATATGGTTCAGTGCAAATATGGTTTTCGAAATATTGTTAGTATGTAAAAAAATTAAAAAATATTGTCCTAATATATGTTTTTGCAGGTTCAGAGAACAGTTGGAAATTGGAAGGTAAAGGAAAAGAAAAGTGGGTCAAGATGTCTAGCAGCAATCGTTCTGTGGAGATGAAATACATCGTCCTAAGAGATGGTAATAAACTACATATGAGATGCACCTTGTGCAATGGGAATATTACAGGCAGGTGTAACTAGAGTTCGGTACCATTACTTGGGAGGATCCAAAGATGTCAAGCAGTGTCCAATAGCAAATGTGAATTCAGAGGAAGGTGAATACAAAGATTTCATACATCGAGTTCAAGCTAAATTTAATGTGAGTCGTGTTGGATCATTAGCTTCAGAAGCAAAGAAGGCTAAAATCCAACACTCTATCTCACAAATGGGCTCCTTCAACAGTTCAAATCGCTCTCCATCACCATTATCAGAAGGAAGTGGAAGTGCAAGCAAAGTGGAAAAGTCACAAGGTTCATTGAAGTCCATTTGGAGGCCACAACACAAACATGAGGTAGACAGGTTGGCAGCTAGATTGTTTTATGCAGAGGCCATCCCTTTCAATGTAATTCGTTCCCCACATTTCAAGTCTTTCATAGATGCAACAATTGAGTTTGGGAAGGGTTACACATTGCCTTGTTATGAAAGACTAAGAACTAGTCTTCTTGAAGAGGAGGTGTCATCTATAGCTAGTGAGCTAGATGAAATGAAAAAAGTTGGAAAAGAACAGGTTGCACAATAGTAAGTGATGGATGGTCAGATTCAAGGCGAAGGCCGCTCCTAAATCTTTTGGCAATATCTCCTCAAGGTGCAATGTTTATAAAATCTATTGATACAAGTAATGAGCAAAAAACTTCTCTTTTCATTTCCAAATGCATTGAATCAGCTATTTTGGAGATAGGAGAAGATAATGTTGTTCAAGTTATTACGGATAATGCAGCCAATTGCAAAGGAGCAGGAGAGATACTCATGGATAGATTTCCTCATATCTTTTGGACACCTTGTGCAGCCCATGTGTTGGATCTTTTGCTTGAAGATCTATCAAAAATAGAATGGGTAAGCAATATTGTGATTGAAGGAAAACAAATCTCTAAGTTTATCCTCAATCACCGGTTGACATTGAACTTGTATCGTTCTTTTGCAAAACGTGAGCTTCTTTCCCTGCTGAAACAAGATTTGCCACCAACTTCATTACTTTGCAAAGGGAGGTAGAGGAGAGGACAAAGCATTAAGAAAAGTGGTGGTTACTGATGAATGGACAGAGTCAAAGCTTTCCAAGGAAACCCATTCAAAAGAAATTGAAAAAATTATCTTAGGGGACACATTTTGGGATGGTGCTAAGAAGGTTGTAAATGTGTTTGAGCCACTTGTTCGAATTTTGAGAATGGTTGATGGTAATCAGCCATGCATGGGTTTTGTATATGAGGGCATGGATAGAGCAAAAGAAGAAATCCAAAAGATACTAGCAAATGATGTTGAAGAAGTCAAGCGTATTTGGGAAATCGTGGACAAACGATGGTTCATGCTACACCGTCCTCTACATGCAGCAACTTGTTATTTGGATCCTAAATTAGTAGAGGTAGATCATGATGCAGATGAGGAGATAAAGAGAGGTATACTTGCAACCATAGACAGGTTGGTACATGATGAGGATGGGAAGGAAAAAGCAAGAGAACAACTTACTATTTTCAAGAACCAACTCAAAATGTTCGGTGAAAAAGAAGCAAGGGCAAGTAGGATGACATGGGAACCATCTAAATGGTGGCAGACTTATGGGTCTTCTACTCCACATTTGCAGAAGCTTGCCGTGCGAATTTTCAGCCAATGTTCTAGTGCTTCTGCTTGTGAAAGAAATTGGAGTACACATGATTTAATCCACACAAACAAGAGAAATCGATTAGGGGCTCAAAAACTCTCTGATCTTGTTTTTGTGCATAGCAATTTACGATTGCTTACTCACTCTCTTGCAAATGAAGATGACAACTCTCGCTTGGGAGAAGCATGTTTTGGAGATGAAGAAAATGTTGTTGATGATGACCCTACTGCTGCAATATTAGATGAAGATGCTAGTGACACTTTTGATGTAGAAGCAGGATTTGATGTTGCAAATGTTTAAAATTGCATTTTTATTTTTGGTTAATGCTCAAAACTTTGAAGTTTGAGCAATGGATAATTCTCATCGCTATATATTATATCAATATGTATGAACAATGAACTTATGAAGTATGAAGTATGAACTTATGAACTATGAATTTTCATTGTCTGTCATAAATATAACTTGTAAGTCTTAAGTTTACCATGGATTTTGCTATACATTTATATGTTTTAAGACTTTAGTATACTTGTATGTTTATTTATTTGTATGTGTGATTGATTTTTTTGAAGCAAGTATGGATAATTATTCAGTTTTATATTTTTTGAAAATTTATATTTTTTTGAACCATACCGAACCGAACCGAACTTTTGCAAAATTCCGAACTTCCGAACTTTTTCCCATGTCCGAACAACCCGAACTTTTCGAACATGGTAACTATGGATACTACCATGCCAAGTCGTGCACATATGTTGCACTTCCATACTTTGCTCCCCCTCCGGACTTGGGGTTATCAATTATTTGGGCAAATTGTTCAGTGGCTTCTTCTTATCAAATGGTCCAATGGCAAATTTGGACAACATTTGAGAGGGGCAATTGGTAGACTACCACCGAACTACACTTGTCGTTGCCACTACATTTTGTGCCCCTTCTTCACTCTCCCCATTGTGGCATCACCAACTCTTCCACGGCCACCTATCTCAACTTCCCTGTTCAACCCTCTCCTACTCGATTCATGAATTCATACTCATACTCGGTCTCGAGTGAGAAGAACTCATGGTGATGATTGCTGCAATGAATTAAAAACAACCATAACTATATGATTGATTGATTATGTAATGAATTAATTTAAAAAAAAACGTAGCCATTTAAAATTTAAATTTTACAACCAAACCCTAGCCTCTAGGGCCTATGCAAGATGCATTTTTTTAAATCCCACAAACTATATGCATGATTGCATTATGAATGTAGATGCAAATGCTAAAAACAACCCCTAAAAATGCAAAATAATATAAATTTTAAACTAGAAATAAAAATGTAATTAAAAAAAAAAAAAAAAAAAACATAACCATTTACATTGTAGTTTGTATAACCAAACCCTATGCAACGCAATATGCATTTTTAAAAATCCTACAAACTATATGGCATATGCATGATTACATTGTGAATGTAGATGCAAATGCTAAAAACAGCCCCTAACAAATGCAAATATAATCTAAATTTATAAAAAAAAAAAAAAAAACTTTAACATGTATCAGTAAGCAAATAAAATTATAAATACCTCTTGCTCCCTCTTGTTCTTGCTCTTGCTCTTGCTCTTGCTCTTCCTCTTGCTCTTCCTCTTGCCCTTGCTCTCACTCTTGCTCTTCCTCTTGCTCTTGCTCTTGCTCTTGCTCTCACTCTTGCTCTTGCTCTTGCTTGGTGTGAATATGAAATGAGCCCATATTGTAAATTTATAACATAAAATAGCACTTTTAGGGTTAGGGTTAGGTTAGGAATGTTACTTTTATGTTATTAGACATATACAATAAAAAAAAAAGTGTTTTAATCTCTAAAAAGTATTTTTTTTTTTAAAAACACGTAGAAGCCGCGGGGGACGGCGGGGACGTCTGGACGTCCCCGGGAAGTTCCCGGGACGTCCAGACGTCCCCGCCGTCCCCCAGCCGTCCCCAACGTCCCCGGGACGTTTCTCTCCTTCCCCAGCCGTCCCCAGGGCGTTTCGCCCACTCCCAAAAAAAGGAAACGTGGGGGAAACGTTTCCCCCACGTCCCCGCGTCCCCAGGACGTCCGGGACGTCCCGGACGTGTTGAAAAGGGGGACGCGTCCCCGCGTAACACCGCTAATTATAGATTTTAAGTGGAAGAACTCTAAGGTGATATACAACAGCAAATGCACCAAAAGGGTGCAATGGATATGTTGAAGGCGTATGAGGGGATAGATGGAGGAGATTTAGGGCTCCATTTATCAAACAGGAGGAAATTCATGCATCTTCATAATCCGTGAGACTACATTGAGGGAGGAAGAGTCATGATGATGAAGGGGATCGCTTGAGGAGAATTTTCGGATTGGGGAATCTAGTGGAGGTAAAATATGCAATCCTCTTTTTCCTTCCAACAAGCCACATACGGACCACATGTCACTTTTTTGTACCATCATGGCATCGTCTACTTAATGCAATGTTTGTTGAATATTAAATTTGTCTTAATTGCAACCAACTTGAAAAGCTCTACATTTTATTGGATCTGCAACTTTTATGGATTACTGCAATCACATTGTTATGTTTTTTAATAATGTAAGCATGGAAAATAAGCCAAAAATTAAACGATAAACACAAATGAAAAAAAGGTATATTAAGAATAAATTTCAACACATATCCCGAGGCACACATCAAAATTGCCTACACATTTTGAATATCAAGTAGAAGTACCCGTAAAGAAATTTGTGTTGAGTCGCTTCCTTAACAAAAGATTTCAAACAAGGTGCTCAAGAGTCAAAATAAAAAGCTTCTCCACAAGGTTGAACCTAATAGTTGCCAACACACATTGGGATATCCTTGTCATACTTTCATGTGACAAACCCTAGGTGGTAAGTGGTGCAATGGGGCAGAGGGTAGAGACAATTTTGTGCTTTAACATGTGAAATTTGAAATCAAGGACCGTTACATGATCAAATAGTTGTCATGGTCTCCGCTTTCCAATGATTCGATTCTTGGTCATGCTTCATAGCGAGAATGTGGCGAGCAAGCCAAAGGGAGAAGTTTGGTCCGAAAGATTGCCTTCGCAGTGATGAGGGCTCAGACTCAAGGGCTTAGATATCCACAACTTCGATGACTGATTATGTTGACATTCTTTTGTCTCTTAACGAAGAGGATAAAGACGTCGAGGTCAATCGCCCGAGGCTTGCTCCTTAGGCACGGATCATCGCAGATCCTCGCAACTTGCAAAGAGCTTAGATATGAAATTAGGAAAGATGGTTCAAAAAAGCTGCGTTGCCTCCTTTGCCAAGCTTTGTGCATTGTGTAAACAATTATGCTTTTCAGGGAATGTTGTTAGTTATGCTTTCTAATGGGAATGTTGACACGCGATTAAGGGGAGCACCTTGGCTTGAAGCTCTCCATGCAGAACACCAACTCGGGGCCAAGACATCCAATGTTGAATGATAATGTTGACTGATTTTGTTGACATTTTGTTGTCTCTTGACAAAGAGGATAAGTTGGATGTCGAGGATGAGCTAGAGGGGATGGCGGGGAAAGGGAAAAAGCTTCCACATTTTGCATACATATCCTGTCAGGGGCACTTTGCAACCAAAACATATGATAAATGCCCCTTCTCCACAATGCTTTAAATCTCATGTTTTGGTAGAGGTTGGACGTGTGCTTCAAAGGGTTGAACCCGGGACTAGTTTTGGAGTTCTCAATTCGCTCATGGTCTTACGTTCGATTCTCTTGTGGAGCGCATCAAAGGCATAATAGTTGAGGCTCGCATGGGATTCCCCACCAAGAAAGAGAAATTCTTGCATTGCCCCACTAACTAAGCAGTGCGGTTTATTTTCTAAAGCTAATCATTTATGCAAACAATAACAAAAAGATGAGCAAACTACAACCCATCATGACCCTCCTCGCAAGGCAAGCATGGTGAAATGTGTGGCATGATCAAATCTGCCAATAGCATAGGTGTGCACAATCACACAATAATGCATTCAAACTCGCGAGCATCGCCATCATTGAAGGAAATTGTGTCGAGGTTGCAAAAAACTGTCATCGACCTAGAGAGCATATGTCACCAAAAGCTATTCCATCTCATTCCCGAGAACTTACAAGAAGTGCAGATGTATTGGGAAGCCACATAAATGTCTCATGTGCAGCAAATCCGACAGAGGAAAAGAGATGCAGCACAAAGACGTATTTGACAACTAAAGCATGAAAACACGTAATCGGCCACCAAATTTAAACTTGCTCGTCAAAACCTAAACTTGTAAATGATCATCAAAATTACCCTTTCCACCTTCAAAGCAATTACTACTACTCTTGCTTTCAAGAAAATGGTGGATTGGGAAGTGGAAATATTTCAAGAAAATGGACATCTAGCAAATGGTTTTTTAATGAGAGGCACCTTTTGAGCCACCCAAACACACCCTCTTAACCATTCTCCATACCGCTTTAGGATCTTCTCATAGCTTCCATTGTCCCTTCCTATAAGCATCATAAATGACATTTTTGCTTCATCAAATATTATAATGCCAATAAACCATGATCAGGTTTCAAGCTAGATTTGAGGGGTTAAACAAAATACTATCAATTGGAGTTCCCATTGAGAGAAACAAGTGGCTAGACGATTTGTGGAGGTGGTTATTATCAATGTTGAAGGGGTTGAGATTGAATGTTAGTGCCGATAGAGATCGGGCAGCAATAGAGGAATTAATTCTTGGATAACCTTGAGGTATTTAGAGCTTGACATGCATGAGGTTGGCAAAGCTCTTAAGATTTCTTGAAATTGCAAAAATTGTGCGAAGACCCAAAGCACATAAAACAATTGATCGAACATGTAAAAAGGTTCATGTTTAAACAAATATAGAAGAACCATGCCTACATGGCAGAGTACTATTTAACAAGATGGTTATTGAATCATCAAAGCCGAGACGTGGTGGCAATGTAGAAAATCTACAAGGAAGACATGAGTTGATAGCAAAGACATGAAAAGAACCAGGAGTGAGAATGATGAGAAAACAATATAATGAAAATGGCTGGTCCAAAATTGAGACGATGATAAGGAGACGTGAAGAAGTTAAAGTTGAAAGGAACAGTCATGCTGATGAAGGGGATTGAGGGAGGAAACTTTCCGGGTTCAGGAATCTAGAGGGAACATAGGCAATCCTCTTTTTTCCTCTAATAAGTCACATACGGACCACGCGTCACTTGTTTGTACCATCCTAGCATCATCTATTTAATGCAATGTTCGTTAAATATTAAACTTGCCTTACTTATCACCAACTTGCAGAGCCCTACTTCTCCAAAAAGGGTAAGACAAACACAATGGCCTCTCCATAATTTGCAGGAAAGAATTAGTTAAGACATATGTAGAAAAGTCACATTTTTATAATATTCTAACTTTGACGAGTTAGTTTAGTTTGAGAGGTGCTAGATTTGAGATGATATTTTGACATATATCAAGGCCTCATTAAAATATTTTCCATATGGAGGAGAAAACGAAGAGAGAATCTTTCAAGTGTGGATATGATGAAATAAGTATTGAGTAAAATGGGTTCACTTAATAAAAAATAGTTAAAATGGTGGGGTCGCCCAAGCAAAGATCACAACATGTTTGTTAGTTCTTGGGCACCGACAATGCCCCCGCACAACTGAAAGAAACAAAAAATATGGGAAAAAATGGATTTTCCTATTTTTACCCCACATTACTTTTGCGTGTTAGTCCACTGAATATCCCAAACCCTATCAATTTTTTTGTGGCGTTAAGGTTTTCGGTTGACGGTAAATGTCAGAGAGAGCTAATATAGAAAGAAATGGCGGCCAAGAAAAAGACGGTGGCAATTGCACTTCCACAAGACAGATCAACTCAACCGCATGTCATTCATATTCCATTGGAAAAATCAATCATATTCGCGATCCTCACACATGTTTTGTCGAGATTGTTTATGAATAGACGGTTGAGATGAAAGTAATGGTCTTACATTGCCCTCCGCATATCCTAGATGTCAACTCTGTCCATATCAAAGTGAATGCCAACTATAAATTACGACTTCGGCATAGTTAAATTTTGCACAAGGTAAAAAAATCTTGTCCAAAGATTCAACTTGGAAGTGAAGATATCAAATGATTCTCCTCAACTATGCAAAATATTTAATACATTTCTAAATTTATTTATTTATTTTTAATGTTAATGAACCCTTAAAACCTAGTGAGATTTAAACATTATATTAAAGTTTTCATAAGCTCTTTATTTCTAAAAAGTGCTCCATTGTTGCACCACCATACAACACCTCTACTTGTGCCCAAATTTGCTCCAAAGAACCTCTCAAGTTGTTCACACTTCCCACGTGTGCCATACACTTCTTATAGGCCTTAGTTTTTTGTTGGGTGTCCTTTTGTTCTTGAATGCCTCTCCTTTCATACACATGGGAGCCTCTAATCAGCATTGAAAAAACATTAAATGCCCAAAAAGTAGGCGCCTCTCCCTTGGACGTCCTTCACACGTTCCACTCGGCCTTAACGGTGATCTCGGAGGATACCCACAGGTGAGATGGTCTACAATCAAGTTGAAATTGCTCGCACAATGAAGAGCTCATCGAGAGCTTTCAACACACTTTGAACACAATCAAGCAGACTTTGTATGCAAAAGTTATGGCTCACAAGTTTTGTGTCAACAGGAAAATGAAGCGATTGCTTTGATAGTGATGATGTCATCATGTTGATTGGGCTTGCCAAGTGGACCAATAGGGTATTGACAAGTGGCAAAGAGCATTTTAGCAAAAGGGTTGTTCGGTTTTTGCCTCCGATCTTCGAAGGTCGAGTGTGCGGCCCACACTATTTATTTGTCGGCCAGGGCCCATCATCGGTGGGGTTTACTTTTTGTTGGAGGGGGCCCTCCACCTTGTCATCACAATAGCCAACTACGCCGAGTTCAAAGTTCCACCTGAGTTCCAGTATGGCAAGCTCAAATCCAACCACCATTGAGTTCAATGCCAAGGGACCGAGTTCATGATCGAGTCATGTGGCTAGCTCAAGCATGGCCAAGTCATCAACAACTTCCATGTTGTGCACACCAAATGTACCATCTAGTGCCCAAACGCATCCAACTCACCATTCAAGATTGCACATATATCAAGGCCAATTCAAACTCATCAATGGTCCTTTGGACCGAGTAAAGGGAGGTGGAGATTGGGTTTCAAACCCCATATTATTGCCCAGTGCCGCATGTGGGATATTAATCCCAAAGCGCATCAAATGTGCCCAAGCGTGTGCCTCAACTATGGTATGTGCCACGCATATAGTCTTATTCACAAGACTATTTTAAAACAATGTTTGTTTTTATTCCCATAAAAGTGGGATTTTTATATTAAAATAAGCACACAAAAAAAAAAGTGGAGTCTTTTGGGGGATTTGAACCCCATCATTTTGGGTAAAATGATAAGGCCTTCACCACAATACCATGAGCCTTAGAACATTATAAATAGGCCAATTTTGTATTTGAAATGACATGAATTGCCCTTCTATAAAAGGAGAGCATTGTCTCGAAGCCTTCGAAGCCTCTTGTAGAGAGAATTTGATAGCTTTTGTATAGGAGAGAGATCGTATCTCCTTTGTAAGGAGAGAGCCCCGTTATTAGGAGAGTATGTAATATCCCTTCCCATTCGAAGACCTTTGGCCTATTTTGTCAACCCGACATGCCAAAGGAAAAATATAAGGGTGGCTTTAATTATATTTAATTATTATAAAGTGCCATATAGAGCACTTATAATAATTTATATTACTTAATAATTATTAAATCAAGGGTGGAAAAGGCCCAAATATAAATTGTTATCCATCCTAGGTGAAAAGGCGACTTGCCTTAAAAAGGGGAATGGGAACATAGAAAGGATAAATGCCCATTTTACTATGTATTTCCCTTAGAAAAATGTGACTTGCATTAGGAGGGAAAAAGTTGTTGGGAAAAGCATTTAATATGGGAAAATATTAAATGCTTGCATAGGAAAATCCTTGGGAACTAATTGGATATTGTAGAGGTTGTTTTGGGTCTCTTCTTCCTTTATAAGGAGAAGTCGACTTGAAGGGAAAGGATATTCCATACCATTTGATATTTTCTAATTTGTGTCTTAAGCTTGTAGCTTATGCATATTCTTTCATGTGCAATGTTGTTTGAAACATCCAAACTTGTGGAGTAAGATCCCACGGGAACCCTAGCTTCGGTGGTGAGAGATCCATCCCTAGCTAGCAGGGCATTCTTCGGTAGTGAGAGATCTACCCTAGCTTGTCAAGTTTGGAGTTGAATTGATGCCCTAAATGTGTTGGGCGACCTACTTTTTAGGGCAAAATTAGGGTTTCGTGTTTCTTGTGTGCAAAACTATTTTTGGAATATTATTCTTCATATTTTGTGGCCCAAGATCCAAAGTTTGGCTCATTTGGACTTCTCTACAGCAAAAGATATTAATTTTAGAATTTTTCAATTGTTTAGGGCACGCTGTAAATTTTTGGCAGCATTCTGTTATTGAAAAATTCCAAAAACAGTTCTATAATATCTGTTATTGTATTAGCAAGCTCCATTTAAAATTTCAAGAGATTTGAGCAAGTATTTTTGGAGTTATCCATTATTTTCTGTTCGCTGCCCTAGATTTAATTTTCTGCAAAAATCAGATTTTTGTTTGGCTGCAATTTGTCTGTATTTTGCATATTTAAAGTTGGGATTGCCTAAAATCCGTTTAGGGGTAAAATAATGTCCATTGGGGACATTACAAATGGTATCAGAGTTGTTGTTCCTCCAGCCTGTGTGGGTTAAATATGGCAAATTGGAAAGATTTCAATATGGGTTTTATGAAGGAAATGTTCACCAACATGGTGAAACAACAGGAAACCACTAACTTTTATTTGAGCCAGCTCACTCAGAATTTGAATCAAAGCAAATCTGGGGACAATAAGGAAAATGGTGTGAACAATGATAAAGGGCAAAGGGCGGCCAATAGAGGTGATTGATGAGGATTCTTGTTGGAGGAAATATCAATCGTTGAGTAAGGGTTTCAGAGATAATATGCCATTTCCAGATTATTGCATGATGAAGATTGGTAGCAAGCCCAAGCGAGGTCATCATATGCCGCAATCTGAATTACAAAAGAACTCATTTGAAGAAGAAGAAGCTTATAGAGAAAAAGGTATGATTTCCATTGAGAAAAATAATTGCATTAATGAAACTTCTTGTTAGAAAAATTATTTCAGCTCAAGAGAAGAAATTTGTATATGCAAGTAAGGAGGATGTAATGGAAACTCTAAAAAGGTGTGAGGAGTGGAATAGCAGAGCTAGAGCTGCTAAATTGATAGCCGCTCAAGCAAGACAACACCTACAAGAGTTCAAGGAAAAGATGTCTTCACTTAGTGGGCAGCAGGGTATGAGGAATGTCATTTCTCAAGAGAGGGCAGCCGGGAGCATGGAAATACCTTTCAAAGGAGGGCTGATTGCACAGATTAAAGATGGTGTGGAAGAAAGTATGCCATCTCATTTATTGCAGCAGCTGATTTATGAAGAATTTCAGCCCATTGTAGACACGAATACTCAGATTTTGGGGCAGCAAAGTCAAGACATTTTGAAGACCAAGATTGGCGAGGATGTTGGTGATATTCCAAGGTATAAAGAGCATACTAATGTGTCTTATTTATTGTTGCCTATTTATTTTCATCATGAGATGCATGCCAAAGTTTACATTATGGAGTTTGATGAACCATTGCTCCAAGTATATGTATGTGAGCATCTTGTGGATGATATATGGTGGCAAGTTTTAGTTCACTTGACAGGAACAGGTGCCAGGCTTGCGGATCACTTCAACATGTTTTGTCTCTTGTGCATGACACTTGGACAAAACAAGAGAATTGCTTGAGGGCAAGCAATTTTGGGAAGGGAGGATTGTAATATCCCCTTCCCATTCGAAGACCTTTGGCCTATTTTGTCAACCCGACGGCCAAAGGAAAAATATAAGGGTGGCTTAAGTTATATTTAATTATTATAAAGTGCCATATAGAGCACTTATAATAATTTATATGACTTAATAATTATTAAATCAAGGATGGAAAAGGCCCAAATATAAATTGTTATCCATCCTAGGTGAAAAGGCGACTTGCCTTAAAAAGGGGAATGGGAACATAGAAAGGATAAATGCCCATTTTACTATGTATTTCCCCTAGAAAAATGTGACTTGCATTAGGAGGGAAAAAGTTGTTGGGAAAAGCATTTAATATGGGAAAATATTAAATGCTTGCATAGGGAAAATCCTTGGGAACTAATTGGATATTGTAGAGGTTGTTTTGGGTCTCTTCTTCCTTTATAAGGAGAAGTCGACTTGAAGGAAACGGATTCCATACCATTTGATATTTTCTAATTTGTGTCTTAAGCTTGTAGCTTATGCATATTCTTTCATGTGCAACTGCTGTTTGCAAATATCCAGCTTGTGGAGTAAGATCCCACAGGAACCCTAGCTTCGGTGGTGAGAGATCCATCCCTAGCTAGCAGGGCATTCTTCGGTAGTGAGAGATCTACCCTAGCTTGTCAATTTTGGAGCTGAATTGATGCCCTAAATGTGCTGGGCGACCTACTTTTTAGGGCAAAATTAGGGTTTCGTGTTTGTTGTGCGAAAACTATTTTTGGAATATTATTCTTCATATTTTTGTGGCCCAAGATCCAAAGTTTCAGCTCATTTGGACTTCTCTAGCAAAAGATATTAATTTTAGAAGTTTTCAGCTGTTTAGGGCACGCTGTAAATTTCTGGCAGCATTCTGTTATTCGAAAAATTCCAAAAACAGTTCTATAATATCAGTTATTGTATTAGCAAGCTCCATTTAAAATTTCAAGAGATTTGAGCAAGTATTTTTGGAGTTATCCATTATTTTCTGTTCGCTGCCCTAGATTTAATTTTCTGCAAAAATCAGATTTCTGTTTGGCTGCAATTTGTCTGTATTTTGCATATTTAAAGTTGGGATTGCCTAAAATCCGTTTAGGGGTAAAATAATGTCCATTGGGGACATTACAGAGTAAAATGGCCCTTTGTAAAGGAGAGATAGCCTCTTTTAGAGAGAAAAAAACCAAGTTATAGTCCATTTATTGCAGGGAGCGAAATTGTAAGGCCGAGAGCCTCATTACAAAGCCTTCCTAAAGGACATCGAAGACTTGTACACAGATCGAGAGCCCCGTATTGAGAGAATTTGATGTAAAATGGTGTATTTTGTGTTGATTTAATTGATCGGTTCGTTCGTATGTTGAAGCGGAACGGAGATGTAGTCCACATTAGACGAACTCCATTATCAACCCGATTACATTTCTACGTCTTCTATTCATATACTTGCTGTTTATAATCGGTATTTAATCTGATTTTAATATTTAAGCCAATTTTTATGTAATTACGGAAAATTGTGAAATTCAAGTTTGATATCCGAAATTTGATAGATTCGTCAGCGTATGCATTAACTAATCACTTGGGATCAAATTTCATATTTACTAAGCCAATTTTCATGTAAAAGGTGGGAAAATGAGAAAATTGATTAAGTATTTGGAAATGGAGAAACTGAGTCAGTTTGTCTAAACACCCATTTTTGGATCATAACGTCTTTATCAAGCTGATGCTGCTCCAAGAAAACATGAAATGCCTCTAGAAAACAGTTGCTTCTACTGATTAAACAAGAAACCTAGCTGTGAGAACTGTTTGTGAATAAGATGTCAGGCTGTGTAAAATGATAAAGCGCCCTCAAGACAACTCCTATTGCATTCAGATCTCCCTTTTGCAACTATTATTAACAATATAAACTGTACATCATATTTTTGCCTGAAAATTGCATTTTAGTTGTCTTACTTTGAGTTTGCCCACTTTGTTGCCATAAGCATCCTCGTGGATGCTCTATTTGCTCTCCATTTCCAGCACTCACAAATGTTTGTAATCACGCCTTCCTGCACATTCTCTACCACAGGGATTTTCCTGAAGGCCTTCGAATTTATTTTAAATGTTTTTACTGCACCCTTGGTCTTCCAGCATTCCAATATCACTTCTCTGATGCAGAAAATGCTTTAAACAAAACATGACAAACTAGTGGTTTTATCCCATGTGGAAGCCACGTTATTTGTATTCCTCAATTTACATGGCCACAAAACTTCAACCTTGGGAAAGCTCTAGCACTGCAAAAACTTATCAGAAGCGCTCAACAAATCCTCATTCACACCACACTCAATCTGCCAGCGACTTGTCTCTATCGATGACACTCAAATAGTACAAGTAGCTTCTTTGTCACGATCTTATTATTTGGGATACTAATCTATCTTCAAGCATTCCTCTCTAACAACCTCTATTCTAGACATGGATGTTATAATCACCCAAAACACTAATTATTAACATGACAACATAGGTTTAAATGGTTACTTAAACCTATCACCTAACTAACCTATATTTAAATTTACCGACTACAGTGTAAAACTAATTTTCCTAAAAAACCCTCCACCAATCCAATGCTTCTTGACCTTCAAGGTACAAAAAAAAATAACCATAAAACCCTTTCATCCTCTTATTAACCTTATCTTTTATATTTTGGAACCAATCTCTAGCATAAATACCATCCTCCTTTCCAAAAACTTAGGTATCTTAATGAATCGTACCTCAGATAAATAAATTAAAGGTTGGAGGAAAACAAGCCTTTAGTGGTTACCCTTTTCTCCAACAAATCTGAATATGAAAACTGTATACTTTGTAATTAAACATGTCTGTTTTGCCAAGTGATGTGTTGACTCTTTCACATTTGACTTGCTGAGTTATTTTCAAGTCCAAGTTGTGTGACTTCATCTTGAACCACATAACAGGCTAACATAAGTTAGAACCATCCAGCTAAATATAAATATGTTTCTTCAACACTATTGACCTGGGCTGCAGCATCTGCCTTAATTCAAAGTAGCTTTATTGTCTTAGAGGGATTCTCACAAGGTCAGGTGGCATTTCATCTATGATTTATAGTTATTAAGATATCAAAGCGTCAAGCCATTAATTAAAGGCCATATCCAACGTGAATGTGAGATTACTTCATGGATGGATATAATTCCAATTGAGCATTTTAAGTTTTGACTTCTCCCAAGTTGATCATGGTATATCTATTAGTTCAAAGTTGAAACATAGGGAGCTTATTGGCAGCATCTCCATCTTTATAGTTACTTGGCAAGCTCAATTATGTTGTGTATTTCCTTACTAATGAAGAATGAACAATAAAGCTGTATGTTATATTACTACAATAGTCCTTAGAAGACTTCCAGTTTTACCGTTTTCCTTGCACATTCACAGATTGTATAATCCACTGAAAAAATATGCTCTAAACTTATTAGCTCCCTCCAATAATATTTTGGATAACATTTCACACATATTACCCGACACTAAATTTTCCAGACTACTTTCCAATTTTCTGCACATTAAACACATATAGAGGTAAAGTCAATAATTAATTATATTTGATATTTCCGTTTGAACTTATTATTACCATAGATAATTTCAGAACCACAACTTGTATCAAATTCTTTCAAAATATTCATCTGCTATATCTACTCACAAAAGTGTTGTTTTTCAAGTTTTAAAAAAGCACAATTGCTAACTGGAGCTACTGTAGGACTACTTACAGACTCAAGTTGGTCATCATCATTAATGTTGCTGCTAGCATCAATAACACACATCAATCCATCCACAGAACCAGAAACTAATCTGTCCCTGCGGTTTGGATGAAAACGAACCTGAAAGAGAGTAATAGCAACATAAGTTTCCTCTAAAAAGTGTATCAAGTCATAAAATTGCTATGGCTTCCAGCAAAATCAATTGGCAATCTAAGATCAACAAAAAAGTCATACTCGAAAATAAAACCATAACCACTAATTACAACCCTTGACAAATACATGAGTACATCCTACAATCAAGATCTCCCCTATTGAAAACTTATAAAATAAGAAGTATATTTCACTGTAAACAAGAGAAATCCATTAATAAAGGGACACACCTGAGTCACATCTTCCATATGGCACTCCTCCAAGCATGCTACTTGTTTTTGGTTTCTCCAATCCCAAAATAGCACCTACAGACAATCTAAACAAACTGTGATTGAAATATGATGCAAAGTGGGAATGCATCAGACATGATGTCATATATTGTTCTTAGTAGTATGAGTTACCTATTAATTAATGGTCAAGCAAACGCAATGAGTCAAAGATAACAACATCACTTACAGAACTAAGCTGTTTGACAAATTAATAATTTTAAGGAATGAAATACAAGATCTCCTACAATTCTCTGTACAAGGTCTGAACTTCCGTCGCTTATTAACTATAAACCTCCTAAATGATATGCTTATTTCCTAGAAGCCAAATGAATCCATCAAAAACTAGATAAATTGCATCTAATGAAAAATGAAATGGACCAAAACAATATGAAAACTCGTAATTTTAGTCATTCAAAATGGGCTTGTCAAAATTGGGTTTAGGAAACTAGGATAATTTATTCACACTTGTTATCCTTGGAGATACTATTGCTGACTAAATACCAATTATATTGGTCAAACTCGGTCAGTTTATGTGATGAGGCTTTTGAAGATGTGTTTTTTTATTGGTTAATACTAAATAGGGGTCAGCAATGGGATCCCCATTCAAAAAACCAAAACAACGAAGGATTACCTCAAAAATGACTCATACCACTATTAACAGATTATCGGGATGCATCTTCCTATTGGTGTGTTCACACTAGTCTAGAAGGTGTCTTTAGCTACCTAGATTGGTTTTGTCTAGGTTCACACTAGAATAGGGTTAAGCTTGAATTAGCTCAAGTTGAGAGATCTTTGTGAGATTTTTCACGTAAGATATTATCCTCTAGTGCATAATTAGTCATTTCTCCAACCACTTGCAGCCATGTAACAAATTCACCTTTATTTATACCGAGCTGACTGTTGTAATATACATCATGAGAAATATACACAGTTTCTTGGTGAATAATCTTGGTATATCTCTTATGACTTAGTTAACTGTGGTGATGGAATGCAGAAGTGATCATGGATGTGAATATTCTCCACTCCTATATAATATCAAAGCCTGCTTCCAGAAGCCATTACTCAGTTGAAAAACTTAAGACTTTTTTTATTTTATTTTGCTGCCCAACACTCAGGTCATACAGTACTGCAATACTGCAAACAATAAAAATTAAAAAGTTGCCTCCAATCTGGTAGGTGCTGCTGACGACCTGAGTGTGATAGTTTGCTGTTGGACTGCCCACCACGCCATCTATTTCTCTTTGGTTGGCTCTAACTTAAACCTCTGAAGTGCACCAGATATTATTAGTAAGCAACTTCTACTGCTACCCATAGACTTGACCTGCCCGGACGAAGTTCTTTAAAGCCTGTGCGCTGCTTCTTTGGCATTGGCATTTACATTCACCAAGACACCATTGGTCAGGCATGCCAATCAATACAACATATGCATTCAGGCCTCTCACGGCTTCATTTGTACTTGCCATTTCTTCTCCTCTTCATAGGCTGACTGCTACATCAAGCAGTTTGATTTAGCTGCCTACACAGGTCAGAAACTGTGACAGTTGGCACACCCAACTCTCTGATCGCAAACACAAGGTCTAGATGATTTCTCTATTGTGCTGGTTATTATGCTCAAACGAAAGTAATGTATAATTATAATTGAAGCGTTGGTGATCTGCATTGTGGCTCGATAAGTCTATGAACTGTTATTTTTGCATTGGAAGTTACAATCAATCAGTAGTGTGGGAGATGTTTTCTTGGTTTTATGCATTGTAAAAGGCATTTTTAGCAACATGTGACAACATTTTTTCATTCAACCATTAGCCTTGGCATTTGATTGGCATTACCAATTGTTGACGTGCTGGACACAGATTCCTCACCATTCAGTATTGCCACGCCGTCCACCATTAGTCATTGACACCATTCACCATTGCTTCCAAATCTCCTCTGCCTCAGCCGCCTGCAGTCCTCGAGTCCTCCTTTGTCACTGGTCCAGCTGCACCGGCCAACACCTGAGCGGTTCCACGCCTCTCCATTTGTTCTATACAATGACTTGAACGTGGTAAGCACTGTCACACAGCCACTCTACCGACAACAGCCTTCTGGATCTCATGCCACTGTTGTGTCTAAACGGTGATATAGATTTGTACTTGAAGCGTTGGAAGTGTGCATTGTTATTATCACTACTCTCTACCTCTATCAACAATCACTCTGCCCACTTGACTTGGCATACAAGCAAATGGCATAATAGTTTTGATAGGAGACAGGATTGGAATTTTCTTGACGCTGTGAGTAGTGCCTCCTCCACCATTGACAACCGGATATCAGCGTCTCGCCATCGTAGCTGCCACCAATGTTGAATCTCATCAACCTTTGCACAGCCCATGATCTACTCCTCCCGCCCCGGTCTTATCGTCTACCATGTGGCCCCTTGCCACCTCAACTGCCCGACATACTTCGTCATCAACCCGTTCACCCTGCTCTCTCCATCACAGACTGTCTATCATCATGAAACCCTGACCTTCCAAAAGGTTTTTTTTTTATTTTTTCGAATTTTTAAAAATTCACAAAAAAAGATCTCCTCATTTAAAAGCCATGAAACATAGCTTGGTGTAGTGTGTAAAGCACTCATAAGCCATAGGGGATCCGAAGGTCTATCAATCGATTCCCCTTCACACCTAATTTAACAAGCTTATTTAAGAACAAAAAGGCTTGTGCTTGGGGTTTTATTATTACAAGTGATGGGGGAGCCTTTTAAAAGGGAAGGCCTCATTTTTAAAGTGGGGGACTAATATACTTTTCCTAAGGGAGGCACATTTTATTACCTAAGGGAGCTTCAATTTTGAAAGGGGGTATACTTTTTTAAAAGGTGGCACTTCATTTTTCATGAGGGACACCAATTTTTTTAAAAGGGTGAAATTTTTATCCAAAGGGTGCATATTTTTTTGTAAAGTCGCATACTTGCTAAGGTTGTTTTCTTGCTTGGAGGCACATTCTTTTGCGCTTCTTTGCACTATTCGAGTGTAATGTCCCTTTTTCTCAAAAAAGGTCACTAAGTAGATTAATTTAAGTTGTTAAAAATAAGTAGATTAATTTAAGTTGTTATAAAAACAACTCATGTGCATGGGTGAAAAAGTGACTTTATAATAAAGTGATTTCATAATGACAAATTAGAAAGTGACTTTTAAGAAGGCACTTATGTTATTTTATAAAAATAAAGTGACTTTTCCATAAAGTCAACATTAAAATAGAAAAGGGGAAAGTTGTTTTTGGGACTCTTTCATCGTGGAACGTGACAGGAAAAGTTATAAAAGAGAGTGGGGGTCACTTGGAGAACATCTTTGGTCATTATCATAATTTTCATGAAGAGTTTGAGTTGTTGCTCCAACCTTTGCATTAGAGGACAGAAACCCTCTTGTGTATTCCGCTATTGAGGACGAAAACCCTCATTGGCATTCAGATTTTGGGGACAAAAACCTCAATTTCTCCCAGGTGATCTTTGTGTGAAATCACATTTGAGCTAAAGATCAGATTTTCAGAGTTAAAGGCCATATTTTCAAAGCTAGGGCACAGTTTCAGGGTGATTTCAGAGATTGGCAACTAGGGCATCATATGCAGATCCAATTTTCAGTGTTTCTACAGTGGAGCAGCCACCTATCAGTTGGAATCAAATTTGGGAAGGTCTTTGGAGACATTTGCAGCCATTTCTAGGGTTGTCTACACCCTTTGGGGTTTCAGACTTGCGTTTAGGGCATTATTTGTGGGCAGATTTCTTCAATCTCAGGTCACATACGTGTCATTTGGCCTCTTCATACCATCTTGGATGTCATTTATCAGAAAATTTGTTGTAATCATACTCAGTTATTTCCTGTTTTGCGATCTGAAATATAATAAAAATAAATTCAGTTCTTGGTTGTAAAAATTCTTTACCATTATATTTATGTGCTAAAAGATTTTCTAAATGCTTTGCCCCTTGTGGGTATTTTTGTTTTGGTGATATTTGATAAATTATAAAAGATTTCAAAGTGGTCTCATACGGAAGTCACACTTGAGCTTCAATTTAGTCAATCAGAGCTAGGGCACGGACAGCTAGGGCACGCATAAAAAAATCAGGTTTTCAGTCTTATCTCAGCTAGGGCAGCCAACATTCAGAGGGAGCAGCATTAGAGGGTGCTACAGCAGCGTTTATCAGAGTTTTTGGGGCCATTTGGAGTTGGGCGAAACCCTAAGGAGGTGGAACGAACCCCTTTGGGGCTGTTGCAACAGGGTTTGGGAAGTGCAATTGGTGGTAGGGCTGGTCTAAGGCCCTAATCTGCCCTAGGGCAGAACTTAAAAGCATGTGTGCTCTATTCTAAGCACTTTTTCCATAATTACCTAAGATTCCGAGATGGCAGGATAAAGTTTCTGATACGGAAAAAAATTTCAAAATTTCAGGACAGCGAGGGGACGGCTATTAAAATAATATATAGAATTATAAATATTAAAAATATACAAATCAATTTTAAAAATTTATGAATAGCAGTCTGTTGCAATCCACCATGCGCATTTGTGATCAAAAATTTATGTATTCAAATTTCATATATCACTCTTGATTCTTATTGTTTTTGTAATGCAATACAGTCAAGTTATGGTTAACTGATAAACGTTTTGATCTATGCCTTACTGCTTTTATCATCTACACAACCTTTCTCTTCATATAGAAATTAACATATAATAAGTTTGTTAAGTAGTTAGAGCTTCCAAAGTGAATTTTAATTAGAATTATACATACAAACGCTTTTTTTTCGAATAGAGATGAGAGGCCTCCACAGTGGCAAAAACAATCTTACACTACACAGGTACTATAGGTTCTTCCTAAGTTTGTTTCTTTTTCATGTTTATTCGAGCCCAACACAATGGTGTAGCTAGATTGAGGCTGTCCATTACCACTACTAGACATTGGGAAATTTGCCAAGAATGTGAACCATCATCTGAAATAACAATATCAACTTTGCCTTATTTTTTTGATTTTAAAAAGTTATTTTTAAAGAGAAAACAGCAAAGAAATTAAAATATATATAAGAAAAACAAATGTTCCTGGGACATCCGAATGTCCCCAAGATGTCCCCTCATATTCAAGGACATCCCCTATGTTTTTCGCTGGCTGGAAACATGGGGGAGACATTCCCCCAATAGCCCTTCATCCCGGGATGTCTCGGACTTCTTGGTTTGGAGGGACACATCCTCACCTAACAATGCTTATTTCTCTATTCAGTTGCTTGACTCTCCCATCACCACCAGGGCCATCTTTCTTGAGAGACCTTTCTGTATCTTCGACAGACTCCCAGTCTTCTTTTTCGGAGCTATTTTGGTGAATACAATGTCACCTTGTCTTCTTTTGTGTTGGAGAAGTGGGAATTGTCCACACATACAAAAAAATTCAAGCACTCCACTCAGTCAACATTATGGGAGGGTGTGCAAATCCTGTTTCTTCAGGTGTTGAGTTCCTTGCTAATCCTCACGACCTAACAGCATCTATTTTAGCAGTTGATTTGACACCTCATTTGATAGATTGACAGTCTTCTTTTATGGAGCTATTCTAGTGAATACAGTGTTGACTTGTCTTCTTCAGTGATCAAGAAGTGGATGCAAACCGCTTGTGCCAAATGGTTAAAGGTTACCAATAGTTCTTCAAAACTAAATCCAATGTTCAAATATTCAAAGCAACAGGTTAGGCCTACAAATGTGTGACATTAAAAGTTCAGTACATAAGCATCATAGCAATGAGAAGAAATGTCGATATGCAGTAATCACTTCTCCAGATAAATAAAAAATAGAATGTGTGTGTGCACTTGAATGTAAAATTATCATCCCAGAGCAAAACAAGCTAAGGTTTAAACAAAAACAGAGAGCCTAATTAGGATTTAATATTCGATCAAATTTAAATCACCTAATGGATCGAAAGAGATTTAGTATAGACTATGATACCTTAGCATTAGAACCAGCAGCAACAAGATCACCAGTAGACCCGCCAATGTTAAAGCTAAACATTTCATCGGATGAAGATTTGCCCCTCAAAATAGAAACCTGCATTATATTATTAGACTTTATCAGTTAAAATGTCAGAATGTCTTGAAAATCTGAAGTGGAGAAAAATTCTGCTGTTATTCTTTAGCAATACAATACATTATCCAAATTTGTTTCCTGTTTATAATACAATATAAGATGTGTCATTCTCAACATTGATCCCACAATACAGGAAACTCTAATACTTGACCGAATGCATAATTTCATCACCTCCAAGCAAGCCAACACCAAATGGTAAGTGTAGGAAAAGAGAATGAGGAGGACACATTTCAAAACAATAAATCCTCCTAGTAAGATACCTCATCTCAACATAGTTGTGCATGCATGACAAACATGTATAAAAAGCACTATTATCAAAATAATATATTCCGTAAACTCAAGCCTGATAACCTCATATTGAGAAGAAGTTTATTTTGTGATAGAATCAACTCTAGTTATGAGTCAAATTACTTTGAAGGGCCAATGTCAGCTCTCAGAGCATAGATAATGAGGTGCTCTAGCTATCTTACTGCATATTGTCAAATCTTCATTTCCTTGTTGATGAGACCCCATCTCATTACCATTTCCTAGCCAGCATAAGTATCCTAGCCATCTACGAACTGATATCTAGAGGAAAACCAAAAACTACAAACTTGTGATGAAACGATGCTTGTGGAATTTCCAGAACAATTCATCCATAAATCAGAGGGAATACTTGAAGCAAAGAGAAAAATTGGATGTTAAAATTTGGACTCCTTTGATCATACAAGATTGCACCACCAAATTCTTCAACAAATCTACCCCGCTCAGAAGGAATAATAATGCCATGACCTATAAGAAAGTTAATAATTCAGTGTTTTGCAGTGAAATAGAAATAAAAGCGGTTATGACAGATAAGTTGGAAGATATTATTTAACAATACATGAAGAGACTCCAAGCTCAAGAAGCCTGCTAAATATGATATTCAGGTTGACAATCAAGACCAAAATGATTCTTGTATAGCACTGATGGTCATGGAGAGTAATTAGAAGCCCCAGGGGCTACCAAGCTAGCTTCCATCAGCCCTGTTGGAAAACAATTAAAGAAGGCCTCCATTTGCAATTTGAAGAATATGTTCTTCAAGGGTGCACTTATGGGACCTTTAGCTCCACCTCTTGCCCATCATCCTCAATTAAAATCATGCTTCTCTTAAGAGATCCAAAGTGATTATCATTGAAAATAGATTCAAACCTATTTTTCAGAATCCTATCACAGAGAAGCAAGGGGCTTTTACCACATGAAAAGAAATGATTGGCAATAGTTTACTTTCTCAAGAAACCCTGAACAGTCCAAACGTCTAAAATCAACACGCAAAAGATTGCATCTGTCAAAATTGACATGGTCAATGTCTTTGAATGAATTAAAAAAGAATAAAAATGGGTCAAATGGGTTAAAACTTCAGATAACAGCATGAAGTTCATGTAAAAATCAGGCACCAAGAGGTTTAAGAAATCTTTGGCTTTGTAGAGGCTTCTAAATCACAATCTAGACTTGGAAGATGGAACTGGGAATGGTCCTAACATGAACAAAATAAATCATAACTCAGTCCCAGATAACACCTCAGTAACTGGAGGGAAATTTGCAAATAGCTAAACATTTCAAGTATGTCCAGCAAATATTTCAATTTGCTGCCTTATGTGGTGGACTCTAATGGTCAGATGTATTCTATAGTCTGCAAAATACTAGGCTTCCAAAGAGGTTCTCATAACCACCTCAAAATCTTGGTGTTCCTTTAGACACTCACAGATTGCAACTTAAAGACTGGTTAACATTTCTTGACAAATGTAAAGCGGAACTTTAACTCTGGGCTGTTGTTTGGCTAAAGCTGGCAGGAGCAAAGGAGGGAAGAAATAACTTTTCTCTGGTTAAGCGGGGCAAAATCTGCGAATTGAAAAGCAATAAAGGGTTAGGTATCAACTGGTTTCGCAAAGCTCTAAGTGCAATCAATGTCAACAACAGAACAATTACCTCATCAAATACACTTACAGGAAAACAATCCAATTAAACTGATCTTTGACATTTCTACAAGAAAAAGGTCTATTAGATGAAAAAGAATGTGGCAGGTCACTACCCAAGAACTCTCAAACCTATTATTGGTTTTTCAGTAATTGAAAGTAGGTCTATGATAAAATCCTCTATTATGGGCTTACCCATAATACAATAAAATGTAGATCTTCTAAATCTAGTTGACTAGTTTCAATCGAAAGGAATTTGCAAACCAGTTAAATTTGGCATATCCGTACATGCAACTCTCTGTGTAAGCCCTTTAATTTAGTATAACATGCATTACCAGCCCATAGTATGAACCTAGACTGCCCGAAAATGCCCAAGACCCCCATACCACTTCAAAAGAGAAAATTATTGATTAATCAATGTACAATAAGGTTTTCTTTAAGGTAAATATTATATACACTACCTTAATAAGATTGAATTAAGAATCAGGGAAACAATTGAAATTGAAAAGTGGCACATAATCTCAATAGGAACTACAGATGTAAACTGAGTCGATCTTGGATACCACTAATACACAAACTTTCCCACGCTCATTCACAATAATTCCCTATACCACTTCAAAAGAGAAAATTATTGATTAATTGTTTAGTAATTAATCAATGTACAATAAGGTTTTCTTTAAGGTGTATATTATATACACTACCTTAATAAACCTTGAGTGCATCGAATGAATTAATATAATAAGTATTTCATGTCATTTATACCAGTGAGTGGTGACCATCACTTCTAAGTCAACGCACATTCTTTCTCCATCTCCATACCACCTTCCATTTGTCATATTTAGGCAAATATAAACCCCTCTAGCTTGGCAAGCATTGGCTTCAACCTTTCCTCATGATGAGTCCTATAAAGAGACTCAAAACGTCAGAGCAAATATCTAGCATGCAGTTGATCACAGAAACTGCTCTTAATATTACTCACTGCATTTCATCTTTGAAAAATAAGATGTATAAGATTTTGGTTATAAGTATGACAACTGTTAGGAAGCTAGCCACCGTTAAGTTCAATCAGTTGGAATGGATGCTACTGCAATACGAACATATGTTAAAAATCAATGATGAAGGGAAAGCCTCCAGCACCTAGGCTGCAGACTACATGGATAAGAAGTCTGCCACTCAAAATAAATAATCCCAAGAAGAATGAACAAACAAACGAAAACCCCTAGAATTCCAAGAAGCCATTCAATGACATGACCCAAAAACAAAAGAATTACAGGAAGAAGCAAGCGGAAATGAAGCAATCAATTTGCAAAAAGGATTGAATCTTTCTAGTTGTACATAAGCTTTAGATGTAATGATAGTACATGCCTTCAAATTGCCACCTGGAACACAGGTGCAGAACCTTGTTGTTTGTAATAATTCTGGTAGGTAGTTAGATCAGGGTATAGCCACCATAGAAACCAATAGATGAAAAAGTGACAAAAATGCACCAAGATACATTTGTAAATAAATGCAAAAACAGCTGTTAACCCAATAGATTGAAAAAGTGTTATATTGAAGATTAAAACCATGTTTGAACAATCTCCTTCAGTATCCATATGCACCAACAACAAAAGAATGTTTTCAAATTTCCGAAAGTTTTTTTCCCAAAGAGAATCGCGGTGGCAAGCTTAATTCTTTTTATCTAACTCGGAAATAAATAATATCTGTGTAACCTTCAAGCATCTTAAGTCTTTGACCTACCATGTTTTGCTTTTAAGGGGATATTTCTATATTTACATCAAGCAAAACTGAATTCACAAGTTCCTGTGCAATTATATCAAGGAGGCCAGCTTGTTACATTCAGAGTCCAAGTGCTCACCAGAATAGTACCATTAACTCCTATATGTTCTATACATGTCTTATTGTTAGGCGTTTAAATTTGCACTGCCCATCCTCCTCTGCCAAATCTCTATGTTAGTACTCTTCTCCTTCAAGAATGAAAAATTGTTTGCTGAATCTATTATTGATGCTCAAGGTTATGGAGCAGTTATCTCATTTTGACCAAGGTGTTATCCTACACTCAAAATGACTGAATTTTGGCCTATTCTTTATCATGACACCCTAAACAAGAATTGGACTGATCTGGATATCACCTAATAGCTATACCATTAATTCCACATGTCAGAAACTATATGAGTCCAAGCTTTTGAAGGAATATTCAGCCACTCAGGACCTAAATATTTGAAAGGGGGTGTCCTGAAATATAGGCAATGGGCAATTCCATTTTAGTGCCAAAATGAAACCTGTGTTGAAGTATGGCTCAAAGCACAAGCATACAGTTTGTAAACTAATACAAGAAACCGACATTTCATCTTTCACAATGGCATAGCAACAAATGCATGAATACACTCATTAACTGACCTGTTGCCGGTTTCTTGTGTCCCACGCCCTGATTGTACCATCAACAGAGCAAGAATGTAAGATTTGTGGAGAATTCAAATCTGAAAATGAAATTTCACTTATAGTACCCTCATGTCCATTAATGTCTCCTAAGTACTGGCCAGTCACTGGAGAGTAAAGCTTGATCACATTTGTAGATAATGAAACTGCCATAACCGAACTGTCTTGACTGCATCCAAATTCAACAAGAAAACATTATCAGCTATATGGAAAGGAGAGGTATAGAAAAAACATAGCCCAGATTAATATTCCAAGTATACTCGCGTGAAAATTTTCAGGGGCTAGAACCAAAGGCCTAGATGTACTTTTAAACATAATAAAAATATTAAAATTCATCTTTTAAAATTTTATTTGCTTCAATTATCACAGAGAGCACTGGGAAGAAATTATGAAATAGTGGCATGGACACTGAAGATACCAGACCACTCTTCGATTATCGAAGGACTGCAAAAGAGTTGAAGCAATAAAGACTATTAGGTAATTTGTTACAAGACAAGAAACCTTGATAAAACGAAGGTAATGGCTTCTGAAACTCCCTTTAATTTAGTGACAAGAAGTCCAAATCACTTCTTTCCCTTACTTGGGACTTAAGTTTACAAGTCTAATGTTTTACGTTTTTAACATAAGATCTACTTTGCAATCTTGGTTTGGTGAACGGCATGTATTTCTTGCTAAATTAGAGAGATAGCACCTCCAGCTCCATGTTCGGGCATCAAATCTGTGTTGCAGCATTTTGATAATATTGTCAAACCAATTTGTGGGCCAAAGGAATTGTGAATGTGGCGTGCCCTCATGGAATGGGCATGCATTGCAAGATATTCCATAAAAAGTTTATCCAGTCAAAAAAATGGAACACAAGATGGTGTCTGAGAGGTTAGATACCAGAGGAATTTTCTGTATCTACCAGAAGAAGAGGAAATGTGTTCAGACATTAATTTATATAATGTAAAGAACCTAAACCTTAAATGCAAAAGAATATTTCTCTTGTACCAAAGAACCTTAATGTTCATCATTTCTTGGATATGCTCAAATGTACAGTAGATATCAGTATATATTTTGATATTGCACAAAGCTAAGACCTTCCCTTGTGTTACAAGTTCAAAAACCATACAAAATATTTCATTTGCCTCACCAAACAAGCAATTTCAAAAGTTGTATCTCACATTTATTACAATGAGTTTCTTTCCACAAGAAACCAAGAACACTTGATGCAACTAAATAGGAGATATGAGTTGACTCATACTCACTTCTAATGTATTACACTTCAGAGACTACTCTCTAAGGACGACGAAGTGGCATCACATCTCATCCCTTGGACTCTCTAAGCAGCTCAACCATGAGATCTCCATATTAGTGATCCCCTTTAGGTTAGAAATGAATCAGTCATTGAGTTTAATGTCATTAATGACAAAGAGAAGCTTTCCTCAACATGGCATGAAGAGATTGTCTCCCCCTTCTCCGTTGCCGTAGAATCTATTATCTAGATGTTCTCAAATGAAATTCCATCCAAAGTATTGTATTAGAACTACTACACGTTTTCTTGACAATTTCTCCAACCTCCCATCCCCTTTAAGCTTGCTTTCTTCTTGAAGCCTACATTATTAACAAAACCTAACCCATATCCAAACAATTAGTACTTGAAACCCGGTTCAATATCTGTATATTTTCTTGACATTGCTGTCCTTCCTAATGTGTCCTTTAGCTCCTATGCCCCAATAACAAAGATGTTGGAGGCCTGATTATTTTGATTGCTCAATCTCCTATATCAAAATTGCAAGTTTATTGACAACAGTTAGAAATGGCAGTCAACTATCCATCACAGAGAGTTCCAAATGGTGGACAATTTCACATGTTTGTTTTATCACCTTAGACTAAACGCTATGGTGATTTCCCTACAAGGTACTTAAATCAATTGTACATGTTTTCCTCCATAAATCCCCTAATGTAAAAAAGCATCCAAATATAGTGTCATTATACCATTGTTTCCTACTTGTCTACAGTTGAGTCTTCTAACCAATGACTCCTCTATATCAAAAATTCATATTATCTCCAGTCTAGTCTCTAGTACCTTCCACATGGGACATTAAATTTCCTTGCCCTACTTTGTCATAAATTGCCAGAATGTATCTTCTGGTCTGCAAACAGCCCCAGCACCCTGCTTAAATATTCCAGCTCCGTGACAACATTCTTGCCTTTCTTGTTCGAACATTGCTTCAATTGGTCACACTCCATAGTCCATACTTTCTCAAGGCATATTATTTCCAAAATAAAAAGATTTTAGCCATTTTTCATCTCTCTAAAACTATGTTTGTGTCATAAGTACAAATTCAATGTAAGCAATAAGAAAACATTCATGGATTTTCAAGCCAATAAATCGTCCTCTGCCAAGAATGCGGTGTTTGCACGTTAGATGTACATACCACTCAAGATATGTTGCAAGCCAGCGGTTAAACATTCCAGAAGTGGTGAATAATACCCTATTGAACTTATAAAGAATTGGTGCATTATCGAAAGACAAAAGGACAAAAGTAACCCGTTCATCCAAATTAAAAATGACTCTTCCAAGATATAATAAAACAGTAGCTCGAATAACCTATTGATGCTACGATGGACAAATTGTTTCCTTCAACACAGAATTTAAGTAGACCTGAGAGACGACAGTGCATCAAACTTTGTGAACTCTCACGGGTGCAGTGCCCACTATTTAGTATGTGGCGAATCCTATTCAAATCTCAAAACCCCCTTTCACTTCCACCTTTGCGGTGTGAGATAACTCGCCTAAACATGCTCCCTTTCTTTTTCAGGTGCTGCCCAGGTTGAATATATGTATGGGGTGTATGAAGTGTATACACATCGTTTTTAGGTCACTGTAAGAGGAAGTAATGAAACGATGAAGATGGTATGAGAATACCTGACCACAATGTCGAAGATATAATCAGGATCGTCCGGGGCTCCAAAGCTTGCCTGAATGGTGTTGGTCAGTCCTAATCGCCTCGGAGCAGATGCCTCTTCATGGCCCCATCTATATCCAGTTCCATATCCATGTCTATCGCTGCGGATACGGGTTTGCTTAGCTGCTTCTATATAGCAGGACAAATTTGCAGGTTATTTGGTATAGGTTATCATTATACTTCTAAATTCAAGTTTCATTACACTCGAAATTTAAATTGGAACCCTATCTTCATATCATATTTACTAGCACATTGGTTAGAATATCACATAAGCACATTGGTTAGAATATGCGAAGCTTTTATACAAGTGGTCTCTTCAAGAGGATAGCCCTCCCATCCTCCGGACTTAGTTGAGCTATTCTTAAGACGACATCAAATACGGCATTCAAAATTTAGCAAATGGAAAAGCACAAGATGTTGATGGGTTACAAGTTGAATTTTTAAAGTGGGGGGTCGAGGTGCTTGCTCCACATATCAGAACAATCTTCAATAATGTAAATCAAGTAGGGTTCCCAATAGAATGGACGACCAGTGTGGTTATTCCTCTATTTAAAAGTGGGGATGTCAATAACCCTTCTAACTACCACACCATTATGATCAATCCTTTGTTTGGTAAGTTGTTTGGGGGCATGATAGAGCGCCGAATCAACAGTTGGGTAGAAAGAGAGGGTAAAAGAGCAAAAGGACAGGCAGGCTTCCGACCTAAACATTCAACCATTGATCATTGCATAACTCTTAGGCATTTGATTGAAAAGGTTTGGGATTCACAAGGTGAGGAAGCTTTTGTTGTTTTGTTGACTTTAAAAAGCATTTGACACGTCCCTCGTGACAAACTTTGGAACAGGATGGAAGAACTTGGGATTCCAAGCGAGTTTAGAGTTGCAGTGCATAGGCTTTATGAGCAGGTCAGAGCTAAAATTAGAACTAGAGAAGGCATGTCGGAATGTTTTGGTAGTGACATTCGTGTCAAACAAGGCTGCCCTCTTTCTCCCACTTTGTTTGGTTTATACATTGACAAGCTTGAAGAATGGTTACACAATACCGAGGGAGGGGGTGTTCAGTTGGCGGAATATGTGGTGAAGTTGCTCTTATATGCTGATGACCTTATCTTAATATCAACAACAGCTCAAGGTTTGAGAGAGCATCTAAAAGCTTTAGAACTCTTTTGCCAGGAAGTCGGGATGCAAGTGAACATCGACAAAACAAAAATCATGATTTTTTCTCTAAAAAGGAAAGGGACGCACACTAACTTTCTTTTTGAAGGGAGGCCATTGGAAATTGTTACAGAATATAAATATCTGGGGATTGATTTTCACCACAAAATGAGCTGGGAAACATGCAGAGCAAAAAGAATTCAAGGAGGTTGGAAAGCATCATACTTGCTCCAAAATAGATGTAGGAAAGCTGAGCTTTGGGACTGGAATACTAAGAAAACCCTCTTTGGTCTGTTGGTCACTCCGGTGGCCCTTTATGGGTGTGAAGTCTGGGGAAGTAATATGTCAAAGCATGGATGGAGACAGTAGAAAGAATCCAAAAACATTTAATCACAAGCACTCTCAAAGTTAAATCAACGGTTCCTTATGAGATTTTTTATTGTGCCGGGTATCTTACCAATGGAAGCTTCGGCAATCACTCGGCTAATAAGCTATTTGAAAAAAGTGGAAAGCATGGACAATCATCATTGGCCCAAAATGGTTATAGAGGATAACCTAGAGTGCTGAAAGAAAACTTAGATGAAGCAGAACACAAATGGATGGAGAAGTGAGGCATCCACTTCAAGAGTGCCCTAACAAAGAATAAGGAAATAAAAATTATGTGGCGGAGAAGTTTAGGAAAATCATGTGGACAGAAAATATTGGTTGCAAGAAAGCACACTATATCAATTATTTCAACCCCACTTGGGCTCACGATAACAAAGCTTACTTAAGGGCGGATATCAAAGGTAAGGCTAGGATTATTTTGGCTCAGTTGAGGACCGGGTCACATCATCTTCACTGTGAAACGGGCAGATGGACTATTCCCAAAGAAGAGTGGGAAAGGAGAACTTGTCTTTTCTGCAATACGGGGGTTGTTGAAACAAAATGGCACTTCATCATGGAATGCTCAGCGTATGATGACATCCGCTTCCAGTACGAAAATGACTTACAAGTGGACAACCTAGATGAGTTATTTGAGGAAGCAAAGCTTCAAAGGATTGTTGGTTTTGTGCTCAAGATTCACAATAGGTGAGAGGATTTGGAAAAGAACTTGGTTTCACTTAATGTTTCTACTTTTTTGTTTTGGTCCCTTTGACTCTTCATCATGTGGACATCATTAAAATCTTTCATTTCATTTCATCACTAGCAATCGCGCGAATGGTGCAATGGAGATGTTGAATGAGATGTGTCGAAGAAGTTAAACTTGAGGGAGGAAAATATCGTAGAAGGAAGAGGGGCGATGAAGGGGTTTGAGGAGGAGAAGTGCACAAGTGGGGAAGATTTTGGGGGAACAAATGTGAAACTCTATTTTTATTACGAAAAGTACATATGAACAAAAGAACTCAATTTTGCCAATCACTCGAAAGAGAAAGGGGTGTGGTGCATAGGTCATTGAGACAATGTATTGTGAAGATATCTTAATTAAAGCAAGGTGCGGCCAATCAATACTGTCAATTTCAATAGAGGAAAACACCGATCAATCTTTAAGTGGTAATTATTGTGTACTAGGTGGAGGCAAGTCGGCTGTCAGTAACGCATGAAAGTCTCCCTTCCCACCACATGTAAATAGGAAACTTGCATATGTTCAAACTCCGAATTTTGCATATGGTGGATATGGAAAATTTGCATTTAGGTGCCTTATGCCACATATTTCATGCACTCAATGTTTCTCTTAAGCGTTTAAGGTAGTGATTAGGGTTTATCTCGTCAATAGTCATTATGTCGTTCTCTGTCACAAAGACCACCAATCCAAAACCTTGGCCTTTCATATCACCAACATATGTCGTGCACAAACACCGAGACTCCAATTTGGAAATGTCTATTAGCATAACTAATTTGTGAGGCATTACAAAGAGTAAACTTAATTTATGTGTGCACTCTTGGGCCCTCCTTTGATGCTCTAACTCATCTAAGGTTATGAATAGGGAATGTTTCAGTTTGAATATTATTATTCGGTTTGAAGATTACAATCTATCGACAAGCTAACAAATTTGAATACATGGATGTCAAAATAGGAAAGTTAGAACGGATGTTAGGCCATATGTTGATGCATGGGTATACATGTAACCTACATGATATAGTTGTTTGGAGATTCGACCAATGCATTGTTTATCCACCGCATGCAAAGAGAAAAAGTGAGTGAGTTGAGAAAAGATGCAAAGTCAAATGATCATGTCATGTCGGTGGTGCGAGGAGCTGCTAGATGTGAGTAAGTTTGAATCATAGACTCGATATATGATCCATGATGTAATAAGTTATCGAGCTTAGATGATCCTCGATGGAAAGATTGATGCATGTTGATCCCAAAACCAAATGCAATTCCTATACTAATCGAATTTGAGTGGTCAAGTTGAGCTCAATGAAAGTACAATGTTTGGTGCAAGCATGATGCTAAATGAAGTGAGGGGAGAGACGATGTTTATTCAACTCGATGGGTTTGAATATTATCGGCTAAGTTTTTGCCATGGTAATTTGTACCTATTTAAGATTTATTATTTTGGTTGTAGTGGCGTGGATTATAAATTAGGGACATGAAGATATTATGTCAGCATGTTCTTTGCCAAATCAAAAATGAAAATGAAAATGTTGGAGCATTCATCTTATGTCTGAGTGGGAGTGATATAAAAATGTGACATCGAGAGGCTCATCTATCATCATCAACAAACTATGATTACCAACACAAGTTTCCTCTTCAAAATTTGTAATATGTGAAATCAAACATTCCCAAACCATGCACTCTAATTATCTTAGAGAGGAGGGAAACATGTTGGTGAAGTGTTGTAAACAACATGGGTGGGAAATATGTGTGCGCAATAAAGGGCACAATTACAATGGTCTTTCCTCTACCTCTCACACCCCCATTTTTGTTATCATTGATCTCGTGAAATTGGATGCGATCAAGGTCAATATAAATTCCAAAATGTCGAGAGTAGAGTTCGGCGCAACTATGGGCGATTACACTCTACCATTGCAAATAAGGCAACACACCTTGATTTCCCTATTGGAGTCTATCACACTATAGTTATGGGTATCCATTTAAATGGAGGTGGATAGGTTTGCTCTTCGGAAATATGACATGTTTGCAAATAATATATCGGTGGCGTGAGATAAGGATGGTGAAATGTGACATTGATAGGCTCATCTTTGGCATCATCTATTATCATCAACAAACTATTATTCTCTCGCACAAGTTCCCTTTTTAGAATTTGCGGTATGAAAACTCAAGCTTTCCCAAACCATACACTTTGATTATCTTAGAGAGGAGGGAACATGTAGTGATGTCGATGTAGATCGAGTGGGAGATTTGTGTGATCGGTGGAGGGCACAACTACGAGGGACTCTCCCCTACCTCTCAAACTCCCATTTTTGCCATCATTAATCTCATAAAATTGGATGTGATCAAGATTGATATAAAATTCAAGATGTTGAGAGCACAATTCAAAGCATTTATGGGCAGTTGCACTATGCCATTATAAATAAGACTACATACCTCAATTTCCATATTAGATTCTATGTAAATATAGGTGTGGGTGTACATTTGAGTGGAGGTGGATTAGTTTTTCTCTTTCGGAAATATGACATGTTTACAGATAATAAATGGGTGGAAGATATAAGGATGTTCAAGTGTCGACTATGTCGCGAGTCGTGCATAGCATTTTTTTCCATCTAAATCATCTTTGTAATCCTCTTCCTTATAATGTCAAAGCGCTCCAAGTAAATATGTACGATGAAAAGTAAAGGGAAATCAAAGGTGATCCAATTTTGTAAGAAATACAATAAAGAAGTACGTGAGTATAAATGCAACATGTATAACGATGTATGATATAAGGTTGTGGCATGTCGTTCCCATCCCCTATTCAATTTTGTTATTTGGAATACCATGGATTTGTTATTTTTATTATTTTACTACGTCAAGGTTTTAAATTGGACATCATTTAATTTAGAGTTTTCATGTTTTCATAGAGGTCACAAGTGCTCTTGAAATAGAGGTCACAAGTTCAAATCCTACGGGGGTAGGGTATGTATGCCTCGTTTGTAGCAAAGTTAGTTGCCTCCCGCACGTGAGTATGAGGAAGTCCCATATGCTATAAGCTCAAACTAAAATAGACCCAAAACAGTGCCGCCCACGACATATTATTATTATTAAAACCTATTATTATTATTTTATATAGTCCATGAGATGGAGATTTGGTTTCTAGATAAAATTGTGTCAAGATTTTTAGCATAAACTTGTTTGAATCATCGCCCATGTTTCATCATCAAGAAAAACATAACTTGGAACCACATACTATGATCTTATATAGATTTTTTTAGATTCGCCATAAGAATTCAAATGTTCACACCATTAAATAAAAGGACCGTTTGCAGCCTCTACCAAGTGCGTTATTGGAAAAGACAAATAATATTTTAAAAGTCAATGTAAGAATCATTATCACAATTAAATACCTATTAAAACAAACTTGATGATTTTACACGATCGACTATGATTAATTAGAATTGTATTTATATTTGACAAGTTAAACATTATAAATATTATATTTAAGTTTGAATGACATAGAATCTTAATCGATTGCACAAATAATTGTTTGTTGCATAAGTAATGAACAGGTTCCCAAGGTTAAATTATACCCATTTTACAATGATATAATATATCCATTAGTTATAACCATTTTTGAATCATCAAGGTTATATTTAATTTATTAAAGCATTTAATTTGTTAGATATGACGAAGACACAAATAGAAAGTTGGAAATAAAAAGATGGGAATTAAATATTCGTATGTTCCATGCACGCTTATTCAAATGATCGAATTGTTCCTACCTAAATAATATATGTTGTATGCACTTCATTTTATCGTCTTTATCTCAATCACATTATTCAAGTGAGTGCAATTTCTGGTCAAAGGGGCCAAAAGTGAAAATGGGGAAAATCCAATATGTTACGGAGTTTGAAACCCAACCACGACACTTGCTTCTTCTGCAACAATTTCAGAACCCCCATTTTTAGTTTAAGATTAATAAATTATGATGTGAAATCATATAATTGAGCCCCTCAAACGATTGGTCATGGTGATAGGTCGAGCCCCTCTAAAATGATTGATTTCATCTAAGTGATAACAAGGAGATTTACAAATAAAACCATCAAAGTGTGTAATGCTATCTAAAAAGATTCCTTTTTTATTACTTTGAGATTTGATATACTGACTCCAGGTTGAAGGCGAATGATTTTTCGCAATTCTAGCCATGAAATTCATGAAGAAAAGCAACAATGCATATATAAATCAAATAGTTTTAAACAAGCATGTTGAAGGGAATTTTAAAAATAAAACCATGAAAAATGGTCATTCGAAAATATATAATGACTAGGAAAAAGACACAATAAGACATTCCTTGCGACAAAGCATTTTATTACATGAGGTGGATGAGAGGGGATGTGACATACAAATAACTTATAGTCATGGCGTGTCAACCCCAAATACCTCCAAATGAAAATTTCGACATAATTACTACATCACAATTTTTCTAAGATGAAATTCATGAAGAAAAGCAAGTTATATTTATATATGGACATTTCAACTTTAAAATGACATCCATTTTATTGTCATTTATAAGTTTCTTTTTCTTTTTGCTTAGACAAGTCAATACAAAAATGGTAATATATGGGCCATACTATGGAGTTTGGAGCCTTTTTCCATAAACATTTTTCCAAGCCCAATAAAGTAATATAACTAGATGGATGTCAATTTTCACAAGTCAATGAGAAATTGATGGAGAAGGTAATGGAGTTGTTAAGCAATTTATGTGAGAAAATCCAAGATAAGAACCTTAAGATTGATATCTTTTAGCCTTTTTCAAATATATGTATTGAAGATATTTGTACTAGCTAAACAAGAGTCACAATGCGTCAAGTTAATGCCTCGTAGAATTGTAAATTAGCAGAAGGAAAATTAGAAATGGAAAAATGGAAAATTTGGATACTTGCAACTTAAAGCTCATAACACGTTGAAATATAGTATTGAAGAGGCAACTATTGTAATTAATTGCTTTTAATGTCATTGTACGTGTCAACTTTGTAATTTGTTGTTAATTTTTTTCTAAAAAATATGCCTAAATTTTGTCTAATCATTAGAAAGTTACAAATAGAAATCCAAATATATCAAAAAAAATTAAATGCGATTATAAAATTGTTAAATTTATATCTGAACATTAGAAATGTCAACGACATAAATGTTGATCATGATAATAAGTTAATAGTTTTAATTTGTTAATGGCTCTCTCCGTGTGCCCTAAACACGACTCCTCTCTGCGAAGCCCTTCCTCGATTCCTGCATCAAATGGTGGTGGTGTTCCTTCTTCTGTTGATGAAGACTTCAGGTCTCACACTATGCATGCTCCTTAGGTCCCTAGCGATGTTTCTTTTGACAATGGTGGTCTCGTGCAAGACAGCAATGGGTTTAGGTGCCCTTCATTTGTTCCAGTTTTGGAACGGGTTTTCGGGAAGGCGAGTTCAGATGCTTCGCCTTCAGGTTTTACGAAGCATTCCTATGTTGCAGCTTCTGCTTCTTCGTCCTCTAAGCCTATCTCTGCTGCCAAATCCTCTCCCTTGGTTTTCTTTGGGGATTCGGTGTTAGAGTCAGAGGATTTTATCCAATTGGGGGTTAATCTGCCGCGTCAATGGTCTCTGGCTGGGACTGCCGCTTCTTCACTCATGGATTTCTTCAAATTGGCATCCTCTCTTGTCTGACAGGGTTGACATTTACCCTGTGCAAGGGGATTTTTTATTGTGGTTTTTAGTGTTGTTGAAGATAGGGATTATATCCTCTCCAAGCTTTGGGAGCTTTAGAATCACCACTTGTTGATGAAACTGTGGTTTCCAACCTTCAATCCTCTCACCGTTGCATTCAACGTCAAGCCAGTCTGGGTACGTTTACCTCATCTCCCACTGCATTTTGGGGGGAAGAATGTTTGATAGCTATTGGCAATGCTTTGGGCAAGTTTTTATCCATTGATTCCAAAACAAAACTTTATACACGCACACACTACCTATGCTCGAATCTTAGTAGATTTGGATACTTCTCTTGATTTACCTGCTTCCATTGATCTCAAAGTTTTGGATAGGACTTGGTCACAACCTCTTGACTATGAAGGCTTTCCCTTCAGATGCAGGAAATGTTTTGCCCTAGGGCATCTTGCTTCAGAATGCCAGAAAGTGAAGTGAAGCTTAAGGAAAAAGTTTCTTGGTGGAAGGATTCCCAACCCAACATGTTGTTATTGAGGATGAATTAGATTCTCTTCGAAGAGTTAGCGGGGTTTCGCAATGACCATGATAAAAAGATTCAGCTCCTAGTTGAGACAAATTCCCCCCCTTGGTTGGGTCGGGTTTGGTGGAACAAGTGAGGATGTTCGCTGTGGGGCAGATTTTGATTATTCTAAAAATAATTTCTTCACGGAGGAATCAAATGTTGGGAAAAAGGATTCTGAAAACAGAATCTTGAGGTTAGATTCAATAGTAGGATCCAAGGAGGTTTCAAATAGTGACTTACCATTGCATCCAGATGAAAACTCGGATCCTAATAGGTGTGATGGATGGACAATCGTAAATTGAAAAAAGAAAGGTATTCCTCTCCATAAAATGAGATTATGATCTCATGATCGGGATCCTCTAGAGTAAATTGTTTATGTTGCAGTCGTGGGTGCTTCAACTTCTCTCTTTTCCCTCTTTTATTGTTTCTTTGCTTTTGTGCCTTTGCGACCTTCGTCTTTTTTGTTGCTTGCCACAGATTCTTTTTGTAATGCTTCAATGTTATATTCTGCCTTAAGGGCCTTTATACAAGGATGCAGATCCTTTCAAAAACCACACTTTTACCCTTTTCCAAAAAAAATAGTTTTGATTTATTGGAAATATTTGATTATTGAAAAATTAGAGTCAATAACAAATTGTCAATTGTTTCATTAAAGTAAATTTATCAAATCTAATATAAATGCTAGTATATGTGTGAACTTTATAATTTTTACTTTAAAAATTACAAAAAAAATTGTACAACAATAAAGCCCAAAAATTGTCTAATCATTTTAAAATGTTTAATAGAAAACTAAATAAATTAAAAAAAAGATTTTGTTTTATTTTTTAAATTATTAAATTTTCTTCTTAACATTAAGCAGGAAATTTGTGAATCTCAGATCCAAACCACCTAGGCACAAGAACAAGCCCAAAACAAATATTTGAAGGTCTTAAGGCTATTATTATGTCAAGGCATTTTGCACTCGTAGAAATTCAAAGTGTATTTTCACGGCGTGTGAATGACCCCCTATGATCCCATTTCTCCACACCATAGCCCATATCAAAAACCTCAAATTGATCGTCATCATCCATGTGTGTGTTTTCAATTGATCATTGTTGAATGAGATTGTTCGTCCTCTCACAAAAGGAAGGTTTTCATGGCGAATGGAGCAGTGGTGAGCTCAATGTTTCTGGCGATGAAGGCGGAGACAAATGTGCAAAGTGTTGAGAATGGCACCCAGGTCAATGCGCACGTTATTGATGCGCGCAAGGCCGTTGTGGAGGCAAACATGTTAAGTGCACCATTACCCCATGCCAAAAATGTCATGCCCACCATGTTTTGCAAGAGGTGCAACAGTGCTACCGAGGAAGCTTTCAACGCCCAGATTTCGTCAATGTTTTTTTTTTAAACAAAGTTCATCAAATTTATTTTTTAGTTTTTGATTTAGTAGACACGTGTTACTCAATACTTATTTTGATTTAGTGGATACATGTTACTCAATACTTATTTAATCATATTCATCCCGAAAAAAATCTCTCCTTTTTTTCTCCTCAATATAAAATATATTTTAATAAGTCCCATGTAAATGTCAAAATATCTTCCCAAATTTGTCACCCCTCAATTTTTTTTTAATCAAAGTAAACGAGCTATCAAAGTTAGTATATTAAATTCCATATTAAAAAGTGTAGGTTTCAACCCTCAATCATATTGGATTTTTGGCATTTTTATTTTAGCCACTTTACGTGTAAATTGCACTCATGTGGATAATGTGAGTGAGATCGATCTGATACAGTGGAACACATATGGCAGATGTTATTTAAGTGGGAATAATCTGAGTCATGGAATAGGTGTGGGACATTCAGGGTTTTAATTCTCACCTTTTTATTTCCAATCGTCCGTTTAGTAGTGCACCTTATCTAGCAAATTAAATGTCATGCACTCATAAAAAATAAAATAACAAAATAGAAAAGCTCGATCAATGTATAAAATATTCCTTTCATTCATATGTCCATTCCCTCAAGGGGATCAATTATCGATGAGTATTCTTGCATCGTTTGTTTTTCCGCAATTACTCGAGCTTGGCGAAAAAGTGTGCCTACCAAGTGCAATAAGAAGCAACCAATGTGGTTGGGTTTGAACTTGGCCCCTATTGAATTCTCACCAAATTTTTATTTTGGCCCTTTAGAATCACATTTCACTTACGTGAATAATGCGCACGGGATCGAGACGATTAAGTGGAGCACATATAGCAGATATTATTTTGGTAAGAACAATCTGCTCTATGGAATAAGTGTGAGACATGTGAGTATTTAATTCCCTACATAATTTCGAACATTCCATTCATGTATACATCTTACATGTCAAATTAAATGTCATCCAATCGAAATCCTTGGTGCCACGAAATAAAAAAATAGCAAGCTTAACTGATGGATAAAATCTAACTTTCCTCAAACATATTGGATTTTTGGCATTTTTTTTTATTTTGGCCAATTTAAGCATAAATTGCACTCATTTGGATAGTGTGAGAGAGATTGAGATGATACAGTGGAGCAATATTATTTGGGTGGGAACAATTTTGTCGTGGAATAGGTGTGGGACATGTAAGGTTTTGATGCCCACCTTTTTATTTCGACTTTCTATTCATGTCTTTGCATTATTTAGGAAATTAAATGATGTGCACTCAAATTTTTTTACACCATATAAAAGTAAAATAACAAAATAGAAAAGATCGATCGACGGATAAAATATTCCTTTCATTCATATGTCCATTCCCTAAAGGGGCTCGATTATCAATGAGTGTTCTTGATCGCTTGATTTTCCATAATTACTTGAGCTTAAAACTAAAAAAGTGTGCTGTAAAGTGGTACAAGAAGCAACTAGTGTGTTTAGGTTTCAAATTTGGCCCTTGTTGAATTCTAACAAAATTTTATACGTCCCCATTAAGCTCACATTTCATTTAGGTGAATAATGTGCATAATCTCAAACGATTAAGTGGAGAAAAGATAATAGTTATTATTTAAGTAGAACAACCTACTTCATGGAATAAGTGTGGGACATGCAAGTATTTAATTCCTACCTTTTAATTTCCAACATTTCATTCATGTCTACGTCTTACCTATCAAATTAATCGCCATCTAATTGAAATCCTTTGTGGCACACGAGATCGAGACGATTAAGTAGAACACGAGATAACATATATTATTTGGTGGGAGCAATTTTCTATGTGGAATAGGTGTGGGACATGTAGGTATTTAATTCCCACCTTTTAATTTCCAACATTCCATTCATGTCTATGTCTTACCTATCAAATTAAACATTGTCCAATCAAAAGCCTTGGTGCCATGAAATTAAAAAAATAGCAAGCTTGACTGACATATAGAATCTACCTTTCCTCAAACATATTAGATTTTTGGCATTTTTTTATTTTGGCCACTTTAAGCGTAAATTACACTCATGTGGATAATGCGAGCGAGATCTAAGACGATACAATGGAGCACATATAACATATATTATTTGGGTGGGAACAATCTAAGCCATGGAATAGGTGCGAGACATGTAGGGTTTTAATTCCCACCTTTTATTTGTGATTTTATATTTATGTATTCACCTTATCTAGCAAATTAAATGTCATACACTCAAAAACTCTACACCATATAGAATTAAAATAAAAAAAAAATAAAAAGATTGATTAATGGATAATCTTCCTTTCGTTCATATGTCCATTCTTGAAGGGGCTTCGATTATCGATGAGTGTTCCTACATCGCCTTCTTTCCGTAATTACTTGATCTTAAACTTAACAAATGTCACCGCAAAGTGCTACAAGAAACAACCAATGTGGTTGGGTTTCAAACTTGGCCCCTATTGCATTATCACCAATTTTTTATTTTGGCCCCTTTAACATTTCACTCATATGAATTATGCGCACAAGCTTGAAACAATTAAGTGGAGCATAAATAATAGATAAAATTTGGGGCGAGAATAATTTGCTCCATCGAATAAGTGTGGGCCATGCAAATATTTAATTCCCACCTTTTAATTCTAACATTCCATTCATTTTTACATCTTACCTATAAATTACTTATCATCCAATCAAAATCCTTGGTGGCGCACAAGATTGAAATGATTAAGTGGAGCACAAATAACAAAAATAATTCGGGTAGGAACAATATAATCCATGGAATAGGTGTGGGAATTATAGCTATTTAATTCCCACCTTTTCATTTACAACATTCCATTCATGTCTATGTCTTACCTATCAAATTAATTGATGTCTAATTGAAATCCTTAGTGCCATGAAATTAAAAAATAGTAAGCTTGATTGACATATAGAATCTACCTTTCGTTGATATGCTCGATGGCTTGAGGGACTCAATTATTGATGGTTGTTCACACAACACTTATTTTCCTACAATTACGTGAGCTTACAACTAGTAAGCAAGGCTATGATTTGCTATAAGGCGAAACATTTTGGATGGGTTTTGAACCCTAAACCTTTTTCAATTTTCCCCATTTTATTTTGTTCTCTTTATGAGATTGAAATGCTTAAGTGGAGCATGGATAACAAATATTATTTTGGTATATTTGATCCATGGAATAGGTGTGAGACATGCAAGTATTTAATTCACACCTTTTAATTTCCAACATTTCATTCATGTTTGCGTCTTGTCTATCAAATTAACAACTAAAAAGGGGGGCTACAAATTGCTATAAGAAGTAAACATTGTGTTTGGGTTTTGAACCTAAGACCTATTGGAATTCCCCCATTTTTGGACCCCTTAAGTTCACATGAATAGTTTGAGCGATATCACAACTATAAAGTTGAGCACATATACTAGAGATTTTTGGGGAGGAATAATCTGAGTTATGGAATAGGTGTGGGGCTTACAAGTAGTTAATTTCCATCATCCACACACACACACACACACACACACAACCTACCCCTTTTTTATGATCATTGTTGAATGTCAACGCTATCATAGTTGTTGATGAGCCGATTTTCCATAACAACACATTACTTACTTTCCTTCTCTCCTACATGCATCATTCCTCCAATCCTTCTCTTTTAACACTCACAAAGGAGATGGGAATCATTTCTTCCCTAGTTGCAAACAAGGAACAACATATGTTGTATTCGGATTTGTGAGAATGTTGTCATTGTAGTTGTTATATCATTTACAGTAATGTTTGTCGAGTTTCCACAACAACACATTGCTTACTTTCCTTCTCTCCTACACGTGACATTCCTCCAATCCTTTTCTTTCAACACTCACAAAGGAGATGGGAATCATTTATTCCTCGTCAGAAACAAGGAACAACGTATGTTGTAGTCGGGTTCATGCGAGAATGTTATCATTCAGAGTTGTTATATCATCGACGGTAATTTTTGTTGACAAATGACACCCTCACGATTGTCTTTAAGGAATAAAAATTTTGTTGTCCCGATAACTAGAGAGAAACCTTGATCTAAAATGCACATGCAATCACTACCTTTTGATGCGATCCACTCCACATTTTCTTGTCTTTGTTGTGTCCCATAGAAAGTGCATTTGAATTTTCCTTACATTTACATGTCTTATAACTACCTAATAACTGCAAGAGTTGAAATTACAAATATTTTTTCACTCCACTAGTCTTGTTTGACCATTCCTTATGTTCCAAGATGTCTCTACAAATAGTTACATCGACATCTCACATAACCCACCTTTTCTACTTCAAATGATTAGTAAAAATGTCATGTAGTTGTTGGAGGGTGGAGTTTCATATTTATTTCTCATTCTAATTTCCATACTCTTGTACTTATCCACCCTCAAACCCCTTTTTCTTCACCTCTCTTCCTCTACCATTGTTTCTCTCCCTCCACTTTGACTTTTCATTAGATCCCCTTCGACGTTTCCATCATGCATTTCACGTGTGATTGCTAGTAAGGAGAACTTTGGGGAGAGGTATCTCGAGATGGTGAAGTTGTTCCCCTAACAAAACTTATGGTAAACTAACCAATAAAATAAATATGTTTAGGTTGAGTGTAACTTTCTAAAGACAATTAAGACAAGAAAACTAGGTTCGGGTTAAGGAATTTAAACTTTGCAAGTTATTCAACTTATAAGGGGTCAAGGGAGAGAAATGAAAATTTTATGAAAATAACTCGAGAGTAGTACTTAAAAATAATATTGCAAGAGCATTGGAAATTTTATGAAAACACCTTAGACAATATAGTGTTTAAAAATCATATCGCAAAAGCATTGAATTTTTTATTAAAAACCTAGAGAGTAGTGTTTAAGTGTCATTATTCTCTCCATCATACAAGATATTATAGCCTAAACTTCTATATCATATCGTAAACATAAACTCTTAAATGTAGGGATCAAATTATCATAAAATGTGATCACATAGGCATGTTGATTTACAAATAGCTTTAAATTAATGGACATAATATATATAATAATGATAATAAAAATGCAAGGTTGAATAGAGATATGGTTAACCATTTAAAATAAATTGTGACAATGAAAGATAATGAGGTTTAAATTATCAATATCCCTAGGTAAGAAATATAAATATACTAAAGCATACTTATCTTAGATAAATCTATGTAAAATATGTCGAGAGGTATCATTCTCGAGGTGCCTATTTTGGATTTGTGACATAAGTGGAATAGGTGCCTCGAGAATGACACATCTTGACATCTTTTACATAGATTTATTTGAGATAGGTATGCTTTAGTTGATATTCTCTTCATTGTTCTTCATTTTCAAAATTTAAACTTAGTCGAGCCATTATGTTATGTATTTAAAAGAAACATAAGTTTTTGATATTAGGTACATTTATTTCAAACATAACAATTACATTTAGAAAAAAATTGATAACAAAGGTTAGCAAACATTTTTACAATATGCATTTATTAATTATATATTTGACTACCATTTTTAAACACACATCTATAACATTAACTTTTATACTTCCTTAATATCTAGCCTTCAGATATTCGCAAGTGTATAAATTTTCCTTCAAATTAATAAAACATTATATCAAAAAAATAACACACACACACACACACACACACACACACACACACACACACACACACATTAGGTTATATAGAGATTCAAATTTAGATCCATTAACTTGTAAATATAAATCCACATCTACAACCAAACCATATTATAAACACATACATACACACACACACATATATATATATATATATATAGAGAGAGAGAGAGAGAGAGAGAGAGAGAGAGAGAGAGAGAGAGAGAGAGAGAGAGAGAGAGAGAGAGAGAGAGAGAGAGAGAGAGAGAGAGAGAGAGAGAGAGAGAGAGAGAGAGAGAGAGAGAGAGAGAGAGAGAGAGAGAGAGAGAGAGAATTGTATTATTCATCTTTACTAACCTAGATTTTATCATAGATTAAAATAGCAATCGCATGCAAAAGTGCAATGGAAACGCCGAAGGGGATGCATTAAAGAAGTTAAATTTGAGGGAGAAAATATTGTAGGAGGAAGAGGGGCAATGAAGAAAGGGTTAGATGGAGGAGAAGTAAACTAATGGGGAAAATGTTAGGCAAACCATTATGCGAAACTCTTATTTCTTATGACCATACACATATGAACCACATGCCATTTTTGTCAATCATATGAAAGAGAAAAGGGGAGTAGTGTGTAGACCATTGATGCAATGTACTTTGAATGATGAATACTTCTGAGGAAAACTTGCATATGATTGAATCTTGAAATCTACATATGTTAGATACAAAAACTCAATGTTTAGGGTTCCTTCTATCACAAATTTCTTGTGCATTTGTTATTAGGGTTTCTCTTTGGTGACTAAGGTGGTGATTATGGTTTCCCTCATAAATGACCACTAAAGACAAAACTTGGACCATCTATTTCTTCAACTTGACCATTCATTTCCCAACACATGTCCTACATGGCCATCGAGACTCCCATTTGGAAATACTTATCGACATAATCAATGTTTGAGGCATTGGACAAAGAGAAAATATTTTTTTAGCACTCACATGCCCTCCTTCAATGCTCTAGCTCATCCAATGTTATAAATAAAGAACACTTTATTTTGAAGATTATAATTTGGTTGATCATTTTGAAGGTTATGATTCAATTTATTTATCATAGAACTTTGTACTTGTTTGTAATTTATTAGTTTGGTCATTGTGGTGTAGGTTACAAATTAGGAGGAGATGTTATGTTAGCATATTTATCACTAAATTGAAATGAAAATAAAAATGTTGGAGTGTTCATCTCATGTTTGAGTGGGAGCAATATAAAAATTATGACATTCATAGCTCATAATCATCATCATTTATCGTCATCAAGAAACTATCATTCATCGCTCAAGTTTTCTCTTTAGAATCTACAATATGTGAAATCAAGTGTGCCCAAACCATATACTCTGATTATCTAAGAGAGGAGTAAGTATGTAGGGATGTCGATGTGGTGTGCATTAAACATGAGTGGGAGATTCTTGTGCACAAGTGGAGAGCACAACAACAAGGGCCTCTCCTCTACCTTTCACACCCCCATTTTTGCCATCATCAATCTCATGAAATTAGATGTGGTTAAGGTCGATATAAATCTAAGACAACATGGTAGAGTCCGGTGGGACTATGGACCAACTATACTCCACCATTACAAATAAGACTACATGTTATGGTTTTCATGTTAGAGTTTTCCTACCATACGCATGGGAGACCATTTAGTGGAGGTGGATCGAGTTTGACATCAAAAAAAATATGGCTTACTTCAGATAATAAATGGGTGGTAGAGATAAGGATGTCAAACTGTGAATATTAAACATGGATATGATCATATTGTACCACTCAACAAGGTAAGCGACTCTTATGGCACCACCTTTTTCTACATGTGTATCCCTTCTTCTTTCTTAAATATTCTCGATTTCACTTCGGATACATGTACAATATACCTATTATCGTTTGTGTCTAAAAAGAGTTGAACCAAGTGTTATTGACACCCCCAAAAAAATATGAAACTCCTACTTTTCACCACATCAATAGAGATGTTGGGGATATGTCTCGAAGACACCAAATCCTCTTTAGACCCACTTGGAAGGCTACGATACAAAATTGTCTATACAAAACTAAAATAATTGTACATGTATAGGCTCGTTATGATCACATCATTTTATTTTAATGGAGATAACATTACATAGTATTTTGTAGAACACGTTTAATAGTGGCCAACTTATAGAATAAATAATCAACCACAACATCCCTCCACCATGAGTCATGCATATTATTTCCTCTATATGGTCCATCTTTGCAATCCTTTACTCAGTAAAGTCATAACACTCCAAGTAAATATCAAAAAAAAAATCTACGAAATGAAAGGCAACCCATTTTTGCAATAAATACGGAGTTCGACAGGTGGCCCGAAACCCTCACTGTGTGTCATATTAGATTCGTTGTACTACGCCAGGTGTTGCTACTAATCCAAGATGAAATGAAGACACGCAAAACCCTAAACAAACATCAATCCCTAAAAAGAAAATGCATATGATAAGGTCGAAATGACCTCACCGCCACAACAAAGTGGGCTTACTAACTAAGTGTTCACTACATTAATAACTATGTGTAGAAAATGTAATAAAATGTGTGCATGGAATATAATAGAATTCCTCCACCTATGTTGTGTGATGCGAGATATCCTAGCCTTGTGCCTTGTGATGGAGTTACGTGGACGCAAGTGATCTCTAATGCAATAGATGGATGCAAATCTAGGTAGATGATAGTAGTGACTAGTGTTTTGTCCCTCATAATGGTCTCATAACTTTATATTTATAGGGTTCTATTGATCGATTTCATAATTAACCCCGATATGGCCAACCACCAAAAGATAAAGACCTCAAACGGTTTAAAAAGAGCCCAAAAATTGGTGGGAAATTTTAAAAGGACTAGGCACCCTGGTGGGACAAGGCACCCTAAGTGGGACCAGGGTGCCCACAGACGCCCCATCAAATCTAAAATGATGGTAATGATGAAAGATGACTGGGCATGTGTGTGGTGGAGGTCGGGAATGACGATAGAAATCAAATAAAAATGGCCAAGACGGGGTTAATTAGTAATTTATTTACTCAAAACCCCTCTAAATAGTAGTATGAGACCGATACTAAATATTGTCTAAAGTGCATGATTTTGTGTCTACATTTGCCCCCACTTTATGTTGGTGAGTGGAAAGCTCAGTAACATAAAGTAGATAGATATGCATACCTGATGCCGATGTAGAGTGACAAAGAAGGCGTGCCGAAGGACTAGACAAAGTGTGGAGTGATAAAAATATAATTGAGGACACTGGCATAAATGTGACTTCAGATAACAATAATATGCGAGGATGCAAAATGCCATTCATTTAGGATTTTCTCTGTACACTTAAATCATTTAAGGTAATTAGATTCACCTAGATTTCTTTATATAGTTAAGTTAAGTATTGAATAGGTTTATCTTATTATTTATAAGATAAATATGTACTATTATCTAATGTATATTAAATTAGTTATGAATCTAAATTCCTAATTATAATAAATCATATTTACGTATTTTTAAGTGTAAACTTTAGATATCTAGATCTACCTAAAATTGACCTACATGTATATATTGGGTTATATTGGTCGCTATAAATAATAAACACATATTATGTTTTTTTATCAAATGAGAATGTTTGGAAAGTCATAGTAAAAACTATAAGACGTAAATACTAAATCTTAGCATTAACTTTAGAAAACAATGAAAATGAAATAAATATAAATGACATGGTCAAACTAAATTCATTGTTCACAAAAACTCTAAAACAATAAATCATATATAATCATTTAAAAGTGTAGTAAGGAAGAATGTACCCTCTTTAAATTTCATGGTCAAATTAAATTCATTATTCATATGCAAACCCTAAAATAATAAATCATATGTAACCATTTAAAAGTGCAACAAGGAAGAAGATACCCTATTTATTTGTTTTGATTTTCAAAAGTTGAGTCCGCTTAATACAAATCTATAGCTTTTACATATTAATAATAAATATGTAAAATAATGTTAGTTGTTGGGCAAAATCAATTCCCCATTTAACCTCCGGGTGTAAAAAGGCATGCACACAACCAAAAGGATAGGTTATCCACTAATCAGAACCACTTAGTTCATTGATGATGCTTCATTAATTATCAACCCAAGGACGTATGTATTGACACGGTGTCGAGACTATATGCACAACATTGAAATCGATGAGAGCTTAAGTATCTAAGTTGCATATAGGAAAATTGCTTGAAAGGAAAAACACATATTACATAAATTAAATATTGTTGCAAATAAAAGAAATTGCGTGAAAATGAAATATAATATTAAGACCAGAAAGCTTTCCTAAAATACAACAAGTAAATCACACATACAAAAATCATAACTGTAAATTAGAATGTGATTCTAAAATGACTGTAATAAAAGAATAGATTACTAGCTAAAAAAAATGCATGTAAACATATTACAATAAGAAATCTAAACTATTTTGGATGGGAATTCAACTACTATCTCCCTCAAGTGGATCCTTTCTTGGGTGAAATTGTGCCTTACTCACTTCCTTTGTGAGATCTGGTAATTCAATCAGAATATTTTAAATGCACATAACACATCTTAAATGGAATAAATAAATTGGAACAACAAACTCAACTTTTATTTAATCTTCTCCAATCCCTTCTTCGCCCTCCCCTTTCAACATGAAAAATCTCTTAAATAGAGAAGTCAAATATTTAATTTACTGATCCCCAAATATTTGAAGTTATAGCTAATTATAGAAGCAAATCTTGAGAAATTAATGTGTTAAATGGAGCTAAAATGGTCAAATCAAGATCTCATTCGGTTACAACAAATTCTTATCACGTCCTATGATCTATCAAGTTTGTTGCATGAGCTAAAAATGATTTGGAGATGACAGCTAGTCACAACTATTCACAACCCAAAAATAATCACCTACAGCAGTTGTTGTGGGCGACCTATAGTAGTTGCTACGGGTGATTTCTAGCAAACAAGTTTATAACTTCTGGGAGCCATAAGTTTTACAAACGGACTCAAAACAAGATTCTATTTTTTAAAATGCATAACTTTTCATGGGGAATCCACATATAATTATATTTATGTTTATAACTTTCATTTGTATTTTTTGCCCTTGAAACATGCGTGAATTCTCAGATCCCGTCAAAGGTTGAGAAACAAAACCAATGTTCTTAGAACAAACCGATCATTTTGCTCCTTCACAGATGCATGTACAAAACAACCTTATGAAAGGCATATTTTGCATGTTCCAATTTCCATTATAAATAACACATAATGAAGCCATTAAATCATAATAATTTATGTAGAAATAATTAGTTCAAATCAGGAACAACATGCATATACATATTTATATAATATGTGCATATATCAAAATTATATGGACCAAAAGAGTGAGTATTAAAAAAAAGGGAAGGTATTTTAGGGAAGAATCAATAACAATACGTGGTCATTTTTGTGACTTATCATTAGCCACCGTTTTTCTTTCACAAGCATAACATCAAAGCCTTTCCCACCTTGTTGTCATTGTATAATGCCTCTTGACATAATTCACTTTGATAACTTATAGGAAAAGGAAGAGGATTTTCTCTAGGTCCAAGAAATGGAGGTACTCTAAAAAACTTAGTTTTAAGATTTTATAATAATTAAATATATTTATATAGAATATAGAAGAATCACTCTAGCAAGTCAAATTTATTTGAAAGATAATAATCAACAAGGGCCACAAAGCAACATATTCTTACAAAAGACATTGTATTGCATTTAATGGATGTTATACTAGTAGTTGTCTTAAAGTTGCAAAGTATGATCTAGGGATGTGAATTATTGTGGAAGGGTTATAAAAAAATGAAATATTTTTTTATTAAAAATAATGTTTTTAAATATAAAGTAGTCATATCATTGTTGTTTCTTACAATATTTGTGTTTGTGTGTATCTATATAACGTTAAATCAATATTAATAACCAATAATGGTTAGTTTATGTCTATTTAGTTTTTATTGAAGAAATGTGACAAAATAAAAACAACAAAAGAAGATTACAAAGCTAGAGCATCATGAAGACCCAAAGAAAAGGTCTTGTTGAATGGAACAACCACCAAACAATTATAAATAGAACACTATGCATTGTTTGAATCATTAAATAAAACAAGTAAGAGAACAAGAAACTATCAAAATACCATTTGGCACTATGAGCAATTAGTGCTACTAATATCTATCCTTCATATAAAATTTGATTTTCTCTAGCTTTGTGGCAAGATTTTTTTGATTCTTTGTAAGGCATACCAATTACAAAATGGGATTTTTCATTTATCTTTCCATGTCTTTGTTGGCAAGAAGATTGAATTGAAATCCCCAACTCAAAAAGGAGAACTGAAAAAAGGAAATCAAAGTAAAGCCTATTACATAACGTTGACTATAGGATAATGTTGTTATAGAAACATGAATGACACTTATTATAATTAGCTTCCAAATAGTTTTAGTAGATATCCCTTTTCATAACATTGTATAAGAGAAAAGAGTTAGCATATCCTATTGAAATTTGTCCCAAATTATCTTATCAAATTTATAGGTCTAAAAAGCATGCAAAATTTTCTCCTTAGATCTATAGAATGGGCATGCAATGAGTTTAATATTATGCAGAAACTTAAGTGTTTCATTTGTAAGAATCTTACTGATGGAACAATCTCCAAGCCAATAGTTGGGCATTGAGTTCTTCTTTTTAGCTCTAGGTATTACTACCGAGTCGAACTTCCGTTTCAAGTTCAATCTCTTATAGATATGAATTATAGGTAGGAGGTGGAGGTATGGAAGTCAAGAGGGAATTAATCAAAATGAGAACCTTTATACCATCTCCAATATTTGACAAAATTGCAAGGATTTTTGGGGACAACTTGATTATAAGTTCTTCATTAACCAAAAAAATGATCTAAGAGATAACCAATTTATCTTTATTCATGACCCATAAGGCATTTTTGTAGTTGGCCAAGGAGACTAGTACATCAAAAGCAAATTCTAAAGTTCTTTGAATGAACTAATACTTTGGTTGAACAAAAATGATCCATGTAGAGACCTTACAAGAGCTAACATAAGATCGTTAACTTTGACTAATAAGTTCCACTAGATATAGGATTTTGGAAAGCTTGAACCACGTCTAAGGGAGGTGTCTTTCTAACTAAGAATCCTAGCTACTTCTTTGCATGTATTCCAATAGTTGTAAATAAGGAGAAGCTGTCAAATTTGAATAATTTGGCATTTAACATGTTATCTTGAATGTTAACCTTTTTTCATTTACCTTTTACAATCTCCATTTGAAATCGTTGCCTAAGAAGAATCTTCCATGGCTCATTTTAGTATTTCTACTATTAAATTTTAGAGAGAACAATTAGCAATACATGTTTATATGTGTAGTAGTGAGTTAGATAAATGCTTATAAAACATTTATTAGATAAAGATAAATTTAAACTATTGTTATACAAGTTGAATCAAATTTTAAGTTGTAAATAAACAAGTACCATGTAGTGGCCTTTTCATATCAAATATATTATAGCTAATTTTTGCTTTCAATGGATGTTATATTGGTAATTTCCTAAAGGTGAAAATTACGTCGTAGGGATGTGAATTTTGGTGAATGGAAGAGTTTTTTTAAAATAGGAAGAATTTCTATATAAAAAGGATTTTTTTAATATAAATTTTGTATATAATAAACTCAAATAAGTATGTACATTTTTTTGGAAATTGGTAAAATTTGGGGGTTTTGAAAGGACCCGCATCCTTGTACAACAAGCCCTCAAGGCTGATAAAACATTAAAGTGTAATGTAGAGGAAGCCCCAACATCGAAAGGGGAAATATGAAAGGACTAGAGAGACAAAAAACATCAAGAAGAGGAAACAAAATGACTATAACACCCATTACTACAAACTTGAAAATAGATTACTTACTAAAATCCCTTACACAAGATCTTAAATGCATGGAAAAATCATTCTTTTTCCTTTTAACGACTGTCCAATCATCACTCCTATTAGGATCTACCTTTTTCTGAGTGAGCAAGAGTTCGTATCTCGAGGAAGCCAAAATTCCAACATTGAGTTTTTCAAGTAGTGAACCGGTATTAACACGATTAAGCAATAGCACTAGAACCAACGTCGCACCTAATCCATCATAACTCTGCTCCACATCACCATCGGAAGGGGCAACTAGTGATTTAGGATTAAAAACCTTATCAACATTGACTTGTGTATCGAGTTAGATTCAAGTTGGATATATTCATGTTCTTCACTAACCCCACTGGATCATCCAAACAGAAGTTGATTCATCCTCACCACTAGAAGGTTAGGTTTTTAATCCTTCCACCAAGAGATTTTTTCCTTAAAATGTTGCTTTAATTTCTAAAAATTTGTAGCAGAAGATGCCAAAGAGTAAAACATTTTTGCATTGGAAGGGTAGGCCTTCGTAGTCCAAAGGCTATGACTAAACCCGTTTAAAACTTTTAGATTGATGGAAGCTGGAAGATCTAAAGATGTATCCAGATCCACTAAGATTCTTGCGTAAGTAGTGTGAGATTTTTGTTTTGTTTTGGAATCAATGGATAAGAACTTGCCTAAAGCATTTCCAATATCAATCAGACATTATTTCTCCTAGAACTACAGTGGGAGATGAGGTAAACACACCCAAACAAGTTTGACATTGAATGAAGCAGTGAGGGGATTGAAGGTTGGAAACCATGGTTTCATCAACAAGTGATGATGTTGTAGTTCCCACATTTTGGAAATGATAAAATCTTTGTCATTAATTGAACTAAAAACCACAATAAAAAACCCCCTAACACAAGGGTAAATGTCCACCTTACTAGACAAGAGGGGGTGCTAGTTCATAGAGATCCATGAGTGGAGAAAAGCAACCTGAGCAGAGGCCATTGAAAATAAAAATTAAACCCCTATTTGAGTAGAAATCTTCCGACGCCAACACTTTGAATCCCCAAATGAAACCATTGGAATAGCTGTGGCGAGAGAGAGTGGAATGGAAGCCAACGCAGAAATGTCACAACTTGTAAGAAGGAGGGATTTCTCACGCAGCCATATATGAGGGAACCCTACCGCTAATACGAAAGGGTTTATCAAATCCCAACACACACCATTCATGATAGGTGAAGGCACTAAACCAACACAGGCACTACCAAGAAGGGCCTGCGCATCTAGGAAAAGACAGAGGAATAAGATCTCGCCACGTCGTCACCACCAGGAGGAAACAGAGAGGCGGTTGGCGTGGGGAAGATGAACGGTTAGGGCACGTGGAGTGAGCCATATATTTAACTATTTTAATGATATTACTTATTAAATACACATTAAAAATTAAAATAAATAAAAAATTAAAATATTTGTTTAAAAAAAGAAGCAAAAAAACCGTATATGTCCAAAAGAACAACAAATGTAGACTTGGGTACACAAGTTTGCATGTGAAATCATGACCCTTATACTGACCCTTAACATGTCTTTTTATTTATAACCATTATGGGTTAGGCATGTCCTTATAATGTCCCCTTTTTGAAGTTAAAGAAGAATGAAGACCCTTATGTTGGGAATTATGGAATGTGGAAATGGAATCAATTCCCAAAATCTACAATAGTGGAAGTGTAAACAAGATAAATCCAAATCAAAACAAAGTACACACACATAACACATCATGTACCATGGTTCACCCAATGTGGGCTACATCCACAAAATATAGAGATCTCATATATATAATAAACAAGAGTACAAACCAAATCTTCGCACACAAGAGTACAATGCATCTCTCCAAGAGTATCTCCTCCTCCAGATCTCTAAATGGATCTCCATGAGTGCACTACAACCATGCCTCCAAACCACCACCAACAAATCTCACATAACTAGGAACTACTACATCTCTAAACTGCTACCAAGTTCTCTGTGGATCTGTAACAAGACTCTCACATGGGTCTACCATATGTGCAACTATAATTGTGCACCAAGAAGTGAGTATGTCTCTCCATCACTACATCAACTTGTGCAAACATGAAGACAACCTCCTCTACAATATCTAGATCTACATGGATCATCAATATAACATGATCTCATGGATCTATGAATACAATATCTCTCACAATGACACGTGGATATAACAATGCAAGATATCACAATAACTTCGTGGATCTACAAGAAGAATCTAATACAAAATCTCACAACAACATGTGGATCTACAAGAAGAAACTTTATGTTCTTTTCATACTAAGCAAACCATTACAATGAGACAATAACAATATAAAGGAAATACAAGAGAAGATGTTACCCTCTTCTCACTATTGAGATGTACCTACCATAGTTGTACTGCTATTTCCTTATGTCCAACTTCTCTTCGTGGAAGCTCGTCTTCATGTAACTTGTTTCTTTCTTTCTCTTCTTCTTCATCCTCTTAATCTAGGAGAATCAAGGATCTAACTCAATCCTTCTCTTAAATTAACCTTCTAACCCTAGCTTTCATGCTTATATAGGCATATACAAACTTAGGGCACCATAGCTATGCATTACATTCATTATATCAACTTTATAACAAAAGTTAGATCTAATTCCTGTGAGTTAAATATAAACTTTCACGCACAAGTAATGCGATGCGGTCTCTCGACCGATGACAGTTCCTTTGCTGACCGATGGCGGTTCATTTGTTGACCGATGGTGGTTCATATGTTGACCAATGACATTGCTTAGCCAACCGACGCTAAATACTATGTAAACCAACCACTTGTAATGCATGCTCATTATGAAGCAATATAGCTCCATAACCCAACAATCTCGCACTTGGAGATAAATTGTTAAACCTCTGTACATGTACTTGTACATCACCGTCCTCTACATACTGTGAAGACCAACTATTCTTTCCTTCAACAATTCTCTCAAGTAATCAGGAAGATTAAACCATCTTCTAAAAAACCAAGAAGATAACAAACCATGACTTACCATATACTTGTATGAAGCTACTATTGATCCGTGATAGCCGAGCTATCCATACATCAAGCTCCCACTGAATCATAACACCAAGCCTCTCATGCAACCAAGCCACCATGACTAACACACTTGCAAGAGCTCCCACTCAAACTAAAATACTAAGCTTCTATCGCAACCATAGCCACCAACCATGTTCTCCAACCATCTATCCATGTCTCCATGTAACCACCAATGCAACTTGACCAAAGACAAGTCAAAAATGGAATATGCATAAGAAAAACAAGATCTTGGGTCAAGACAACCCAAATGAGTTCTACATGCAACCCGTGGTTAATTACTCCACAACACCTGCACAACTCAAAGAATCCAAATACTGCATTCTGCAAATCCAACCCTGCATAAACAACTAGCATGTCCAAGACAACCATCCATAGATAACATATGTATCAAGGAGTAACATAGTAACAAGAGGAAATACAAACATCCCCTACTCATGCTCAAGGCATCTAAACCATGCTCATAGGCATCCATGTGCAAAACAAATATCTACATCATCATAGACTCACAAAACATAATCTATCCACATGTACAAAACTCACCATGTACATCCATCCATATCATCAGGCTCTCCAGAAGCTCCAAGTTTGCCACCGACTAACTCCAAAGCCATATATGAATCTTGTGCTCATCAATGTCAACAACAACAACCTGCTAACCATGCTACTAATAATTAGTGTAAATACTAGCAAAAATGTCATCAACCTATTGCACAACCATCCAAGATGAAAGTAAACAAGGGCAACATCAATAAGATGTAAATATACACTGCTGTCACACTTTAACCTGTAACAAACAAATTTTCCTTCTTTACCCTTCAATGTCAATAACATTGCTCTCTCTTCTTAACTCGGTTGACAACCATCAATCGCAATACCATAAAGATATCTAGGCACTATAAATAAAACTAGAAGTGACATCATCATACAATAAACTCAAAATACATGCAAAACCGTGACTTGTCTTGTAATGCCCACTTCCCTTCGACACTAAATGAACCATAATTATCTTTTCGAATTGTTATAATCGTAAACTTGGTGTTGTATTCTAGTTAGCATGCAAATAAAATGTGCGGACATCAGGATTTCTATTGTGTTTTGGTTATTATTATTACTTTGACTCTATGTCGTATTGTGGACCCTGATGGGCATCTAGGGATAAGACAATTAGCTAGAACGGTTACGTTGTCATAGATTGATTGTGATAGCATTACTCTTCGATATTGTTTTGTTTATTCTATCTTTGTGACTGGACACATAGACATCATTGCACAAGGTACCTAGAAATATTAATAAACAAACGATAGTAACACATTGTGATATGAAAATTGAAGGATAGACATCTCTAATCGAACTGATTAACTTTTGATAGACTTTCAGTATGGAAGAAAATGATGTGTTGTCAGTTTATATGTATGTTGATATTTCAAAGTATTTTCGTATTGATCTTTATTATGATGTTCAAGGTTATTTTGTGATTCCTTTGATGTTGGAGAATTGGAAAATTTTGAACAAGTGAAAGTATTGCTTAAGTTAGATGATTTAGTTGGTTTATGATCGTAATTGCAAACTGATGTATTAAGCGGAATTGAAATGTTGAGAATTGGAGTAATTGTTGAAATACTTGGTCTTAGCAATAGTAGTTATGATATTTGACGTTGAAATTGATATGTAGATATAAGCATTTTATTTGTTCGATATTACTAATATGGCCATGAGGCCAGAAAGGTATCATGTGATTTTGCAGGTAATTAATTCACAACAATAAACTATGGGGGGTAGGAGACCAACAACGAAGGAATGTGGGGTATTGGCAACAAGGGTCACCATGGCAACTAGTGTTTTGTGGTGTGTGTCTTATTTGTTGTTGTTAGGGGTTCCCATGGGGGGGATAACCTCCAAATGTGACCAAGGGGTGTGTGTGTTCTTTTATTTTGTTTCCTTTAATTTAATTTTAGTATGTGATTTTTAGTGATGCATTTTCCCTTGTATTAATTAATTAAATTGTGTTTAGTTAATAAATTAATCATGGTGCTAAAATAATCATGGATGGGACAAAAGAATTCATTTATTAGATTTGATAGCTCTTTGGTTTATGTGTTTAAGTTGAGTGCTTAAGATCTTGAGTGTTGTACACTCCATCTCTCCTTAGAAATTCGGATTTGTCCTTAAGGGAAAATTTTGGAGGCTTGTGGGACAAGTTAAACTTGTCCCACACCTCTTAAATTACTATACCAACCCTACCTATGGGTTGGGGGTCAAAATTAGACCCCATTATGTGTTTTGGGAAGACAAATTGTAAGTTTTATTGCACTTTCTTACATGTATTTATTTTTAGTCCTTAAGGGTGTGGGCTTAGTTTGTGTGTGTAAGTAAATTGTCATTTCTTCAACCACTTATTAATTATGCTTTGGGGTATGGGTTGGACTTGTGATGTGGAGTTGAGGATGAGTGATGTGGCATCCTACATGGAGCCACCTCACCCTCCTCTCCCCTTTTCCTTTATATGCATGTTTAATGGTTGTTTTGGGGGTTACTTGCTCTTTTTTTTTTTGAGAGCTTGTAATTTTGGAGAGCTTTCTTGAGAATGGAGCTTGGAGTGGATGGTGGTTGCTTAGGATTTTGGAAGGCTTGGATCTTGTTGTGTATTGATACTCTTCATTTGTGAGGTAGATCTCCACCTTTGTTCTTACCTTGTTATTTTGTGGTGCTCTTATGTGTAGATGTTGATTGTTACATTGGTTATGCTTGTTTGGAAATAGGCTTGTTCCTTAGGTTGTGGGAGATATGGAAATGGGGGTAGAACTTGAGGGAGGCATAAGAGAAATGTTATTGGGATTTTAGGAGGGAGTTGGGTTGGGATGTCCACCTTGTTGATAAATATGTTTTGTATTTATCTTGTTATTATCTTGAGGGAGGCATAAGAGTGGGTTGATTTCTTGAGGGAGGCATAAGAGTGGTGTATCTTCTTAGAGGGAGGCATAAGAGTGTTGTGTGTATTGTGATGAAAATTTTGGAGGCTCATAGGTGGACACCCAAGCCCTTGGGAGGCATAAGAAGAACCCCCATGTTCCTTTCTCCTCTATGGCTTTAGTATGAAGCCTTTGTGTTTTGAAATTTGTGGAATTGTTGTAATATTGGTATTGTGTTATTACATTGATTGTCTTGGTTGAATGTGTATGTGGAAGCCATTTTGAGTTGCCATGGTTGTCTAAATA